>CM039434.1:8112152-8672152 GCA_022379115.2 Bauhinia variegata | reverse complement strand
ATTCACAACACACCGTTTTACCCCAGCAGTAATATGCATAGAATTATAAGCAGCATTATTTTGCAATTGAATAGGATAAAGACCATCAGACAAAGTACCATAACCAATAACTTCAGATTTATGTGATAAACTGAAACCATAATCCGAAAAGTTACAGGAAAAACCCAAAGGTACAAGTCTTGAAACAGAAATCAAATTTCTAGAGAAATTTGGAATATAAAAAGTCTTTTCCAAATGCAATACAAAACCACTACTTAAAATCAAACAGCACGTTCCAATGGCTTCTACACGTGAACTCATCTTGCTGCCTGAATAGATGTATTGTTCACTTCCCACTGGTTTTCGTAGGTTTTGTATACCCTGCAAGGTATTAGAAATATGGATTGTAGCACCAGAATCAATCCACCATGTGTCATCATCAACACTAACCATGTTAGATTCATAACAAACTAATGAAAGTTGAGTACCTTTTTTCTCGAGCCAAATCTTATGCTTTAAGCAGTCTTTCTTCATGTGCCCCTTCTTTTTGCAGAAGAAACACTTTGACTCTTTCTTTATGTCTGACTGAGGAGGAATCTTGCCATTTCCCTTATATTTGGCTTGATTCTTTCTTTTCTTTCCTTGGGTAGTCAAGTTCACCTTTTCACCCTCTTCCATTGCCAACCTCCCTTCTTCTTGGACACACATGGTCATAAGTTCATTAATTGACCATTTATCCTTATGTGTGTTGTAAGATATTTTGAAAGGATTATATTGTTGGGGCAGAGAGTTCAAGATGAAATGAACCAAGAAAGATTCTGACATCTTAACTTCCAAAGTTTCTAGCTGAGCCGCCATGTCCCTCATGCGCATGATATGATCACGCACGCCTCTAATCCCGGTGAGCTTCATGGATGTAAATTGCATTATTAAAGTGCTAGCAAGAGCCTTGTCAGATGTTATGAATTGCTCGTCGATAGCTTTTAGAAGGTCTTTGACCTTATCATGCTGTTCGACTGAACCCCGTATGCCATCTGGTATCTCTGTCTTTATGAACATAACTGATAGGCGATTAGATCGCTCCATTTTTCATAACGATCAACAGCATCTGGAGTGCTATTTATAGTGATAGCAGGTGGTTCATTTTTCCTTATGGCATAATCAACATCCATCCATCCCAAATGGAGAAGGATTCTCTCTTTCCACACTTTATAATTATCACCCCTTAATTCGGGAATGTCACACTTAATATCAGAAATATTCGCAGATTGAATAGCTACAAATTTTCAAACATACATGCTTATTAACTAAATTTGAGGCTATAAAATTAAATGTCATATTTTACCAATGTAAAACATGCTTCAATCCATGAATCAAGTGACATAAAACTTGCCTGTGGGCTAAAATTCTACTCACTTAGATTCATTTCCTAACTTTATGATAAAACTATCAAATTATGTTCTTTTTCTTAATTCCTGTGGGTAGATTAAGAAATATAATTTAATATTTTATCCTAATTAACCATACTAATATAACAAAAATTCCTGTGGGTAAATTTTATTATATCACATATGATTAATTACAACTTAATGTTTTAATATGATCTTTAACCTTAATATATAATTCTAATTAATTAAAGATGCTGTGGCTACTCCCTAATTAATTAAAATTATATTAATCACCCAACATTAATTAATTCTCAATAAAAACTGAATATTTGCATAAAAGCATAAACTTTAATGTGCAAAATTATTTAATTTAAAATTGTATGCTTAAACACCAAAATAAAACATACAATTTCAATAAAATAAATAAATAATTTAAACACATAAATAAATTAATTCTAAAAATTTAAACAGCCATTTATGCAAATAAATAAACTAAATTAGGAATCACATAAAGATTCACTAACAATTAGTAAACATGCAATAATTTAATTTATGTAAATAAATTAAATTCGAAACATAATGTTTGAAATTGTCTTCCAAAGACATAAGGGCTCGCTGTGGTCTAGTGGCAAAGGGTCCACGATGTGGCCCTGTGAGCGTGGGTTCGAATCCCAGCAGCTGCACAAATGGGATTTAATTTTAAACCCCCAAAACGACATGTAGTTTGGCCTCCAGCATAAACTACACGTCGTTTAGCGTTATGGTGCGAGCAGCCACACTTTAGTGAAAACGACATGTCGTTTCAGCATTACCCAAAACGACATGTAGCTTAAGTCGTCTTCAACCTCTAGCCGGGTCGATTCGACCTAGTTGCGACCCGCGGACCCGTAGCCAAAACCCGACATTTTCCAGCCATTTTTGACGTCAAATTTTATGATTTATAGCCCAGAATGCATAAAAATCCCATTTGATATCAATTTCTAACCTCCAAAGAGATTAAAACATCAAAAATTTTAGTGCCCAAAAATGAACTTCAAACCGAAAAAAAAAAATGCAAGACAGAGGCATTACAAGGCTCTTATACCAAATGTAAAACAATTTTCTTTAATGTTCAAACATGCTAATGATCATAACAAGCATATTCAAACATAATGCGGAAGCGGATCAAGAGAGCCTACCTCCAGCCATTGCAAAACGCTTCTTCTTGGTGTCTCTGTTTCTCTTCCAAGCCTTCACTCTCTCAAACTCGATGGTGTTTGTTTCTGAAGTGAGGAGTCGGATTGGTGACCAACAGAGAGGAGGAGCACGCCTTTTATACTCCTCTGCCCATCATGGAGGAGTTGAGACGTGGCTGAAAATCAGCAAGTGTGTGGAGTCGTGGGAACGTTATGGAATGATGCTGGAAGTGGGAGAAGCTTGGTCACAACATGGACCACTTTCTGAAGGAGTTCCAACGGGAATATCGGGGACCTCAACGTGGAACTCCAACAGTTTCGTCACCGTGCTCGACTATGGCGAGACGGCCGGCGAGAACAGGGAAGAAGGAAAGAGTGAGGGATAGTGAGTGTTTTAGGTTTTGGATTAACGTATCTTTTGATTTTGGGTTTTGGAAAAGAAGGCCTTTCTGGATGGTTTCAACTAGCAAGAGCTGTAAATCCCATGGATTTAACTCGATTCTATGACTTAAGTTGGTATTGTGAGAAGCTGCTTGAATTGAAGTGGCTGAGATGATTTGGATGCCTTCCATGGTGTATTGAAGTACAGGGAGATGCAGGTTGTGATTTTAAAGGAATGGAGGAAAGAAAACAAATTTGCCATTATAAGCTTACAGGCAAATTTAATTTTCTTTTTTTACTAATTAGTACTTTTAATAGATACATATTAATCATTTATTTAAAACACTTACTAATATGTTATGTAACGCAGATTTTTAAAATAAATTCAAGTCATTTGCTCACAAATTAATAGAGACACTAAAACAAATCCAACAAAAAAACTGGATTTGAATTATAATTTTTTCTGTTGGGTGATGATCTAGGAAAAAATTTTCTCATTTATTTTCAATTTATGTAATTACTAAAATATCCTTCATTTTAAAATAAATAAATAAATAAATATATAATGGCATGTGTATATTGTATATTTGTAATCTCTAATTTATACAATCACTAATATACCTTTCATGATATTTTTTTTTTTTTATAAAAGATCATTTTAAAATAATCCCCATGGTTTTGGGAGATCCTCATTTCCCCCACGTGGATGGGGATGAATGATTATCCTTCCCACCCTTATTTTCTTCTATTGTCATTTTAGAGACAAAATATTGGGAAAATACTTGATGCACACCTCTAGCTACTTGTACACCACTTAGTTAGAATATATTTTCACACCACCAACTTGTCTTCTATCCCTATCTCACTGTCACAGGCCCCGCCTTCTGGACCGCCAATAGTCTGAAAGTTTGAAACCATCCTGCAAGGTATGACAGGGACCATGATCAAGGCTCTTTCTACACTTCTTCTTTTTTAACTGGGCTGGGTCTAGTGGCAAGTTGGGACCATTTATTTCTGATCTATATTACATGTGTTGTATATATGTTCAATTACATACACATTTAGAGAGATGAGATTACTGATTTTATTATTTGTAAAATTATACTTTATTCTTTTTTCAACCTTCCCTCATTAATTATGCTGTTTTATTTTTAATCAGAAACATTATATCTTCTAAACTAATTATGACTCAAAGTTACATTAATTTTGTATACCAAACATTGAAATTTGAAATGAACTAGAAAGCTATTTTATATATTTGTGGAGCTACCATATGAAATAGCCATTCTATTATGTTTTTCCATTTCCATTCTGATTTCATGATTCTCATTTCATGTAACAAATCAGCCATTAATGCTAGACATGCTAGTCCATTATGCTTCACTTTTTTTGACTACCTAGAAGCATTGACACCTTTGAGTGGGAAATAGAAGTGAGAAATAATGCTACTATGATATCTTAATTATAATATTAAAAAAAATAACTTGAGTAAAATAAATTAAGCTTCGAGGTATATGATTAACATTTTTCGATGAAATTACGAGAGGATTCTATGCTATATATTGAGATCATTTGTTTGTTCTCTGACATCCTTGTTAGAATATAATATAAAATAAAATGATTTATAAACTTTCTTTTAAAAGATTAAGCTTTGGGAACATATAATTTTTTATATGGTATTGGACAAAAATAAAGCTAAGATTTGAGTAAGAGGTGTGAAATGTTTTTTTTAAAAAAAAAGATTTGAAAAAGGTTAAAATATACATTCACATAAATTTTGGGTTAAATATATAATAACTATATAATATTTAGGTAAGTAGTCTTGAAGAATTTTTCTTTCTTTGGACGAGAAGAGAAAATAAAAGGAAAGAAAATACAAAGAAAAATGTAATTAAAAATATAATTAATGTGCTAAATTTTTTTAAAATTTTAAATATATTTTTATTTATTTTAATATTAAATTATTTTGTGATAAGTGTGTAAAATAATTAAGAATTATGAAAATCAAAATATAATTAAAAATAATAATTAATTGTTATTTTAAACTTTTAAAGCAACAAATAAAATAAAATTGGAGGAGTACTTATATAGACAAATTATAATAAACACATAGATGATTATCCGTTTCTCATATAGCCCATAGTTCTATGGGTGGGCCAATGATGGGTCACCAAACCAAGAAGCTCAAGATGGGGATGGCTTACCCTAGAGATAGTATAATAAGGCACCAGGGAGAAGCTGTAGGTGCCGTTTGCGCCACAATCCTGGACTAAGAAATAAGAAATGGAATGAGAAAAAGAATGAAAGGAATCTTATTTACATAAGGGAAAGTCTATTTCCACACACTATTTTTTACACCCAAATGTATATCTTAACTTCTTAGTTATATTGAAGGAGTTAAATTATAACTAAAAAATAAAATAAATAAAAAGTAAAATAGATACATAACGAAAAAAAAGTGCAAAAGGGAGTGTATATATATAAATATATATTTGGGACATTTCTTTTACATAAATCTTTTTTGGTCTGACATGGAAAGAGGGTATGAAGTTCTTAACATAAATTTGCTCAGTTACCCAAATTACCCTTAATAATTAGAGTAAACCTTCAATAATGTGAAAGAAGGTGTAAATATTTATTAATTTTGATATCATATTAGTAATTTTAAAATCACTTAACTATTTGTGAGATGGAGTATACATCAAAGAAGGATATTTTCTATTCTAATAGGTACTTACTTAATAATATCTGCATCATGAAAGTTCTTACTTATTGTAAAGTTTATCCCAAAAGTAAGTGATGTCAACTGGTACAAATATAATATTAAAAATTTAATAAATACTAATATGATGACGCCTTATCTCACAAATCCTAAATTGTGGAGTTTACTCTAATAATTAATATTATAAATTAAAATAAAGTATTCATGGGAGAGAATTGCGGAAATTGGGTATATACTGTTTTGGTGATTTGTGGAGTAAGACAATGTGGTAACCATCCCTCTAAGGAAGATGAGGTTCTATGTTGTTGTGTATCTGTATTTTAGCAGAGGTTCTGTCATAGATCAAGTAAAGAGAGACCCCACCCTTTCATTAAAATCTCTCTCATCCTTTGAACCAAACATTATGTAAGAAGTCAAGACTCTGGGCTATTGTGTCCATATTCTAGTGGAGGTTCTCTAGATATTTTTGGATTGTTTGATAAAAATTACTCCTTTGTTATTTCTGGGTTAAGTATAGTATCCTAACATTGGCCAGAGGAACTTTATCCCTTGATGGATCAAATGACATCCATTATAGCTAAAACGGACAAGATTCATGCATCTTAGAAGAAATTCCTGCAAGACTAAAAGACATAATAAAACAGAGACAATGACTATGAAGAAACTGAGACTAACAGTGATTGAAACCTTAAGATAGTTAGCTTTACCATGTAATCACTCTTCCATCATTGAGTAAGAAGGATACATAGATCACCATATCAAAGTGCAATTCACTGCTTTGCCATGATAATTTTTTAGTTAAATGTCTAACTTTTTTATATGTGGAGTTCTTATGTTTTATTTTTCTTCCTTTTCCTTTTTAGTTGAATGGAAAAAATTGAAAAATCTTAACTTACAAAGCAAGTTCATAAGGGATAAAATCTATTGTACTTAGCATCTTATTCTTTATTCTATTAGATTTTGATCAATCAATTATATACATAGTTATAAAAATAAAATATTATTTTATAACTTTTTAATTAATCAAAACTAAATAGAAAAATGAATAAGACATTAAATGAGATAATAAATTTCATCTCAGTTTATAATTGATTGATTGTAATTCCATACAGTCATGGAAATTATGAAATGAGGACAAAGGTCTAATGTAAAGGATGAATAATTATAAAATTCTTGTACGCCCAATGAAGTTATAAAAAAATAAAAAATGGACATTAATTAGCTTGATATGAGTTCAAAAGGATGCAGAAAATCAAATCAGCATGCCAACTATACATTGGTTTTATTTTGTTCAGTACGGTGTCGTTTTTAAACTTGACTATACCATGTTAATTATGCCGTGATTATGGTGTTCTTCAGGCAAAATAGGCATCTGACCAAGAGGATATATCCCATCCTTTGCTTAATTTCTTCACTCAGCTTAATCCACACTCTATCCTAATTTCCCTCACAATCTGTCATAGTCTTGATCTCTATATCATGACTATTGAATCTTCTGTCAACAAAGTCTAAGTCTCAAGTCTATTTAGAGCTTCTCCTACTTACTCTTCATTCTCTTTGACAACTCTCACGTCTTCCATACGTTTTCTCTTTCACTTTCACTTGGTTTAAGAACTTTCAAACTTAAAACCAATTGCTAAGAACCTTAACACCCCATTTCTTCTTTCTCTTTGACCCTTGCCATTTCGTTATGGACCTCAATGGCAGAGAGGGCTACTCTTAGTAGTTATGGACCATATAGTCCCCATCAAATTTTGTTATTGTTGTCATTTGAAACGATAGAGTTACTGGGTTACCTTTTATTCATGCTACTCATCTAACTATTTATAATAAGGTTACTTGAGAAACATAACACCATGTAATTAAAAATAAATAAATAGTTATATAACAAAAAAGATAACAATAAAAAAGGGTTTCTTTCAACACACAAAGATACCTATTTCTTTAAGCAAGTCAATAACATTTGCTAATCAATTAAAAGAATATTTTAGACTACAAAGCTCATTAAATGATTCCAAGTTGAAATGAATTTTCACTAATTTTCCCTTCCAATTCACTTATTATAGTTGTAGAAACAAGCTTATAGAAATGTAATTATTTTTACATATTCACATATAGTTTTGGGTGAGAAAATTTTTAAAACAATTTTAAGAAAAACTAGTTCGTGTTGCATATATGCTCTATTACATATACTGTTATTTTCAAAAAAATTATCTTTTTTTACTATTTTTTGTTTCTGTATTTGTTGATTACAAACTCAAAAAAGAAGGAATTCGACATCAATGATCTGGATTGCAAGAGATAAATTCTCGATTAAAGAAGCTGGGAGAAGATTTTCTAGACAGAAAAGTTTATTCTTCATATTAAAAAAGAAAACTATTGAGAGCATAATTGTGTAATTTCATAAAAAAAAATTGTAAATGCTTAGTATCAACGTAAATGCTTAAAAGTACATGATATATGAGATGCCTTAAAATTTAGTAAAAAAAATTTTTACCCTTTTTTTAGTTTTGTTGAACTCAAATCCAAATTAGGCCATTTTCATAAAAAAAATAAAAAAAATAAAAACACAATGCATGCACATGGTAATTGACTGCACTGTATTTAGCTGCACGTTCAATGATAACTATTGGATTAACAGTTGATGTCATCATTGTTGACTAGAATCTTTCAAAGGTGATTAAAATAGAGAAATAGACTTAGACTTGAGCAAACCAGTTAATTAATTAAAGTCAACACGCAACTCATGAGACAAGTCCACACGCTTTCGATGATTTTGTAGGAATGTGAGTGAAATGAACGATATGAAAAACCACTCCATCCCTTTCATGTCTAGTTCTTTGCAAGAAGCAAACACGGATAGCAATGTCCATTACTAATAGATCATCCTTGTTTGTCACCATTATTCTCTCTTTCATGGTGTATTTGTGTACTCAAAACATAACCCTAGCAGAGTCGGCTAAAGCTTCGAAACATGTTTGTCAAAATAGCACCCAGCCTTCCTCTGCCAATAATACCCTTTATCAATCCAGTGTTAACGACCTCTTGTTGAAGCTCTCATCGAACGCAAACAATGAGGGCCAAGGGTTTTGGTACACAACCGTAGGGAAAACCGCCACAATCGATGTGTATGGCAGCTACCTCTGTCGTGGCGACCTTAGCAGCACCAGCTGTTATTACTGTGTTGACAGTGCCGCAAATGATATCTTGCGGCTATGTCCTAATAACCCTCAGGCATATATATGGTACAAGCATTGTATGCTTCGTTACTCGAATGAGGATTTCTATGGAATTGTTAGTACAGCTCCAGCTCGGGTGATTTACAGCCTTAACCGTACCACTGATTCGAGGAAAGTTGAGAACATTGACAATTTCACGAATAGACTGATTGTGAATGCGACAATGGAGAAATCAACAAAGTTGTTTGCGGCAAATGAATTTGATGTGAGTGATAATGAGACATGGTATGGCTTGGTGCAGTGTACTAGAGACATTAATAGTTCTAGTTGCCGTAATTGCTTGGTATCTTTGTTAAATCAATTCCCATCTGTGGATTACGTGAGCAGAGTGTTAATGGCTCCAAGTTGCGTTATTAGGAGACACACCCACCTTTTCTTCGATCTTAATAACTTAACCAAAACACCTGATGCCAATCCTGTTGCTAATCCTGCTCCTGTGATTCTCACTCCCAACCCAGGTACGATAATATTTTAACCCCCGTGTTCTCTTTTAGGATTTTGGATTTAGCTGTTATACTTGAGATTTCAGCAATTTTATCTTTGTAGCTTCCAAATTTAGGTACTTAATTGAGTTCCACCCCAAAGGATGATAGATTATAATGTTGTGGCAATGAATTTTTTAAAAATAGTATTATATGTACACTTATTTATGTGCACTTATATTATATATATATTTTATATATATCACATCTTACTTTTATCTTGTTAAAAATAAGTGGCCAAAATTAAGTGCTTAATACTGTTACGTTAAGAATGTATCTTACCCATTCTTATCGGGTGAGAAATCTTCCATCAATTAATATGTACATGGTAAATGCTATTAGGTAGGGTGAGTGTGGAATTAAAACGTATTGGTAACATAGTTTATAGGCTTAGTTAACATATACTTTTCTTAACTGTATATAAAAGCTTCCCACGTGTAACTGAATAATTGAGTAATACAAATTTCCATTTTTTCCCCTCCAAATTCTCTCTTCTCATTTTGCCTCTCTGGTTCTTCTCCTTCTTCGTCTATAGATGCCGCCGTTGATAACACAGAGAGGGGGGGGGGGGGGGGGAGAAGAAAAAGCAATATATAGCAACAAATCAATGCATGGAAACCTGCTCTATTCAAGTTTTCCTCAAGCCTTTTAAGATATATATATAAATAAATTGGTTGTTCAAAAATTCAAGGTTAAAAGAGAAAATCAACAATCTTAATCAAATTATGTGCTGAGAAGCTACTAAGTGTAGTCTAGTAGTGAGGATTTAAGTAATATATAGAAACTTTACACTTCGGTTCTCTCATATAACAAAAAACAAACCAAGTTATGTGATAGTCATCTTATGTTATATGCTAAAATAACCTATGAAATGTATGATGTATTCCATATACTTTTTCATACTTAAATAATATACTGCCAGAATCATATTGGAATATACCCTTTTTAGTTCCATATTACTTAATTTGATTAGAGTAATAGACAAAGTAAGATAACCAACAAGATATTGTTTTAGATATTAGTCTCATATTTAGAAGAAGATATGAGGATACCTTGGGTATAAATAAAAAAAAAATAAAAAAAAAGGTTAAATTATTTTTTAGTTCTTATAGTTTTCTGAAAATTCAGTTTTAATATTTATACTTTTAAAACTTATATAATAATTCTTATAATTTTCAAAAAGTTAAATTTTTATCTTTCCCGTCAAAGTTCGTTAAGTTTTTGTTAACTAAATTATTCTTTTAATACTTATAATTTTTTAAAAGTTAAACTTTAGTTTTTATACTTTCAAAACTTATAAAATAATTTTTATAGTTTTTAAAAAATTAACGTTTTATCCTTGTCATTGTTTTAGTCTTTGAAAATTATAAAGACCAAAATAAAATAGACCAATTACGATATAAACACGCATACACGGATGATTGTCCCACAGGAGATTTAAATTACAGTACCCAGCAACAACTTCTGTTATGCCTCCAATATTGTGGTTATGGAAATTAATTATCACAACTATAATTTTATACAATATCAGCATGCCATTATAGAGTGCACTTATACACAATTTCTGCAACCTAATAGCATTAATTAACAGGGAGGAAGAAAGGTCCTAGCAAGGCAGTGATTGTGATAATTATCACTGTAGCCGTAACATTAGTAGCAGCTCTATCAGTTTACTGCTGCAGGAATAGAACTGGTGATTTTGCACTTTTGGCGATTTATTTATCTGTAAAAGCTTATTATCAAAAGCGCATATATACTAACATAATTTCAATAATACATAGGTCAAAAACCTACCAGTGACCTTGTTCTTCATGACCATTCTCAACTTGAAGATTCATTGAAGGCAGACCTTCCTATCATGCCTTTGAGTATCATCAAGCACTGCACAAATCACTTCTCAGATGAATCAAAGTTGGGGAGAGGGGGATTTGGTTCTGTATATAAGGTATTTAAGAGCTGGATTTAATCTTAAGCTATAATGTCTCATTTGTTTTTTAGTTTATTTATAAATTATTATTTTATTCTCATTTCTGAAAAAGGAAACTTTAATTATCATCAGGGTGCCTTACCAAATGGAAAGCATGTGGCAATTAAAAGGCTCTCCAGAACATCTCATCAAGGTTTAGAAGAGTTTAAAAATGAAGTAATCTTCATTGCCAAATTGCAACACAGAAATCTTGTAAGACTTTTGGGTTGCTGCATGGAGGAAAATGAGAAGGTGCTCGTGTATGAGTACATGCCCAATTCTAGCCTCGACTATCGTCTCTTTGGTACCTTTTTGTGAAACTCAATCTAAGGCCTTTCTTGAATCCCTAAGATTACATAGAAGTGGCATAAAAGCACTGAACATGCAATAGATATGGCAAATAACAAGTCAAACCATTATATGATTAATTTTATTTTTGGAAAATGCTTGATAGATATACATTTTTGGCTGAACATGTTGCTACATTGAAGTGTATCCCAGTTAATAGATGACTCAAATTCTAATTTGCTATCATTTTTCAATCAGATGAATCAAAACGAAATCAACTAGACTGGAAATTGCGGTTAAATATCATCCAAGGGATTGCAAAAGGTCTTTGTTATCTTCATGAAGAGTCTCGTCTCAGATTGATTCATAGAGACCTTAAGACTAGTAATATTTTGTTGGATGAAAAGATGAATCCAAAGATATCAGATTTTGGCTTGGCAATGGCTTTTGGAATAGACCAAGAAGAAGAAAATACTACAAGAATAGTTGGAACATAGTAAGTGTATAGATATTAAGTTAATTACCATTTTTTAATTTATGTGATACTTCATAGTAAATTAATATTCATCATTAACATAATTTTACCGAGAAGCTCTTTGTAAGATTGGCTTAACTACTCTTGATTTTAAAAAGATGGGGAAAAGAAAAAAAGAAAAGGCAATTAGGCAATTGAGCACATGTAAAGAATATTTCATTTTTGGTTGACTTTAAACTTACAACTAATCTCATTTTATTGCATTCATTTGAACAGTGGTTACATGGCTCCTAAATATGTCATAGAAGGAATTCTTTCAGTAAAATATGATGTTTTTAGTTTTTGAGTTTTGATATTAGAAATTATTAGTGGAAGAAAGAATGGTGGATTTCATCTTCAAGAATTTGGTCAAACAATGCTCAGATATGTATGATCAGCATCCTTTCTATTTTCAATATATTGTTTTATCTATCTTCTTCCTCTTCATTTCAAGAGAAAGAAAAGAATTTAAAAGAAAATAAGCTTTAGCCTTCAAATCAAAATCATATTTACTTAATTGTAATTTCACACAGGCATGGAGATTATGGAATGAGGGAAGGGCACTAATGTTGATGGATCCATTATTAGAAACTTCATGCACACCAAATGAAGTTGCAAAATGCATACATATCGGTTTGTTATGTGTTCAAGAGGATGCAGCAGATCGACCCACCATGCCAAATATAACTTTCATGCTGTCAAATGACATGGTAAACCTTCCAAACCCTAAGGAACCTGCATTTTCTGTGGGCAGAACAGTTGTGGAACAAGAACAGTTGATAGAAATATCCAAAAATTGTTCAGCCAATGAAGTAACAATTTCTGATAATGGACCTAGGTGATGAAATGTGCTAAACATGATGTTGAGGCTCTTTTTTACAAGTTCTCTTTTGTACGTTTAGATATTTTGGGATCAAATGTTTTATAGAATTTTAAAACAATTGTTTTAAAATAATTATCTAAATTTAGCAAGAAATCGAATTTATATCATGTTTTTGGACGGTTAAATAAGAAATCATTTCCACTTGGGAGAACGCAAATTATAGAATTTGTATAATTGCTTATTAGTGAACCTGAAAGTCTTTGGGTAGTAATAGTATAAATAAGAACCTAAAGAAATATATCAATTAAGATTAATGTTTAAGTGTTGTCGTTAAAATATAGTAGAAAATACTTGTAAATTAATGAGAGTTGAATGCATGCAAGTGTCTGGATATTGAGATACAAGATTAATAGAGTAAAAGGACAATCAAACTCCCTCTCTAACACTTTCAAGTTGGAATTTTTGTTCTCCATATGAAGTAAAAGAATTTAAAACCACTTCCCCCCCCCCCCTCTCTTTGTATATTACTTAAAGAAGAATTTTATAGAAAATAAGTTCATATTTAATTATCCGACAAAATGATAATAAATCATTAACAAAATTGATGGTGACCATATCAATAATAGTCATCAAGAAATTATTTGTCTAGATTAATTTTTCTTGAGTTAAATATTATTTTAATATTTAATACTTTAAACCTTAATTAATTTAGTTTCTCACACTTTAGATTTATTAAATTAGTCTTTTATATTTCAAAATCTTTATTAATTTTGTTTGTGACACTTCAAAATTATAAATTTTATCTCTTAAACTTATTAATACTAATGATTATTTATAGATTTAATGGTAGTTTATACCTCGGATAAATATTAAAGGAAAAAAATTGATAGAGATTTTGAAAAAAGAAAAAATTAATAAACTTGAAGTGTAAAGAATAAAATTAATAAATATTTCATGTGAAAGGAACCAAAATAATATTCAACTTTTTTTTTAATTGATTCAATTATATGCAAATTTTGGTGAGGCTTACCTTCTCTGTTGATCATCTCCAAAGCAATCGATAAATAGTTCATATTAGTTCAATAGCTATTATAGGTAATATTGTTTTTGAGTATATTGAGTAAATGATACAAATGTACTCAATAGAAGCTTTGTTAAAAAAAAAAAAAAAAAAGCCAATTCCATTTTGGTCTTCTCATGGGTCAAGTCCATGCATTGGCAGTTTGAGGGAAGTTGAGAACATTGACCATTATACAAATAGATTTTTTTTTTTAGAGACTTGAATTTCTAACTTTCTATATATTATTAAACTAGCCCTAATCAATAGATTGGTTTTGAATGCAAAATTAATGGATAAATTAATCACGCTTTTTGGAGCAAATGATTTTAGTGAGAATGATGAGAATTGGTATGGATTGGCAGGGTGTGGCAAAGACATTTATTTGATCTAATTATATATTTAAAAAAAAAAAAAAGAGAGAAAAGACTTTGACTAATTTGATCTGATCTAAAGTACCTTACTGGACCAATATGCTGTGTTGGTAAGAAGCGAGAACCCAGACTGCAAGGGTTGCGTACTGCAAAACCACAATTGTAAAAAAAAAAAAAAAATGTGAGAGAGATGAAAGAAGAAAGTGTAGAAACAATCTCTACAAGGAAATAAATAACAAACAAAGAGAAGTGTGCAATTTTGTAATTTTTTTTATTGCATCTTTTTTTACATTTTTATTTATAATTTTATCTCAACAAATAAATTAAAAATTATAAGTGTGCAATTAATTTTTCTCAATCAATATATTGTCTAGTCCACCTACAAGATATTTTGCGAATAGGGACTCCTAATTAAGTAGAATGCTTCAAAATGCAAATTGGATTCGGTTAAGTTGGAGTTATGTTTGGACTCAAACTAACCAAAGAAAGGGGCATTTTTTTTTCTCCTGCCACCGATTTTTCAATTCTTATGTACCTCACCATTTTTTAGAATTAAATTTACTAAAATATCCTTCTAAAATAAAATACCCAATCCCATAACCCACGGTAGGGCCGTCTAATCCCTCTCTATGGTTTTTCCAACTTGTTGTACCTCTAAATGCAATAAAGAAGCACTGAGGAAGTGAAAATTATTAGAAAGGACCAAAAAATAAATATGTCCGGGGGTCATATTGTTATTTCAGCCCCACAACATAATTCTTCATGTCTCGTGGAAAGACAAGGAAAGGGTAAGCGGTGCTGTAGTGGGTCATGGGGTGGATATTTTGGTAAATTCAACTCAAAAAAGGGTGGAAGTCTCATTATCTCAACTTATCAATCTTAATTTAATCTCTTAAAAAATATAATACATGAACACATGAAATGTAGGGAAAATTTTTACATTACTAAATGATGTGGCATCTTATAATAATTATTCAAATTAACTAACTCTAAAATCAACCAAAAAAATAAATTTCTAATTGAAAAAATCATAGAATAAGAGACAAATAAGTATTTTAATTTAGATTTAACAACAAATCTTTAGTTGTGTTTGTTTATATGGTCAGGTTAGGTGAAATCCTTCAACCCGTGAGCCGACCAACTTGACCTAGGCTCATAGTCTTTGAACCTGACCCAAGTTAATTGGTTAAAAACGACGAAACAGATGAAAATGACAACTTTGACCATCAACAAAGTACCAAAAAAATCTCACTATGGAATGTGAACATTGCACAGTCAATCCCGAAGCAACTACGCAGAGAACAAACACTGTAATGAAGTGCAATTACTGTAAAGCATGAGGTTAAATTCTAACCTGGCAATAGGAGTAGCGCAAAATGTGATGTTATAATCTGCAGATGAACATATTAAGGTGCTATTTTCATCGTCCGACGGATAACTGTAGGCGCGTGTGCACGCGGTCTTGAAGATCCCAGAGATGGAATGAATCAGCAGGCCATGTGATATTTCCATGTGAATCCAAGCTATAAGTAGGTGTCCTTTTCTAGTGTTAGGCCAGCTTCTTTAAAGGCCAGTACTTAGGAAAGGAAAGTGAGGAAAAAAAAAAGTTTTATTTTTTTTTATATTGTTTGATAATTTTAAGATAAAAGGAAGTTTATTCTCTTATACTCTGTTTAGTATGCTAGAAAAAAAAAACAGTAAAAAAGAAAATGAGTTAAAAAAATGAAAAGAAAAATAATATCTCTAAAGTCTGTTTGGTATGTGCTGGAAACTAAAAAATGAGTATTATTGTTGCCTTTAGTTGAATACATAGAGATATTTATTTTCATTCACAGCAAGTTTAAATATCTATTTCTTGTTTGTTAATTAAAATAATGTAGTTTATTATTTAAAAAGAAAATGCAGAGGAAAAAATGCGAAGAATGGCCATGGCATTTGTATTCCAACCCAAGAAATATGAAAATTGTACTTGTACTGTCATTCCTGTTAATACATCTTTCAAATTCTAACTTCTTATCATTTTTCTATAAGATGAAACAACACAAAAACAACTAGACTGGAAATTGCGGTTAAATATCATTAAAGGAATTGTGAAAGGTCTTTATTATCTACACGAAGAGTCTCATCTTAAATTGATTTATAGAGATCTTAAAATTAGCAATATTTTGTTGGATAAAAAAATGAATCCAACTTGGCAAGAGTTTTTGGAATAGACCAAGTAGAACAAAATACTAAAAAAATAGTTAGAGCATAGTAAGTATATATTAAGTAAAGATAATTTTTATTTAGCTAACTTCAAACTTACAACTAATTCCATTTTATTTCAATGATTTGAATAATAGATATATGGCTCCTGAATATGCAATGTAAGAAATTTTTTTAGCAAAAATTTGATGTTTTTAGTTTTGGAGTTCTTATGTTAGAAATTATTAGTGGAAGAAAGAATGGTGGATTTCATCTTCAAGAGCCTGGTGAAACTATTCTCACATATGTTTCTATTTTGGATATTCCTTTACTTCTTTCACTTCCTCTTCATTTAAGTGAAAGGAAATTAAGAAAAACTTAGAAAAAAAAAAAAAAAAAAACTTTATCCTTTGAAAGTTGCTCATAGTTAATTAATTAATTTTAATTCCATCCAGACATGGAGATTATGGAACGAGGGAAGAGCTCTAGTGGTGATGGATCAAATTTTAGAAACTTCATGTACACCAAATGAAGTTGTAAAATGCATAAATATCGGTTTGTTATGTGTCCAAGAAGATGCAGCAGATCGGCCCAGCATGCCAAATATTGCTTTGATGCTGTCAATTGACAAGGTAAACCTTCCAAACCCTAAAAAACCAGCATTTTCTGTGGGCAGAGAAGTCGTGCAACAAGAACAGTTGGTAGAAACTTTCAGGCATTGTTCAGCCAATGAAGTAACAATTTCTGATTTGGGACCTAGGTGAAAAGAGCTAAACAAGATGTTGAGGCCCATTTTTGCAAGTTCTCTTTTGTACGTTTAGATATTTTGGGATCAATTGTTTTATAAATTTTTAAAACAATTGTTTTAAAATAATTATCTAACTTTAGCACGAAATCGAATTTATATCATGTTTTAGGGCACTTAAATAAGAAATCATTTCCACTTGGGAGAACTTATATAGTATAGTTCATGCAAATTTTACTTTGTTTGAATGAATTGAGAAAATAAATCATATATTTTATTTTTACAATTTAAGCAACATAACAAATATAATGCTTTAATAATCAATTAGGCAAGTCACTTTTTAGGTTGTTATTGTAAAAATTCATGTGTTGACATAAAGCTTCAAGAATAGTACTACAATAATTACTATTTATTGTTTCAAAGTTTTTTAACTATGTAACTCCTTATACAATCCCTATTAAAAAAAAAAAAGGCTTATAGCCCGTTTGGATTTATTAATGTTGTATTAAACTTTTGAAATGAAAATTAAGATAAATTTTCCTCCAAACAATAAATAAAATAAATGGAGAAAGTACTTAATTATTTAGAGTAATATATAGACAAATTAAAATAAACACATAGATGATTGTCCCTTTTTCATATAACTCATAATTCTAGAAATGGGCCAATGATGGGTCGCCAAACTAAGAAGCCCAAGATGAGGATGGCTTACACCCGAGACCAACCGGAAGAGTATCTAAACCTATAGCTAAATACCCAGTGCTGAAACAGGATGCTTATCTAAAGCGGTTCCACAGCTAGAGCTCAGCAAGCTGGAAGCTAGTTGTAGGAGCAACGTTTTATAGCTTATTTGGATTGACTAGTAAGGTTATATTTATTAATTTAAAAAATTGTGTTTATATAAAATTTATTGTTTAAATTAATTTTTTTTTTACATTATGTTATATAAAAAATAAAAGATCTTTCTCTTTTTGACTTCTCATTTTTTAATAAAAAAAATTTAAAAAAATTAATTTAAATATAAATAACTTATCTTTTTCTTCTATTTCTCTTTTTCTTAAAATCCATCCAATAAAGTTTGTGTACCTTAGAAGTTCATATTCTTTAGATTTCCATTTTTCACCTGGCTTTCACAGAAGAAATGGCTATTGGAATTGTTTACTAAAGATTCTTGTTCTATTACTTCTTTCCCAAGGAAAATGGTGGTTGCTGTGGTAGGGGAAAATCTATGTATCAATTTAACAACATCATGATAACGATTGGCATAATGGGTTGATCTTGGATCTTGATCTGCCCTAGTAACTACATTGAATTCAAATCCGTTGATTTTCAGGATCCTCTTGAACACATAACAAAGCAATATATGAGTATATGCATTTTTGCAACTTCTAATTAACAATGGATCCATCAACGTTAGAGATTTCCTTAATTCCATTATCTCCATGCCTGCTAACGAGGAGCTTCTTTGAAATGTTTTAAAGGACGTCTTGTTCTTCCTTTTGCTAACCAATTCCATTATCTCCATGCCTGTGCTCCTTTTATCTCTGTTTGACATGTTATGTTGTTGCAAGGGTTCTAAAGTCCATGGCATCTATCTGGTATAGCTTTTTCTCTTTTTTGCTGACTAATACTCAAATGATGATAATTTTGTTTGTGGGTAGCAATGGGGAACTTGATTTTGATTATTATGTTTTCTTTGCATTATGTGCTCAATTTAACTGTGATGTTCACCCAAGATTAATGTAACCCAATTGGATGATCATAAAGTAGTTACAAATGCCAAAGCATCTAGCATTTCTGCACACATGTATCTTGTATATGCATTTTGTTTCTTGCAGCTTGCTTTCAAAGTGGAAATATCTTTATCTCAATGAAACAAGTGTTATTGAATAGAGTAGTGTTATGTGTACATGTTTACATACATTCATTTTTTACACTTTTTTTTTTTTTTTTTTTTTTTGTGTATCTCTCATTTTTTTTGTTTACAGTTTTACTTCTTCAAACAACTGCAAAATAAAAAGATATATATGGGGTGTAGATTAATAAGTGTGAGAATGGCACTCCCTATTGAATATGTGGTCCTGCAGTAGTTTGTCTTTAATAATGGAATGCTTTGCGGTACATGTGCGCCTACATAAGCACATAGTTACCACATACAAATGCATATGCATATACACAGTAATAATGCATGACTGTACTGCATGCACAAACATTGGTCCACAAGGTTTCAACCTTTGAATACGAAACTCGAGTATAAGCATCACTTCCCTTCCCTTCCTTCCTTTCGTTCATTTTCCTTTGTTTCTTTCTATATCTCATACTTAACCATGCACCATATAGCTTTTTCCTTTTATATTATTGATCTTTCTACTGCATATAAAAGGCCTCTTGATATGATAAAGAGTTAGTTGAGTGAAAATTAGGCTAGTTTTCAAAGTGGTTCAGCTTAAATATTTTGGTTAACAATGTGAATTTAATTAGGGTTAATATTGATGTTATGAAAATACTTGATATTATACTTGACAATAAAAAATAAGAATGAATATCTACTTTGTTTCTTTGCCTTTTCTATTTACACTCCTAACTACTATAATATGACAATTGATGTATCTTGCTTAACTGCATTGCTTCTTGGTGCATATAGGTGATCTATTTGACCTTATTATACATCACAGGGGCAAATTTTGTGAAGTGAAGATTTTGCCTTGAAGCCCACTTATTTTAAGTCAAAGTTGTGATAGAGGCATACAAGAAATGTAATACATAGGCGTAAGTACTGAAAAACGTCAACTAAAAATACGCGCTGAACAAATATTGAAGACATTCATACAACAAAGAACAATAAACTATGTTTAGAAAAGTTGAACCTAAACCTCGCATAAGGTTTTTCTATTGAGCAAGGTTTTTATTAGACATACGAGTCATTCACATGAAAACTCAAAAATAACATTATTTAAAACACATTTGCTGAACTGATATGAACTATTTATTTATTGTCCACAAATAAACAACAAAGTATACTCAGTAGAAAAGCTGAATCCACTTGAGTTTTATTATAGTGATAACATCGACTACCATAAACCTTACATAGCAAACTTTACTCAAGAAGCTTTAATCTCTAACCACTCTACAATAGTCATAACTAATTGTAGAAGCATATAATAATTCTGATATTTTAGGCTGACACAGCATCCATGAACTGAGAGTCATTTCCCATAGCCTCCAATGTCTCCTCCGATAAGCACAACTCAATGTCAATGCTACCTTCCTCAGCACCGGCAAACACAGTGAACTTGTCATTCGTTGCTCCACTCCGAGCCGCCACCGGCTTCCCCCAACCAAAGTCATTGCCATAAGTATCAAACCATGGCGAGCTACTAGTGATCATAGTATTAGCAGGAAGGGCATTCCCTCTTAACAACTTTGGGTTTTAAACCCAACTATCATAGTAGCTCTTAATTTTCTCTTCAGTGTGTGAAGTAATCATCTTGTTCATCTCCAAAGCAGCATTTCCAATCCCACCCTCCACCAATTCCCTTGTTTTCATGGCTACTACACCGCCAGCGACAACTGCATTTTCCGAAGTAGTTCTCTGGCAATGGTGGGTTTCGCATTCTGTGCCTAGCACCAATTGGCAATTTATAGTTAACCTCTTCTTCTGGTTCGAGATGCTGGTTGCGAACCACAGATATCCATAGATGTGTCAACAGTGCTTGGAGAGAAGAGATTCTGTGAGTGTTAACTTCTGCGTTGGCCTTTGCTTTGAGCTCAGCAATTTTCTCCTTCTGAAAGTGAAAGAACCTTTTTTTTGGCACTTCTGAATTGAACCTCTTTGCAGTTTTCTTTTCCTTTGCAAAAGGAATGCGTATCGGGGGTTCCACCCAATCAGGAAACCAATAGATGAAAGATGGGGACTTGGATAATTTCTCTGCACCTCGTGAAATCTCTGCCCATGAATTGAAGAAATGCCAGAACGACGCGCCGTCTGCAACAGAATGGTTTATTGAGCAGGAAATGAAGATGCCGTCAACTAGCTCAGTGACTTGAACTGCTAGTAATGGCTTGGATGCGCCTTCATAGCCTTTAACTCCATTCTGAGGGAAAAAAGAGTGAACAATGTGAGGAACGTAGATTGTTTGGAGAATATGAGAACAAGTTGTATTGCCTGCAATGGCATGAACAAATTCTGCTCCGGCGTTATTGCAGACGACGGAAACGGAGGCAGTTTCGTCACCGTGCTCGACTATGGCAAGACGGCCGGCTAGAACAGGGAAGAAGGAAAGAGTGAGGGAGAGTGACTGTTTTAGGTGTTGGATTAATGTATGTTTTGAATCTTTTGATATTGGGTTTCGGAAAAGAAGGCCTTTCTGGATGGCTTCAACTAGCAAGAGCTGTAAATCCCATGGACCTAACTCCATTTTTTTGACTTCAGTTGGTAGTGTGAGAAGCTGCTTGGATTGCAGTGGTTGAGATGATTTGGATGCCTTCCATGATGTTACTATTGTTGCTCATAAAGTATTCAAGGACAGGCAGATGCAGATTGTGATTTAAACTGAGAGAATAAATTTATTATTATAATTTTATATATATTTAACTTTTTTTATTAAATGCACCGCAACTATTTATTTTCATTTATAATTTAGTATATTATTTTGTGCACATTTTTTGAATTTTGAGTAAATTTAAATTTTTATTTATTACTTAAGAGGTGAACAATAGAGTGAGCTCAATAAAAAATTAGATTCTATAATTGAGTGAAAGGTAGAAATGATAATTTCTCTATTTGAGCAGAGTATCCATCTAAAGAGAATTTCTTCAACAACCACGTGCATGATTACAAATTTATGTAATTATTAAAATATCCTTCATTTTAAAATAAATAAATAACCATATAATGAAATGTATAAAATTTGCACTCCCTAATTTATGTTATCACTTTGTGAGTTTGGATCATTAATCTACAACCGTTGTTCCAAAAGCACATGAAAATGTGTTAAGAGTTAGAAAATTTCATGGTCGAAATATGATTTAAGTTTTTTACAAATAAAATGTTTTTAATATTTATTGAAAAGGGTATTATAGGCTTATATTAACACACTTATTCTATTCCTTCGATATTCCCCTTAGAGGGATTTTTTTACCCCTTTCTACTCTCACTCCCTTTCCACTTCCCATTTCCACTAAAATTATTTCACCAAACCAAACATAACCTAACGGTACATTGCTATTCTCTTCCTAGGGGTCCAGAAGTAGTTGTGCAATCTGTAATAACATATTTGAAAGAATTGTTTATTTAGCTATTTCTAATAAGACAAAATCAATTCTCATTTAGTATTTTATCTCACTTTTCTTAATTAATGGGGAAAGAAGAAGATAATATATTTTAAATAACTTATTAATAATTACAATATTATTTTATATGATTTTAATCAATTAGAAAAAGTAGGATAAAAAAATAAAACAAATAGTGAGACAATAGATTTTGCTCACCTCTAATAGTGCAATTCTCATAAAGTTAATTATTTTTATTAGGTCACATAATGTCGCATTATCTTTTATTATTTTATACAACTTATATAACGTTTTATTCTAATGATTCAACTCTTCAAAGTTTTTTAAATATAACTGACATTATCTTACCTTTATATTTTTTTATTATAAAGATAACCCACAAAATAAATTATGCAACCTAGTTTTGAGGTTACTATCTTAGCAACTGATGTGCTAACATTATATTTGAAGGGTTACACTTCAGTGGTTGTAACCCACAATTTTAAGTTGCATAACCTATGCAACTTTTTATGAAATTCCTATTAGTGATAGCCTAAAACTGTTAAAATGCATTAATTAAGGCTTAGGCTATATCCATATATACAATTTTTTTTTGAGTTACTTATATTTATTTTAATAATTTTTTAATAAGTCTTACAATATCACACCTAACTTTATACAACTCTCATACTTATTCACTTAAATAATGCAATTTTACAAAATTTTTTAAATAAACTTCACACATTTCATTTTTATAATTTACACGACTCATAATAAATATAATACCTTAATAATCAATTTTGGGTTGTCATGTTAGCAACTTATGTGATATGAATCTCCAAGAGTTGTACTGTTATGGTTGCAACTCATTATTTCAAGGTTCATTAATTATGTAACTCTTTATGCAATCTTGATTAGAGATAACTTAATCTGTTAAAATAACAAATAAATTAAAATAAATTTTCTTCAAAAGTGACACATAAAATAAAAAGAGAGAGTTCTTAACAGTTTAGAGTAATATGTAAACAAATTAAAATAAACACATTGATGATTGTCACTCTCATATAACCCATAGTTCTAGGAATGGGCCAATGATGGGTCACCAAACTAAGAAGCCCAAGGGGGGATGGCTTACACTAGAGATAGGATAACAATATATGTGTATACGCATTTTTGCAACTTTAACTTAATAATGGATCCATCAACGTTAGAGATTTCCCTTCATTTCATTATCTCCATGCCGCTAAAGAGGAGCTTCTTTGAAAGGTTTTAAAGGGTGTATTCTTCTTCCTTTTGCTGACCAATTCAATTATCTCTGTTTCTGACCCATTATGTTGTTGCAAGGGTACTTCTAAAGTTTGCGGCATCTATGCGGCATAGCTTTGTCTTTTTTGCTGACTAATTCTCAAATGATGATAAGCTAGTTTGTTTGTGGATGGCATTTTGTTTCTCGCAGGTTGCCTTGAAAGTGGAAATATTTTTCTGTAAAGAGATCTCACGCAAACAAGTGTTTTGAATAAGTGGTCCTGAAGTAGTTTGTCTTTAACAATGCAAAAGCTTTGTACATGCGCGCCCACATAAGCACATACAAATGCATATGCATATGCACAGTAATAATGCATGCTTGTACTGCATGCACTAACACTGCTGCAACAGGTTTCAGCTTTTGAATACGAATCTGGAGGATAAGCATCCCTTCCCTTCCCTTCTTTCATTTTCCTTTATTTCTCTCTATCTCATACTTACCATGCACCATGTAGCTTTCTTCCTTTAACATTATTGATCTTTCTACTCCATATAAAAGGCATCTTGATATGAATAAAGAGTTAGTTGAGTGAAAATTAGGCTAATTTTCAAAGTGGTTCAGCTTAAGTGTTTAGGTTAATAGTGTTATTTTAATTAGGGATAATATTGATGTTTTTGAAAATACTTGATATCATACCTGATAATGAAAAATCAGAATGAATGCCTGCTTTGCTTCTTTTGCTTTTCTATTTACACCCCTAACTACTATAATATGGCAACTGGACTTTTATATTATTAAAGTGTAGAAGAAATGTAGTATATGGACATAAGTACCCAAAAATGTCAACAAAAAAACATTTACTGAGCTAATATCTAAGTCATTTATTTGTCATTAGTAAAGTATGGGAAAGTCTAAGTTCCCCATTGGTTAAACTACCTAATTTTAAATGGATCATTAAAATTATAAAAAAATAAATAATAATATGACTTATATATTTAACTAACTTGCTATCAGCATTAATAGTTGATATAAATTTTTGTAATAATATTTTCATTTATTACAAGTCAATTCTCATTTCTTTTATGATTCTAATTTTCACACTCCCTTATTTTTTTTAAAAAAATTCTACCATTTCTTCTCCCTTCATTTGTTCCTTGTAATAAATTTTAATTTACTATTTAACACATTTTTTTATACCAATAGTATTTTTCTTAGAAGTTATTTCTTAAGAAAATAAAAATAAAAGTTTTACATCCTTTAATTGACACCAATAATAGATTAAAAAAAGTATATCTTTTAATTAAAATAAAATCAACCAATACAATTTTTATTGAGATACTTAACCCTTAAAAGATAATTTATAAATGATTAAATTAAGACCACACTTAATATATTTTTTCAATAATAATAAGTATCATGCTTATTAATTTGATAGCTTAACTAAATTTAATTATATTGAGTATGAACTATGTCAATTGAAATATTTTGAAATTTAATAGAAGAAAGTTTTTAAGAAAAATATCTAAATTTTGTGATAAATTCTTATAAAAGAATTTTATAACTATTGTCTAATTAGAAAATTTATACCTTTGTATCCTAATCTAATTATTGTATAAATTAAATAATACAAAAATTTATTATGATTCTTCTTTCACCTTGTAAAACAACATTTTTATGTGATATAAAAATAAATTTTAAAAATTATTTGTAATGATAACTAATATTGTTAAATTTTTTAGTTAAACATAAAAATAATACATAGAATGCTTGTATATCGTAAATGAAACGTAAATCTTAAGAATAATATAATTTAATGCAAAATTCCATCTGTCACTTTAAATAAAAAAATTTATATTAATTAATTAGATACTTTTATTATCTCTACTAACTCTGGTTCTTATAACCAAAGTTATCTTTTTCTTATTTTCCTTCTTTCATTTCCTTCCTTTGTAGTCTTTTCTCACAATAAAACCTAACTTATTAATTAGCCAGTCTAGCTATGATATTAGTTTTTATAGATATACATACATACATATATACATATACATATATCTATGTATGTGTGTGTGATTTTATGGTATATCTATTTATTTATTTGAATTTAATTTCACAATTTGTTAATATTTTATGTGATTATCTTAATTTTTACAATAATTAAAACATATTTTTAATGATTAAAATTTATTGAAAGAACAATTTTTAAATAATCAAAATATATTTTTGGTTTAGAAGGAATTAAACGAGTATCAATTATCTAATCTAAAATACTAGAGTAAATTAGAAACATACCAATACTAAGCTCAAGTGTTAAAAGAAGTATTTATTTATTTTAATATATTAGAAAAATATTTTAATATATTTTAACCAATGTATTTAATTTTAGAAAAATATTATCCTATTTTTCTTTTCATACACTCCATCTTCATTCTTCAATAGTAAACTCTAAGGTAGATTCTTTTTATTGAAATCTTATTTTCACTTTTTCATTATATTTTTTGAAGATTCACAACTATGCTACTCTTTTATAAATTTTATTAATAATAATTAACATTAATTCACAAATAAAATGAACTTTTCATATGTGATAAAAAAAAAGAAGAGAAATATACCTAATCTAAAAAAAGAAATATACTTTTTTATACTAATTGATAAATGTTAAAGATAACTTAAAGTGTAATTCTCTAAATATATTCAAATCAAAACAAATTTTTAATATATTATTTGGCTTATATTATTAAAATCTAATTGTTATCATTTGAAATTTCTAATTTCTCCCTCCCAAAACTACAACTCGAGAGTTAAGACAATCCTTAAAGAAAATTACATATATATAACATTCTCTATGTATAATTAAAGATTAATATTTTGAAGAGATTAATTGTAAAACTTTCGGTTTTGAGTTGAGCAACTATTGAAAAAAATATTTCAAACCATATTTTGATTTAATCTCTTTTTGTAAATTGTCACTAAAAGAAAAACTGAAAAATATAGATTAGTGTTTGTATAAGGAAGAAGAAAATTTTTTTATTTCTCATCTAAAGAAAAAAAAAAAGAAATTTTTTTGATTAAAGGAAGATATTGTTTGCAAAAAAAAAAAAGGTTACAAGTGTTAGATAAAAAAAAAATTGGTAATGGATGGCTATGATAACTTTTTTTTTTCTGTTGCATTTTTTCTTTATAATTTTTGAGTGTGTTGTTTTCCTCTTGTGCATGAAAAGAAGTAAATGGGAGATATATGAAAGGGAAAGGGGGAACGGGAGTGAACAGAATAAGAATAAAAATATAAAATACAGATAAGACTTTATGTAAATTTTAATAGTTATATTAATTAATTTTTAAAAAAATAAAATTAGTTATTCAAGTTAAAGTTATATTAATCTTTACCATCCATTACTATTAATTGTCATGATTGAATCATATAAGATAAGGTAATCTAACTTTATTTATTAATTGGGGTCAGTTAGAATCTCTTATAAAGTATATTTAGTAAAAAAGTTGAATCTCAAATCTTACATAGGGCTTTTTTATTACACAACACTTCTTTTTGACATATATGAGTCATTAAACCTAAAACAACATTACTCAAAACACATATGCTAATCTGATATGAGCTATTACTCTTTTGCCAACAAAACAACAAAGTGTGTCAGGTGGATAAACTAAATCCACTTGAATCAGCTATAGTAATAACTTAGACGACCGTAAACCTTGCATAGCAAACTATAAGCTTTAATCTCTAATGAATCTACTATAGTGATAATAAATTGTAGTAACGTTAAATAATTCTGATATTTTAGGTTGATACCAAATCCATGAACTCAGAGTCATTTCCCATAGCCTCCAGTGTCTCATCCGATAAGCACAATTCAATGTCAATGCTACCTTCCTCAGCACCGGCAAACACAGTAAGCTTCCCATCCTTTTTATTTGCTGCGCCACTCCGAACCGCCACAGGCTTCCCCCAACCAAAGTCATTGCCGTAAATATCAAACCATGGGGAGCTACTAGTGACCATAGCATTAGCAAAAATGACATTCGGTGTTAACAACTTTGGGTTTTTAACCCAACTCTCATAACAGCTCTTAATTTTCTCTTCAGTGTGTGAAGCAATCATCTTGTTCATCTCCAAGGCAGCATTTCCATTCCCACCCTCCATCAATTCCCGTGCTTTCATGGTTACACCGCCAGGGACAACTGCATTTCCAAAATAGTTCTCTGGCAATGGTGGGTTTCGAATTCTGTGTCTAGCACCAATTGCCAATATATAGTTAACCTCTTCTTCTGGTTCAAGATGCTGGTGGCGAACCACGGATCTCCATATATGTGATAACACTGCTTGGAGAGAAGAGATTCTGTGAGTGTTACCTTCTGCGTTGACCTGTTCTTTGAGATCTGCAATTTTCTCCTTCGTAAGGTGAAAGATCCTTTCTTTTGGCACTTCTGAATTGAACCCATCATCAGTTTTCATTTCCTTTGTAAAAGGAATGCGTATTGGGGGTTCCACCCCATCAAGAAACCAACGGTTAAAAGATGGGAGCTTCGATAATTTCTCTGAACCTCGAGAAATCTCTGCCCAGGAATTGAAGAAATGCCAGAAGGACGTGCCGTCTGCAACAGAATGGTTGACGGAGCAGGCAATGAATATGCCGTCTACGAGCTCGGTGACTTGAACTGCTAGCAATGGCTTGGATGAGCCTTCATAGTCTTTAACTCCATTTTGAGGGAAAAAAGAGTGGACAATGTGAGGGACGTAGATGGTTTGGAGAATATGAGAACAAGTGGTATTGTCTGCAATGGCATGAACAAATTCTGCTCCGGCGTTATTGCAGACGACTGAAACGGAGGCAGTTTCGTCACCGTGCTCGACTATGGCAAGACGGCCGGCGAGAACAGGGAAGAAGGAAAGAGTGAGGGATAGTGAGTGTTTTAGGTTTTGGATTAACGTGTCTTTTGATTTTGGGTTTTGGAAAAGAAGGCCTTTCTGGATGGTTTCAACTAGCAAGAGCTGTAAATCCCATGGATTTAACTCGATTTTATGACTTAAGTTGGTATTGTGAGAAGCTGCTTGAATTGAAGTGGTTGAGATGATTTGGATGCCTTCCATGGTGTATTGAAGTACAGGGAGATGCAGATTGTGATTTTAAATAAATTTGCCATTATAAGCCTACAGGCAAATTTAATTTTCTTTTTTTTTACTAATTAGTACTTTTAGTAGATACATATTAATCATTTATTTAAAAGACTTACTGATATGTTACTTAACTCAGATTTTTAAAATAAATTCAAGTCCTCTATTCACAAATTAATTCTAAAACAAATCCAACAAAAAAACTGGATTTGAATTATAAGTTTTTCAGTTAGGTGATGATCTTGGAAAATTTTTTCTTATTGATTTTCAATTTATGTAATTACTAAAGTATTCTTCATTTTAAAATAAATAAATATATAATGGCATATGTATTTTGTATAGTTGTAATCTCTAATTTATTCAATCACTAAAATACCTTTCATGATATATTATTTTTTTTATAAAAGATCATTTTAAAAAAATCCCCATGGTTTTGGGAGATCCTCATTTCCCCACGTGGATGGGGATGAATGATTATCCTTCCCACCCTTATTTTCTTCCATTGTCATTTCTAGTGATAGAGACAAAATATTAGGAAAATATTTGATGCACACCTCTTATTTACAATTTATTGTCACTCCACCAACTTGTCTTGTGTCCCTATCTCACAGTCACAGGCCCCGCCTTCTGGACCACCAATAGCCTGAAAGTTTGAAACCATCCTGAACAAAGTTCTTTCTACACTTCTTCTTTTTTCTTTATTGGGTTGGGCTAATCGCACGTTGAGACCATTTATTTTGATCTGTATCACGTGTTGTATATATGTTCGATTACGTACACATTTAGAGAGATGAGATTATTGATTTTATTATTTGTAAAATTAATACTTTATTCTTTTTTCAACTTTCCCTTGTTAATTATGCTGCTTTATTTTTAATCAGAAACATTATATCTTCTAAACTAATTATGACTCAAATTTACATTAATTTTGTATACCAAACATTGAAATTTGAAATGAACTAGAAAGCTATTTTATATATTTGTGGAGCTACCATATGAAATAGCCATTCTATTATGTTTTTCCATTTGCATTCTGATTTCATTATCCTCATTTCATCTAGCAAATCAGCCATTAGGCTTCATTTATTTTCACTACCTAGAAGTATTGATACTTTTTAGTGAAAAATAGAACTGAAAAATAATGCTACTATGATATCTTAATTATAAAATTAAAGAAAATAACTTGATTAAAGTAAATTAAGCTTCAAAATATATGATTAAAATTTTTTAGAGAGATTATGAGAGGATTCCATGCTATATATTGATGTCATTGTTTTATCCTTGGATCATTTGTTAGTTCTCGGGCATCCTTATTAAAATATAATATGAAATAAAATTATTTATTAGTTTTTGTCTAAAAGATTAAGTTTTTGGAAGATATAATTTTTTATATGGTATTGGATAAAAATAGAGTTAAGATTTGAGTAAGAGGTATAATTTTTTTAAAAATAATCAAAATTTAAAAAAGGTCAAAATATAATTTTACATAAATTTTGAGCTAAATATATAATAACTATATAATATTTAGACTTTGTTTGAATAAGTTTGAGAAAATATTAAGAAAGAAAATATAAGGAGAGAAAATGGCGTGAAGAAAAAAGATAAAAGAATATTTTCTGTCTTTTTGTATAAATGAATAAAAATAAAAAATAATTTATTTTATAATAACGACAATATCTATTATTATTATTTAAAACTCATTATTATTATACGTTATTTTGTAATAAAAAATTGAAACGATCAAACTTTTTAAAAATTCTTTTCATATTTAAACAAAAAAAAAAAAAATTGTACGAGATTCATAGCTCCTTGCTATTCAGATCCACCAGGCAACCAACACTTGGAACTACCGTGATAGGAAGTTGGGAATGTGTGGGACCCAACGAAGTCGCATTCTACCCTCTCTAATCTTTTCCCGTCGGAACAGTCTAGACTAGAAATTTCTTAGTAGATGCAATTAAAAATTGTAATTAATATGCTAACATTTTTAAAAAAAAATTAATATATTTTATTTATTTTAATATTAAATTATTTTATAATAAGTGTGTAAAATGATTAAAATTTATAAAAATAAAAATATAATTAAAATGTTAAGAGTTAGAAAATTTCATGGTCGAAATATGATTTAAGGTTTTTAACAATAAAATGTTTTTAATATTTGTTGAAAAGGGTTTTACAGGCTTATATTAACGCACTTATTCTATTCCTTCGATATTCCCCTTAGAGGGATTTTTTTACTCCTTTCTACTCTCACTTCCTTTCCACTTCCCATTTCCACTAAAATTATTTCACCAAACCAAACCTAACCTAACGGTACATTGCTATTCTCTTCCGAGGGGTCCAGAAGTAGTTGTGCAATCTGTAATAACATATTTGAAAGAATTGTTTATTTAGCTATTTCTAATAAGACAAAATCAATTATTATTTAGTATTTTATGCCGTAACTGAATTTTGGGGAAAGAAGAAAATAATATATTTTAAATAATTTATTAATAATCACAATATTATTTTATACTATTTTAACAAATTAAAAAAAAAAAGATAAAAATAAAATAGAGAGTGATACTAGATTTTACTCACCTCTAATAGTGTAATTCTCGTAGAGTTGATTATTTTTATTAAGTCAGATTTTACTCCCTCTAATACCGTATTATCTTTCCTTATTTTATGTAATTCATATAATTTTTTATTCTAATTATTCAACTCTTTAAAATTTTTTAGATAAAACTCACGTCTTATCTTACTTTTATATTTTTTATTATAAAAATAACCCACAAAATAAATTATGCAAGTTAGTTTCGAGGTTACTATCCTAGCATGTTGCTAGCATTGAATTTAAAGGGTTACACTTCAATGGTTGTAACTCACAATTTTAAGTTAGTATAACCTATGCAACTTTTTATGAAATTCCTATTAGTAATACACCAAAATTATTAAAATGCATTAATTAAGGCTTAGGCTATATTCATAGATACAACTTTTTTTGAGTTGCTTATATTTATTTTAATAATTTTTTAGTAAATCTTATAATATCACATCTAACTTTATACAACTCTCGGACTTATTCACTTAAATGATGTAATTTTATAAAATCTTTTAAATAGACCTCACACATTTCATCTTTATAATTTACACAACTCATAATAAATATAATACCTTAATAATCAATTTTGGGTTGTCATGTTAACAACTCATGTGACATGAAGCTCCAAGAGTTGTACTGTTATGGTTGCAGCTTATTACTTCAAGGTTCATTAATTATGTAACTCTTTATGAATTTTTATTAGAGGTAACTTAAACTTTTAAAATAACAAATAAATAAAAATAAATTTTTTTCAAAAGCGACACATAAAATTCTTAGCAGTTTAGAGTAATATATAAAACAAATTAAAATAAACGCGTAGATGATTGTCACTTTCTCATATAACCCAATGTTCTAGGGATGCACCAATGATGGGTCACCAAACTAAGAAGCCCAAGGGGGAATGGCTTAGACTAGAGATAGGATAACAATATATGTGTATATGCATTTTTGCAACTTCAACTTAATAATGGATCCATCAACGTTAGAGATTTCCCTTCATTCCATTATCTCCATGCTTGCTAACGAGGAGCTTCTTTGAAAGGTTTTAAAGGATGTATTCTTCTTCCTTTTGCCGACCAATTCAATTATCTCCATGCCTGCGCTCTTTATAACTCTGTTTCTGACCTATTTTGTTGTTGCAAGGGTACTTCTAAAGTTTGTGGCATCTATGCGACATAGCTTTGTCTTTTTTGCTGACTAATTCTCAAATGATGATAAGCTAATTTGTTTCTGGATAGCATTCTGTTTCTCGCAGGTTGTCTTGAAAGTGGAAATATTTTTCTATAAAAAGATTTCACGCAAACAAGTGTTATTGAATAAGTGGTCCTGAAGTAGTTTGTCTTTAACAATGCAAAAGCTTTGCACATGTGCGCCCACATAATCACATACAAATGCATATGCATATGCACAGTAATAATGCGTCCTTGTACTGCATGCACTAACACTGCTGCAACATGTTTCAGCTTTTGAATACGAATCTGGAGGATAAGCATCCCTTCCCTTCCCTTCTTTCATTTTCCTTTATTTCTCTCTATCTCATACTTAGCCATGCACCATGTAGCTTTCTTCCTTTAATATTATTGATCTCTCTACTACATATAAAAGGCCTCTTGATATGAATAAAGAGTTAGTTGAGTGAAAATTAGGCTAACTTTCAAAGTGGTTCAGCTTAAGTATTTAGGTTAATAATGTTATTTTAATTAGGGATAATATTGATGTTTTTGAAAATACTTGATTCATACTTGATAATGAAAAATAAGAATGAATTCCTGCTTTGTTTCTTTCTCTTTTCTATTTACACTCCCAACTACTATAATATGGCAACTGATGCATTATACTTAAATGCATTGCTTCTTGGTGCAGATGGGTGATCTATTTGATGTTACTTACCATACATCAGGGGTCCAAACTTTGTGAAGTGAAGATTTTGGCTTGAACCCACTTATTTTTTGTCAAAGTTGTGATGGAAGCAGAAATTTTCTATTATTAAACTGTAGAAGAAATGTAGTATATGGACATAAGTATCCAAAAATGTCAACAAAAAACATATTTAATGAGCTAATATCGAAGTCATTCATTTACCATTAGTAAAGTATACTTAGCAAAGAAGTTGAATCTTAAATCTTGCATAAAAACTTCTCTATTACACAAGACTTCTATTTGACATATATGAGTCATTCACATAAAAACTTAAAACAACATTACTCAAAACACATCTGCTAATCTAATATGAGCCATTCTTCTACTGCTAACAAATGAACAACAAAGTGTGTCCGGTAGATAAACTAAATCCACTTGAATCGCTATAGTAATAACTTAGACGACCACAAACCTTGCATAGCAAACTATAAGCTTTAATCTCTAACGACTCTACTATTGTGATAATAATTTGTAGTAACGTGTAATAATTATGATATTTTAGGTTGATAACCCATCCATGAACTCAGAGTCATTTCGCATAGCCTCCAATGTCTCCTCCGATAAGCACAACTCAATGTCAATGCTACCCTCCTCAGCACCGGCAAACACAGTAAGCTTCCCATCCTTTTTATTTGCTGCGCCACTCCGAACCGCCATCGGCCTCCCCCAACCAAAGTCATTGCCGTAAATATCAAACCATGGGGAGCTACTAGTGACCATGGCATTACCAGAAATGGCATTCAGTTTTAACAACTTTGGGTTTTTAACCCAACTCTCATAACAGCTCTTAATTTTCTCTTCAGTGTGTGAAGCAATCATCTTGTTCATCTCCAAAGCAGCATTTCCAATCCCACCCTCCACTAATTCCCGTGCTTTCATGGTAACACCGCCAAGGACAACTGCATTTCCAAAATAGTTCTCTGGCAATGGTGGGTTTCGCATTCTGGGTCTAGCACCGATCAGCAATTTATAGTTAACCTCTTCTTCTGGTTCAAGATGCTGGTTGCGAACCACGGATCTCCATATATGTGAAAACACTGCTTGGAGAGAAGAGATTCTGTGAGTGTTAGCTTCTGCGTTGGCCTGTGCTTTGAGCTCTGCAATTTTCTCCTTCGTAAAGGGAAAGATCCTTTTTTTTGGCACTTCCGAATTGAACCCATCATCAGTTTTCATTTCCTTTGTAAAAGGAATGCGTATTGGGGGTTCCACCCCATCAAGAAACCAACGGTTAAAAGATGGGAGCTTCGATAATTTCTTTGAACCTCGAGAAATCTCTGCCCAGGAATTGAAGAAATGCCAGAACGACGTGCCGTCAGCAACAGAATGGTTGACGGAGCAAGCAATGAATATGCCGTCTACGAGCTCGGTGACTTGAACTGCTAGCAATGGCTTGGATGCGCCTTCACAGTTTTTAACCCCACTGTGAGGGAAAAAAGAGTGGAAAATTCGAGGGACGTAGTTAGGTTGGAGAATATCAGAACAAGTGGTATTGTCTGCAATGGCATGAACAAATTCTGCTCCGGCATTATTGCAGACAACTGAAACGGTGGCTGTGTCATCGCGGTGCTCGACTATGGCGAGACGGCCGGCGAGAACAGGGAAGAAGGAAAGAGTGAGGGAGAGTGAGCGTTTTAGGTGTTGGATTAATGTGTGTTTTGATGTTGGGTTTTGGAAAAGAAGGCCTTTTTGGATGCTTTCAAGTAGCAAGAACTCTAAATCCCAAGGATTTAACTCGATTTTCTGACTTAAGTTGGTATTGTCAGATGCTGCTCGAATTGAAGTGGTTGAGATGATTTGGATGCCTGTCATGGTGTTACTATATTAGCTTTTAAGTATTGAAGTACAGGCAGATGCAAGATTGTGATTTTAAAGGAATGGAGGAAAGAGAATAAATTTACTATTATAAGCGTACAGGCAAATTCAATTTTTTTTTATGGACTTAACACACATCTATTTAAACTAGAAGAAATTGGATGAGTTCATCTAAATTACACAATTATTGATCATTATGGTGTTGACACACATAAAGTGACCACTTAACTATTAGACACGTGGATTATCCATTCTAACATACACATATTCACACCATTGTTAATTATTGTGGTATTGACACACATAAAGTGACCACTTAACTATTAGACACATGAATTATCCATTTTAACATGTGCATGTGTCCTCTCACCACCAAAGAAAGTTATTGCTATTATTATTATATTATATATTATATTATTTTTTTAATAAAGTTAGAGCACGGATGGAAGGCAAGGATATGGTATTATTTTGTTATTATTTTCTAATGGGTCAAGTTGGAACACATGGGCGGCATAATGAAGGGCTATGCTGTAAGTTCACAAGTGCTATGAGATAAGTCCTTTCACTGTTAAGAAGAAGTTATTATTATTATTATTATATTTTTTTAATAAAGTTAGAGCACGGATGGAAGGCAAGGGTATGGTAATGTTTTGTTATTATTTTTTTAATTTTCTAATGGGTCAAGTTGGAGCACATGAAGGGTGACATAATAAAGTACTATGGTGTAGGTTCACAAGTGCTATGGGATAGGTCCTTTCACCATTAAGAAGTTATTGTTATTATTATTATATTATATTATCTTTTAATAAAGTTGAAGCATGGATGGAAGGCAAGGTTATGGTATTATTTTGTTATTATTTTCTTATTTTCTAATGAGTCGAGTTGAAACACGTGAAAGGTGGAGAAGAGAAGGGCTATGGCATAGATTCGCAAGTGCTATGGGATATGTTCTCAGTGAGACTAAAGTTTGCTCTAAAATATTCAGACCTCATTCTTTCAAGTTTTCTTGTCTTTTTTCTTTTCCTCAACAGTTTTTGGTCTCCATCTTTTCTATTATCCAGACCTCATTTCCCAAGTTCGCTTTTGCCTTTCTTCTTTTCCTTAGCAGTTTTTCATCTCCATTTCTTCTATTCTAGTGAGGTTATATTGTTAGTATTTGTTCTTAGTGTTCTTTTTTTTAAAAAAAAAAATTTACGCCTATTGCAAATACACTAGGTTGAAGCAGCACGGTCAAAAACCCAAGTAAATAAGTTGAATTGGACTGATCATCCGAGACATGAAAATTACCTGTTATGGTAATAAGCATGTGGAAGGTTTTCAAGTTTGAATTCTTTACAATATCTTATTTTTGTGTTGACTTGATTCATACTTGCATAGGAGTGACTAATTTCAATGAATTCCTACAAGCTGTTAATAATTTAGCTAAAAAAATGTGTGCCTTCAAGATAAAACCACATCTTAGTGGAGCTACTTCCTCATGGCAAGAAATATACTTTTCTATCTTAGAATTGACTGATACAAAGGGTTTACTTTTGTACGTGTACACCTCTTAGTTACAATTTATTTCCACACCACCTTGTCTTCTATCCCTATCTCACGGTCACAGGCCCCGCCTTCTGGACCACCAATAGTCCGAAAGTTTGAAACCATCCTTCAAGGTATGACAGGGATCATGAACAAAGCTCTGTCTACACTTCTTTTTTCTTTATTGGGTTGGGCCTAATCGCAAGTTGAGACCATTTATTTTGATCTATATCACGTGTTGTATATATGTTCAATTACGTACACATATAGAGAGAAGAGATTACTGATTTTATTATTTGTAAAATTAATACTTTTTTTTTTTCAACTTTCCCTCGTTAATTATGCTGTTCTATTTTTAATCAAAAACATTATATTTTATATATTTGTGGAACTACGTGTGAAATAGCCGTTCTATTATGTTTTTCCATTTCCATTCTGATTTCATGATTCTCATTTCATCTAGCAAATCAGCCATTAGGCTTCACTTATTTTGACAACCTAGAAGTATTGATATTTTTTAGTGGGAAATAGAACTGAGAAATAATGCTACTGTGATATCTTAATTATAAAATTAAGAAAATAACTTTAGTAAAATAAATTAAGCTTCGAGATATAGGATTAACATTTTTCAAAGAGATTATGAGAGAATTAGATGCTATATATTTTCACCATTGTTTTATCTTTGGATCATTTGTTAGTTCTCAGACATGCTTGTCAGAACATAATATAAAATAAAATGATTATAAGTTTTTTTTTTTTTTTTAAAGATTAAGCTTTTGGAAGATATTATTTTTTATATGGTATTGGATAAAAATAGAGTTAAGATTTGAGTAAGAGGTATAATTTTTTTTAAAAAAAAATAATCAAAATTTAAAAAAGGTCAAAATATAAATTTACATAAATTTTGAGCTAAATATATAATAACTATATAATATTTAGACTTTGTTTGAATAAGTTGAGAAAACATTAAGAAAGAAAATATAAGGAGAGAAAATGGCGTGAAGAAAAAAATAATTTATTTTATAATAACGACAATATCTATTATTATTATTTAAAACTCATTATTATTATACGTTATTTTGTAATAAAAAAATTGAAACGAGCAAACTTTTTAAAAATTATTTTCATATTTTAAAAAAAAAATTGTACGAGATTCATACCTCCTTGCCATTCACATCCACAAGGCAACCGACGCGGGAACTACCGTGATAGGAAGTCGGGACTCGGGAATGTGTGGGACCCAACGAAGTCGCATTCCACCCTCTCTAATCTGTAGCACAGTAAAATTTTCCGTCGGAGCAGTCTAGAAATTTCTTAGCAGTAAATGTAATTAAAAATTGTAATTAATATGCTAACATTTTTTAAAATTTTTTAATATATTTATTTATTTTAATATTATATTATTTTATAATAAGTGTGTAAAATGATTAAAAATTATAAAAATAAAAATATATGATTGTCCCTTTCTTATATAGCCCATAGTTCTATGGATGGGCCAATGATGGGTCACCAAACTAAGAAGCCCAGGATGGGGATGGCTTACACTAGAGACAGAATACTAAGGCACCAGGGAAAAGCTGTAGGTGCCGTTTGCCACACAATCCTGGACTAAGAAATCAGAAATGGAATGAGAAAAAGAATGAAAGGAATCTTGTTTACATATAGGAAAGTCCATTTCCACACTCTATTTTCTATACATCTTAAGATTTTAGTTATATTAACAGAGTAAAATTATAAATAAATAAAAATAAAAGAGATGCATAAAGAAAAAAATATATAAAAATATATGTATATATGTAAATATACATCTCTTTTATACAAGTCTTGTTTGGTCTGACGTAGAAAGGGTACAAAGTTCTTAACATAAATTTGCTCAGTTACCCAAATTACCCTTAATAATTAGAGTAAACTTTCAATAATGTGAAATGAGGTGTAAGTGTTCATTAAATTTTTAATATTATATTAGTACTTTTAATATTACTTAAATATTTGTGAGATGAATTTTACATTAAATAATGATTTTTTCTATTCTAATAAGCACCTACTTAATAATATTTTCATCATAAAAGTTTTTATTTTTTGTAAAATCAATCTCAAAGGTAAGTGATGTCAACATGTACAAATATTATATTAAAAACTTAATAAATACTAATATAACAACGCCTTATCTCACAAATGCTAAGTTGTGGAGTTTTGTTGTTGCACTTAGTATCTTATTTTTTATTTTATTAGGTTTTAATTAGTTAATCACATATATAGTTGTAGAGGTAAAATATTATTTTATAACTTTTTGACTAATCAAAATAAAAAGGAAAAAAATTAAATAAGATAATAAATTTTATCTCAATTTATAATTGATTGATTGTAATTCGATACACTCATTGAAATTATGGAATGAGGACAGAAGTCTAATCTAAAGGGATGAATAATTAGAAAAATCTTGTACGCCCAATGAAGTTATAAAAAAGCATGGACATTAATTAGCTTGTTCTGAGTTCAAAAGGATGCAGCAAATCAAATCAGCATGCCAACTATACATTGGTTGTATTTTGTTCAGTACGGTGTCGTTTTTAGACTTGACTATACCATGTTAATTGTGCCGTGATTATGGTGTTCTTCCGGCAAAATAGGCATCTGACCAAGAAGATACATCCCATCCTTTGCTTAATTTCTTCACTCAGCTTAATCCACACTCTATCCTAATTTCCCTCGCAATCTGTCATAGTCTTGATCTCTATATCTATGACTATTGCGTCTTCTGTCACCGAAGTCTAAGTCTCAGGTCTATTTAGAGCTTCTCCCACGTACTCTTCATTTTCTTTTACAACTCTCACGTCTTCCCTCCGTTTTTTCTTCCACTTTTACTTGGTTTAAGAACTTTCAAACTTGAAACCAATTGCCGAAAATCTTCACACCCCATTTCTTCTTTCTCTTTGACCCTTTCCATTTCGTTATGGACCTCAATGGCAGAGAGAGCTACTCTTAGTAGGTATGTACCACATGGTCCCTATCAAATTTTGTTATTATTATCATTTGAATCTCGGGAGTTATTAGGTTGTCTTTCGTACACCTTACTCGCCTAACCATTTATAATAGTGCTACTTAAAAGAAAAAATTACACCATATAACAAAAAAAATGTAATTATATAATAAAAATATAACAGTGGAATTTTTTTTTTTAATGAACAGGTTACCCTAAAAAAAATATAACAGTCAAAGGGTCTCTTTCGACACACAAAAATACCTAGTTGTTTAAGCAAGTGAATAACATTTGCTAATCAATTAAAAGAATATTTTAGACTACAAAGCTCATTAAATGATTCCCAAGTTGAAATGAAGTTTCGCTAATTTCCTTCCAATTCACGTATTATAGCTGTCGAAACAAGCTTATAGAAATGTAATTATATTTACATAATCACATATAGTTTTGGGTGAGATAATTTTTACAAAAATTTTAAGAAAAGCTAGTTCATGATACTTGTGTTGCATATATGCTCTATTACATATACTGTTATTTTCAAAATTTATCATTTTTTTTTTTTTATTTTTTGTTTCTGTATTTGTTGATTACAAACTCAAAAAAGAAGGAATTAGACGTCAATGATCTGGATTGCAAGAAATAAATTCTCGATTAAAAAAACATGAAGAAGATTAGCTAGACAGACAAGTTTATTCTTCATATTAAAAAAAGAAAAACTATTAAGAGTATAATTGTGTAATTTCATAAAGAAATATTGTAAATACTTAATATCATCGTAATATTTAAAAACACGTGATATAAGAGATGTCTTAAAATTTAGTAAATAAAATTTTACTATCTTTCTAGTTTTGTTGGACTCAAATTTAAATTAGATAATTTTTAGCAATAAATAAATAAACACATTGCATGCACATGCCTTGATCTTAAATAGGATTAATCCTCCTCACCTTAAACTTTTTGGCAACAAAAAAAAAAAAAAGAGAAGAAAAAAGAACAAGTTTAATCATATTCTATGTACTTGTCCAATTAGATGAATGCCTCATAGTCAATCAAATCCTGGGGAAAACGGTACTGTTATCTATGATATATATGTTACTTCGATTTGATCTGATCTAAAGTAACTTATTCGACGAGTACACTTTTGGTAGCAAGCAACGAGGAGCCAGTTCTGCAACAAAACAATTGACAACAAGAATAGGAAAATAATTAGCGTTGAGAACATTTCTACCAGAGAGAACAAATAAGAACAAAGATAAAGACGTATAGTAAGCATGTCACTGTGCGTCTTGTGTTATGGTTATAGACTTAAAAACTACTTGGTACATGAAATAGGGGTTCTATTAAAACCTCTATTAATATATGATCTGAGTTATTTGGTAACAAAGTGGTTTGATGATACCCTCTCCATAATTATCTATTATCTTTCTAAGGAATAATTAGAAAAATAACATTTAAACATTTTTAAAATTTTTAAGTTTAATTAATTTCTGACAGAATATTAAAGCCTTTATGTTAAGAAATTAAATTTGCCCACCACTACTTTATTAATTTAATAAATTTCAGTATATAAGATGAGTAGGCTTATGCTACTTCACAATTTAATCTTAAAAGGCTTTCGTGTATGTATATGATATCATATATATACACAAAAACAATTTTAATAGAGTATATCAAATCGAGGTACATGAATAACATTTTTCAACGAAATTATGGGAGGATTCCTTGCTATATATATATATATGGAAAATCCAAACTTTGACTATCAAAAAAGCCGCAAAATTCAATGCAGTACTTGAAGTATAATAGCGTTTATGGCAAAATCTGTTGTTCCTCAATATATATAACTTCCTTTCTCACAACTTTATTGGTTAAGAGATTAATTTTTGATAACTTAAAAATCATTATAGCATTATTTTATAATTTTATTAGGTAATAAAGATATTTTGAAACAAAGAATGAAATATGTTGTGAGATAATACATTTTGTCCCAAGTTCATAATTTTAGTCTTGGGAGCAACCACCTAAGTAAACAAAGAACATTGTAACAAAGTAGTTTAAGGTTTAAGGAAATAAATTTACTATCTTATTTCATGTTTCATTTCACTTTATTATAATTAATTGATAAATTTTATAACATTATTTTAAAATTTTTATTAATAATAATAAATAAGACACACTAAGAATTAAATCTAACCTGGAGTTGGAGACTGGGCAAAAGGTGATGGTATAATCTGCTTGGGAACATGTCGAGGTGTTATCCTCATCGTCGAATGCATAACTGTAGGCACGGGGGCAAGCGGTCTTGAAGAACTGAGAGTAGTTTGTGGGTGGGCAAGTTTCATGAGTATTATGGTCGCCTTTGCAACAGAACTGGGAAGAGTTGAAGGCTGCGCATGCGCTCATGCATCCCACGACATTGGCTCTTTGATTGTCCGAGTAGACCATGAGTTCAGCAGGACACTCAACGTTCACATCCACAACGCAACCGACGCTTCGGCAGCTGGTGCCGAAAGGGCCCCTGGGAACCACTATAACAGGAAGGTTGTAGCCATCACCCAAGTTCACGTCATAGAAATCATTGCTTTTGCCATTACTAGCTAAAGAAAATTCAATCAAGGTAGTCGGTGGTCTTGATTCATTGCCGCTGCAGTATACCTTCCCTGATCCGCAGTCTCCGGTGGAACAGGAGAACTTGCCGGTGGAGTCTTCTTCACAGTCAGTTCGACCCCAGAAGCGGCCACTCCAAGCGGTGGGTGCGTTGATAGCCATAGATTCATCTGTTCGAAGACGGAAGCCAGTGGTTGAAAGAGCTGGAGCTGCACCGGAAGAACTTGAAGCTGGCCATACTGTGAAGTTACATCTGTTCACTACTGTGAAAGTGGTTGAATTTATTCCTGCATTTAGGGAATGGCAAAGTCAGAAAGAGCAATTTAATTTCAGGCTTTTGTTTTTGTTTTCAGCTTTTGATCATTGTCACTTCAAATTTTCAGTTACCTGATACCGATAGATAAAGGGTTAATAGAAATGAAAAGGTTAGTGTAAGCTCATCCATGTTTCTATAGCTTTCTGATTAGGGTACGCCAAGGAAGATAATCAAAAGAATGTGAAAGTAACGAGAAGAAGGGAAAAAAAAAAAAAAAACGGAGGAGATGCGAGGCAAACGAGACTAAAGTATACTCACGAAATAAATATAAGATGAATACTAATCTTGACTTCAGTTGGCATAAATTGAATTTGCAAATGTTTTTTTTTTTTTTTTTTACGTAAGGTATCGGTAATTATTATTGTAAACTTTTACTGAGTTGTGACATACCATGATCTTGAAATTGGATAATCTCTTGTTATTCTAAACTTTTATATCAAAACAAAAAATTAAATAATCACTAATAATTAAGGAAATTTTATATCAGTATAATTATTGCTAATAATCCTTCATTTAGTAGCATTTTCTTTAGTGTAAAAACTAATGGGTTTTGATTTATTCCAAGAGTTCTTTTTTTGGTTGTCTACACTCCTCTTTTTTGCACACGAAAGTACGCGTCTTTAAAAACAGGGGGAAAAAAAAAAGATTAAGAAAATATGAGACTGCAGTGGGGACATGAAATTTAACATACCAATCCTTCCAGGAACCTGTGAGATGGCCACCACTTGGGGTTGTGGGATCACCCAAATAAAACAACCATGTGATATTTCCGTGTGAATGCAAGCTGCAAAGGGTGTTATTTTCCAGTGTTAGGTCAGTTTATTTGCAAAAAGTCAGCTTTGGTGTGATCAAGGGGATGGAAAGTGTTTTAATTATCCTTGTCTTACGTATTAGAAAAATTTTAAATGAAAATTAGTGTACATAAATAAATATACATATAACATCATTTATCATTTAATTTGTACAATTATTTTAGATTTAAAATTAACTTTGTAGGGGTTATTTAACTTATTTTGTCAAATTAATTAAGTCATTTAATGTGTGCAACTACCTAAATAAACTGGCCTAAAACTAGAAAATAAACTGTAGAAGCTGTTTCATTCACGCCTAACTGCCTTCTAGCAAGTTTCCAAATGAAGATAAAAGCAAAAATTATGGGGACCATATCAATAATAGTCAAAAAGAAATACGAAATGGCTAGAATTTTTCTTAGGGATTGAAGTGGAAATTAATGACTTTGGTCCACCAATTAAGTCGTCAAGTCCATGCCTTAAATGTGTCTAGCAAAAGCCTTATCCGATAGAAAAATTATTTCTCACGCGGTATCAATAATCTCTTAGCAAAATAAATGATTTGAAGCAACTCCTTTTTCTTTCTAGTTCATTGTAAGAAGAGGGAAATGGCCAAAGCAATGTCCATTATTACTAGATCATCCTTGTTTGTTTCCACTATTCTCTTCTTGTTGCGCTTGCTTAATCAAACCATAACTCTAGCACAGTCCGATAGTTACCATCATTTTTGTGACAACAACACCAAGCTCTCCGCTGATAATTCCCTTTATCAATCCAATCTCAAAGATCTCTTGTTAAAGCTCTTGTTCAACGCAATCATTGATGGACAAGGGTTTTGGAACACCAACGTTGGGAACACCACCGGAACCATTGTGTACGGCAGCTACCTCTGTCGTGACGACTTTGACCCCATCTTCTGTCATTACTGTGTTTACAATGCCAGAAAAGAGATCTTGCGGGTATGTCCTAACAAGACGACATCAGCAATCATATGGCACGAGGACTGCATGCTTCGTTACTCGAATGAGATTTTCTATGGAATTGTTAGAGTAACTCCTTTTTGGTATGTTTACAGCGTTAACCGTACTGTTGATTCAAGGAAAGTTAAGAACGTTGACGATTTCACAGAATTATTGGTCGCCAATGCAACAATGGATGAATCAACAACATTGTATGCAGCAAATGAATTTAGTGTCACTGACAAAGAGAAATGGTATGGATTGGTACAGTGTAGTGGAGACATTAATAGTTCTAGTTGCAGAAATTGTTTGGAATCATTGTTAAATACGAGGCCAGAACCTAAGGATCGACTTGGCATGATGCTATTGGCTCCAAATTGCTTGGTTATCAGAGACAGCTACCGTTTCTTCAATCATAATAGCTCATCAGTAACACCTGTTGTCAGTCCTGTCCCATATCCTGCTCCCAGTCCTGGTGCTCCTAGTCCTCTTGCAAGTCCGGGTCCCATGCCCAATCCAGGTACGATTATATATATTTATAGAGATAAAAAGGTGGGAATCCACTTAATTAATAAGAATACAGCTTGGCTACTTAATCCATTAAATAATATTGAAAGAAAACTTTTAAATTCTACGTAACTTTAAGCACTCTGGTTAAATTTATTGAAGAATATAAGTATGACAAAACTTAATTGGGTCCCTCCCTTATCTGTTAATGTGTATATATATGTTGTTTCATTATGCTTAAACGTAGTCTTTTCCTAGTATTCCTTCTTAAGAGTTTTAATTTGACTACTTGCAATTTCAACATTTACTTTATATTTACTCTGAATGTGAGATCGAAAAAAATCTACAAATAACTTATCCAAAAGAAAAAGCAGGAAGACAGAAACTAATAGCATTATACAAATGCGATATTATGATCTCATATGTACATTAATGCAGGGAGGAAGAAAGGTGCTGAGAGGTCAATGATTATGATAATTATCACTGTAGCTGTAATATTAGTAGTAGCTCTATCAGCTTGCTGCTACTGTTTGAGACGCAGGAATGGAAATGGTAATTTTGCACTCATGGCCATTTATGTACCTATAAAACAAAATCCAAATATTCAAGTTTGTGCATTGGATCAAAAGCTTGTTAACATTGTTTCAATAATACATAGATGGACAACAAACTACGACTGATCTTGTGCTGCATAATCATCATGAATTTGAAGACTCATTGAAAGCAGACCTTCCTATGATGCCTTTAAGTATCATCAAGCAATGCACAAATGACTTTTCAGACGAGTCTAAGTTAGGGAGAGGTGGATTTGGTTCTGTTTATAAGGTGATTAAAAATGGATTCAGTCTGATGCGAGTATGTTTGCTTTAGCTATTTTTTGTTGTCATTTCTAGTGAAAATGAAAATTAGGTCTGAAAATATGTTTGGTTAGTAAATTAGAAATATTTTTTGAAATGAACTTAAAACTGACAACAAAAAAAGTTATTTTCAATGTTTCAAAAAATAGTCAGTGACAATTTTGTTAATTTTAAATTTTTTTCAACAAAAAATTAGTAATTTAATAAAATTCATTAAAGATGATTATTAGATACTAAATAAATATGAATACAAGTTAAAGTGAAACGAAACATATGAAAATAAAACACATTTTAAAAATAAAAATAGAAAATAGAAAATGGAAATGTAAATGAAACAGGATTGAGACCCTCAATCGTTTTCATCTTTTAACTGTATTATTATTTGCATTCTCATTTTTGCGAAATAAACTTGAAATATCACCAGGGTATATTACCAAATGGAAAGGATGTGGCAATAAAAAGGCTCTCCAAAACTTCCCATCAAGGTTTAGAAGAATTCAGGAATGAAGTAATATTCATTGCCAAATTACAACACAGAAACCTTGTTAGGCTTTTGGGTTGCTGCATGGAAGAAAATGAGAAGCTGCTCGTGTATGAGTACATGCCCAATTCTAGCCTTGACTCCCATCTGTTTGGTACGTCTTTCTTGAGCTCCATCCTAGCCTTTCCTCAACTTGTAAATGGTGTGCTTGTGGTGTTAAAAATAAAGAAATGATCATGAAATGGCCCTTGCAAATGAGAAGTCGATAATCTTTGCCAGATTTATTGTCTGATAATTTTATTGCTATGAATACATAGAGATATATTTATTTTCATTATCTATTTCTTGTTTGTTAATTAAAATAATTGTAGTTTATTATTTAAAAAGAAAATGCAGAGGAAAAAATGCGTAGAATGGCCATGGCATTTGCATTTCGAACCCAAGAAATATAAAAATTGTATTTAGCGCTGTCATTCTTGTTAATACATCTTTCAAATTCTAATTTCTTATCATTTTCTATCAGATGAAACAAAACGAAAACAGCTAGACTGGAAATTGCGGTTGAATATTATTAAAGGGATTGTGAAAGGCCTTTGTTATCTACATGAAGAGTCTCGTCTTAGGTTGATTCATAGAGATCTTAAAGTTAGTAATATTTTGTTGGATGAAAAAATGAATCCAAAGATCTCAGACTTTGGCTTAGCAAGGGTTTTTGGAATAGACCAAGTAGAAGAAAATACTAGAAGAATAGTTGGAACATAGTAAGTATATATTAAGTAAAGATAATTTTTATTTAGCTAATTTCAAACTTACAACTAATTCTATTTTATTTCAATGATGTGAACAGTGGATATATGGCTCCTGAATATGCAATGGAAGGAATTTTTTCAGTAAAATCTGATGTTTTTAGTTTTGGAGTTCTTATATTAGAAATTATTAGTGGAAGAAAGAATGGTGGATTTCATCTTCAAGAGCCCGGTCAAACTCTTCTCACATATGTATGTTTCTGTTTTAGATATTCCTTTACTTCTTTCACTTCCTCTTCATTTTAAGTGAAAGGAAATTAAGAAAAAACTTAGGAAAAAAAAAAAAGCTTTATCCTTTGAAAGTTGTTCATAGTTAATGAATTAATTGTAATTAATTCCATACAGACATGGAGATTATGGAATGATGGAAGAGCTCTAGAGGTGATGGATCAATTATTAGAAACTTCATGCACACCAAATGAAGTTGTAAAATGCATAAATATCGGTTTGTTATGTGTTCAAGAGGATGCAGCAGATCGGCCTAGCATGCCAAATATTGCTTTGATGCTGTCAAGTGACATGGTAAACCTTCCAAACCCTAAAAAACCAGCATTTTCTGTGGGCAGAGAAGTAGTGCAACAAGATCAGTTGGTAGAAACTTTCAGGCATTGTTCAGCCAATGAAGTAACAATTTCTGATTTTGGACCTAGGTGAAAAGAGCTAAACAAGATGTTTAGGCCCATTTTTGCAAGTTCTCTTTTGTACGTTAGATATTTTGGGATCAATTGTTTTAAAATAATTATCTAACTTTAGCACGAAATCGAATTTATATCATGTTTTAGGGCAGTTAAATAAGAAATCATTTCCACTTTGGAGAACTTATATAGTATAGTTCATGCAAATTATAGAATTTGTATAATTGCTTATTAGTGAACCTGAAAGTCTTTGTGTAGTAATAATATCAAATAAGAATCTAAAGAAATATATCAATTAAGATTTAATGTTTAGTGTTGTCGTTAAAATACAATAGAAAATACTTGTAAATTAACGAGAGTTGAATGCATGTAAATGTCTGGATATTGAGATACAAGATTAATAGAGTAAAAGGACAATCAAACTCTCCCTCTCCATCACCTTCAAGTTGGAATTTTTGTTCTCCGTATGAAGTAAATGAATTTAAAACCACTTTCCTCCCCTCTTTGTATCTTACTTAAAGAAGTATTTTATATAAAATTAGTTCATATTTAATTATCCGACAAAATGATAATAAATAATTAACAAAATTGATGGTGACCATATCAATAATAGTCATCAAGAAATTATTTGTCTAGATTAATTTTTCTTGAGTTAAATATTATTTTAAAATTTCATACTTCAAACCTTAGTTAATTTAGTTCCTTACAATTTAGATTTATTAAATTAATCTTTTACAATTCAAAATCTTTATTAATTATGTTTGTCACACTTCAAAATTATAAATTTCATCTCTCAAACTTATTAATACTAATGGTTATATATGTATTTAATGATAGTTTAAACCTCGGATAAATATTCAAGGGAGAAAATCGATAGAGATTTTTAAAAAAAAAAAATTAATAAATTTGAAGTACGAAAGATAAAATTAATAAATATTTCATGTGTAACCAAAATAATATTCAACTTTTTTTTAATTGATCCAATTATGTGCAAATTTTGATCAGGCTTGCTTTCTCTGTTGATCATCTCCAAAGCAATAGTTAAATAGTTCATATTAGTTCAATAGCTATTATAGGTAATATTGTTTTTGAGTATATTGAGTAAACGATACAAATGTACTCAATAGAAGCTCTGCTTAAAAAAAAAAAAAAAAGGCAATTCCACTTTGGTCTTCTCATGGGTCAAGTCCATGCATTGCCAGTTTCAGGGAAGTTAAGAACATTGACGATTATACAGATAGATCTTTTTTTAGAGAATTGAACTTTTAACTTTCTATATACTATTAAACTAGCCCTAACCAATAGATTGGTTTTGAATGCAAAATTAATGGACAAATTAATCACGCTTTTTGGAGCAAATGATTTTAGTTAGAATGATGAGAATTGGTATGGATTGGCACAGAGTAGCAAATACATTTATTTGATCTAATTATATATTAAAAAAAAAGACTTTGACTAATTTGATCTGATCTAAAGTACCTTACTGGACCAATATGCTGTTGGTAAGAAGCGAGAACCCAGACTGCAAGGGTTGCGTACTGGAAAACCACAATTGTAAAAGAAAAAGAACAAAAAGGGTGAAAGAGAGAAAGAAAGTGTTGAAACAATCTCCACCAGGAAATAAATAACAGACAAAGATAAGTGTGCAATTTTGTAATTTTTTTTATTGCATCCCTCTTTACATTTTTATTTATAATTTTATCTCAATAAATAAATTAAAAATCATAAGTGTGCAATTAATTTTTCTCAATCAATATATTGTCTGGTCCACCTACAAGATATTTTGCGAATAGGGACTCCTAATTAAGTAGAATGCTTCAAAATGCAAATTGGATTGGGTTAAGTTGGAGTTATTTTTGGACTCAAACTAACCAAAGAAAGGGGCATTTTTTTTTCTCCTACCACCTATTTTTCAATTCTTATGTACCTCACCATTTTTTAGAACTAATTTACTAAAATATCCTTCTAAAATAAAATACCCAATCCCGTAACCCACGGTAGGGCCGTCTAATCCCTCTCTATGGTTTTTTCAACTTGTTGTACCTCTAAATGCAATAAAGAAGCACTGAGGAAGTGAAAATTATTAGAAAGGACCAAAACAAAAAATATGTACGGGGGTCTTATTGTAATTCTCCATGTCTCGTGGAAAGACAAAGAAAGGGTAACCGGTGCTGTAGTGGGTTATGGGGTGGATATTTTGGTAAATTCAACTCAAAAAGGCCGCAAGTCTCATTATTTTAACGCATCAATCTTAATTTAATTTCTTAAAAAATATAATACATGAAAACATGAAATGTAGGGAAAATATTTACATTACTAAATGTGGCATCTTATAATAATTATTCACATTAACTAAAAACTCTAAAATTAACCAAAAAAATAAATTTCCAATTGAAAAAATCATAGAATAAGAGAGACAAATAAGTACTTCAATTTAGATTTAACAACAAATCTTTAGTTTTGTGTTTGTTTATATTGTCAGGTTAGGTGAAATCCCTAAACCCGTGATCCGACCCAACTTGACCTAGGCTCATAGACTTTGAACCTGACCCAAGTTAATTGGTCGGGCATGAACACTCCGAAAATGACAACTTTGACCATCAAAAAAGTACCACAAAAATCTCACTATGGAATGTGAACAATGCCCAGTCAATCCCGAAGCAACTACGCAAAGAACAAACACTGTCATGTGGTGCAATTACTATAAAGCATGAGCGTAAATTCTAACCTGGCAATAGCGGTAGGGCAAAATGTGATGTTATAATCCGCAGATGAACATGTTAAGGCGCTAGTTTGATAGTCCAACGCATAACTGTAGGCGCGTGGGCAAGCGGTCTTGAAGATCTGAGAGTAGGAAGTGGATCCGCAAATTCCACTAGTATAGTTGCCGGTGCAACAGTACTGGGGAGATTTGAAGACTCTGCACGCGCTGTTGCACCCGACGACTACGCCGTCCACGCTCTTAACAACGAGCTCCGGAGGACACGCGCTGTTCACATCCACAACACAGCCGGTGGTTGTGCAGTTGGTGCTAGACGCGCCTCTAGAACCACCATAAGAGGGAGGTTGTAGCCGTCTACCAAGCTGACGTCGAAGAAATCTTGGCCACCTAAAAGAGCTAAACCGAATTCGACCAGCGTGACCGGTGGTGTGTATGTTGCGCCGCCGCCGCATTCTAAGATACCTGATCGACAATCTCCGGTGGCGCAGGAGAAATTGCCGGTGTCGTCTTCACTGCAGCCGGTTCGACCCCAGAGGCAAGCAAACTGAACGCTGGGTAACTGGATACTCATGGACTGAGCCTTTTGAAGAACGGTGCCGAGACTGATAGAGTCACTTTCTTTGTCTCTATTTGAAAGGGCTGGCCATACTGTGAAGTTGCATTGGTTCACTATTGTGAATGTCGTTGAATTTATTCCTGCAATTAGGAAATTAGCAAAATCAAATTAACACAGCCACTTAGTTTCAGTATTTTATTTATTTATTTATTTATTTATTTTGCAGTTTTGAGAATTGTCACTGCAAATTCAGTTTCATTTACCTGATACTGATAGATGAAGGATTAATAGAAACAAAAATAATTGTCTTAGCTGATCCATATCATATATATATATAGCTTAATATGATTAGGATATGCTGGGGAAGAAGAGGGAAGAGATGGTGGAGCTGAGAATCTTGGGTAATTGGAAAATAAAGGCTGTTCTGAGGTCGGACAAGGAAGAGCTCCATGGTTGTTTTATATATGTTTACAGAAACAGGTATAAGAGAAAGTATGGTTTGGATTTTGTATGACCTAAGTTTTACTGCTACGCCTTTTTTTATTTTGTTGGTTGGGAGGTTATATGTAAATAATATATAGTTCCAAATTGGTATTAGATTTGCACATTTATACACGTAGAATAGAATATGACCGTCATGTCATATTCGTTTAGAAATGTCTATTGGATAAGAGAAAATAATGATTTAATCATACAAAATAAAATTCATTATTACATAAATGATACACAGAAATTTCACATGACACAGAATACAAGTGACCAACTACTTGATTATAAGACAATCACTTTTACTCCATCTATGTCATTCTCACTTTGAGCTGATGCTTAGTAGTCATTTATGCTCTGTTTTAGGTGAATTTTCAATTTGTTATTCTTAAGATGGTAAGTATTATTTTGTATAATCAAATCATTGTTTTCTCTCTTCCACTCATATAATAAATGTTTTTAGATGAATTTAACTGTCATGTTTAGGAATGGAAAGGAGCCGAGCTAAGATGACCTCAAGTTAAAGTTACGTAAAATTCAATGAGCTTAAGCTCAACTCAATTAGTTGGCGACCCAATTTTCTCGACTTAATATTGGCTCATTTAAAAGCTCATAAGCCTGAGTTAGATCACAAGTTGAGCTTTATTAAACAAAAATATCATAACCCTATAAGATAAGAAAATTTTCACACAACTTGAAATTAAATTAAAATTATATAAAATTACAAAATATAATTAAATTCTGTTGTAGAAGAAACAAATATATAAATAACAATTATCTTAAAATGTAAATTGAAAACTGCACACTGCAACTATTTAGAACCTTTAAAGTCATCAAAGTCTTTTTTTTTTTTTTTAATTCTTTCTTTTCCTTGTTAATGTACACAATGCTTCTATTTTGAAAAAAAATTAAAATGAAGTTATGTTGAGATTTGGGTTATTGACAACTTGATTGTTTATTTATTTATTTTTTTATCTCTATCTTAGTTAGATAATTCTTAATTTTATAGCATGTAAGTGTAAAAATATAATATTAATTTATATATCAAATTTTTAATTTATTTATAATTAATACAGTTATATGTGTGTATATAAAATATTAATAATAATATAAATGAATAAGTTCACAAGTTAAATTTATAATAATTCAAATTTAACTTATTTAATAAACAAGTCAAAATTATTAACTTAAAGTTAACACGATTAACTCATAAGTTAATCTTATCAAGCCATTAACTCACAGACTAACTTGATTTATTTTCACCCTTAGATGAGAGAAAACTAGAGAATCCAATTTTTTTTTCAAAAAAAACAAAAAAATTGTTATCTAAGGTCGACCCACCGGTGATATCATCCTGTTAAGATAGTTACACACTTTTTCACCTCCTTTAGCATTTATGACTCTTCTTGGCATTCCATACCCTCGCTAACAAACCGTGTTGACTTAGTTATTTGAATGGTCTGACATCTCTTTTCCCTCCTTGCGGGTTCCAGCCATGTAATACCCAGGTCCATCACCTCTAACCCATCGTATAGTTCTGCAGAAACAGTTCCTAACATACCATACCATAGCTTGAGAATTGAGTCATATTTTGGTTATAGATTCCGTAGGATTGTAGAAGTATTTTTGTAAACGAAAAAGAAGTGTAAAATGTAGTATACGCAAACAAATCCATATATACCATCACTCATTGTAAATGCCCAATTGGCAACATGCGTCAACGGTCAAAAAATCTTTAATACATTCAAAATTTAAAAAATGCTTTATGTAATTAGTAGGTCTAATAAAAAAAATTAGATCCGAATTATAATTTCTTCAGTTGAGTGAGGATTCAGGAAAAAAAAATTTTCATTGATTTTCAATTTATGTAATTACTAAGATATCTTTCATTTTACAATAAATAAATAAATCTATAATGATATGCGTATTTTGTAAATTTGTAATCTCTAATTTATACAATCACTAAAATACCTTTCATGATATATATATATATTATAAAGGATCATTTTAAAAAAATCCCCATGGTTTTGGGAGATCCTCATTTCTCCACGTGGATGGGGATGAATGATTATCCTTCCCACCCTTATTTTCTTCTATTGTCATTTCTAGTGATAGAGACAAAATATTAGGAAAATATTTGATGCACACCTCTTAGTTACAATTTATTGTCACACCACTAACTTGTCTTCTATCCCTATCTCACGGTCACAGGCCCCGCCTTCTGGACCACCAATAGCCTGAAAGTTTGAAACCATCCTGCAAGGTATGACAGGGATCATGAACAAAGCTCTTTCTACACTTCTTCTTTTTTCTTTATTGGGTTGGGCCTAATCGCAAGTTGAGACCATTTATTTTGATCTATATCACATGTGTTGTATATATGTTCAATTACGTACACATTTAGAGAGATGAGATTATTGATTTTATTATTTGTAAAATTAATACTTTATTCTTTTTTCAACCTTCCCTTGTTAATTATGCTGCTTTATTTTTAATCAGAAACATTATATCTTCTAAACTAATTATGACTCAAATTTACATTATATCTTGTTAGAATATAATATAAAATAAAATGATTTATAAACTTTATTTTAAAAGATTAAGCTTTTGGAACATATAATTTTTCATATGGTATTGGACAAAAATAAAGCTAAGATTTGAGTAAGAGGTGTGAAATTTAAAAAGAAAAAAAATCAAGATTTGAAAAAAGTTAAAATATAAATTTACATAAATTTTGGGTTAAATATATAATAACTATTTAATATTTAGATAAGTGATCTTGAAGAACTTTGCTTTGTTTGGGTGAGAAGAGAAAATAAAAGGAAAGAAAATACAAAGAAAAAATGTAATTAATATCCTTAAATTTTTTAAAAAATTATAATATATTTTTATTTATTCTAATATTAAAATATTTTGTGATAAGTATGTAAAATGATTAAAAATTATGAAAATACAACTATAATTTAAAATAAAAATTAATTTTTATTTTAAAGCAACAAATAAAATAAAATTAGAGGAGTACTTATATAGACAAATTAAAATGAACACAGAAGATTATCCCTTTATCAAATAGCCCATAGTTCTATGGACGGGTCACCAAACTAAGAAGCCCAGGATGGGGATGGCTTACACTAGAGATAGAATAATAAGGCACCAAGGAGAAGCTGTAGGAGCTGGTTAGTACTCGAGGGAGAAGATGTGGGTGCCGTTTGCCACACAACCCTGGACTAAGAAATAAGAAATGGAATGAGAAAAAGAATGAAAGGAATCTTATTTACACAAGGGAAAGTCTATTTTCACACTATTTTTTACACCCAAATGTATATCTTAATTTTTAGTTATATTATAAAAATAAAATTGTAACTAAAAAATATATAAGAGAAAAAAAAAAGAGATGCATAAAGAAAAACAAGTGTGAAATTAAGTATATATATATAAATGTACATTTAAGATATCTCTTTTACATAAATCTTTTTTCCTCTTACATGGAAAAAGTATAAAGTTCTTAACATAATTTTGCTCAGTTACCCAAATTACCCTTAATAATTAGAGTAAACCTTCCATACTGTAAAATGAGGTGTAAGTATTTATTAAAATTTTGATATCACATTAGTACTTTGAACATTACTTAAATATTTGTGAGATGAAGTATATATCAAATAAGGATTTTTTCTATTCTAATATGTACTTACCTAATAATATCTATGTCATAAAAGTTTTTATTTATTGTAAAGTCAATCTCAAAAGTAAGTAATGTCAACAAGTACAAACATGATATGAAAAAATTAATAAATATCAATATGATTACCTCTTATCTCACAAATCCTAAATTGTGGAGTTTACTCTAATAATTAATATCATAAAATAAAATAAAGTATTCATGGGAGAGAAATGTGGAAATTGGGTATATAGTGTTTTGGTGATTTGTGGAGTAAGACAGTGTGGTAACCATCCCTCTAAGGAAGATGAGGTTCTTTGTTGTTGTGTGTTTGTATTCTAGTAGAGGTTCTATCATAAAGCAAGTAAAGAGAAACTCTTCCCTTTCATTAAAATCTCTCTCATCCTTTGAACCAAACATTATATAAAGAGTTGAGACTCTAGGCTACTGTGCGCATATTCTAGTGGAGGTTCTCTAGATATTTTTGGGTTGTTTGATAACAATTACTCCTTTGTTATTTCTGGGTTAAGTATCCTAACATTGGTCTGAGGAACTTTATCACTTGGTGGATCAAATGACATCCATTATAGCTAAAACGGACAAGATTCATGCATGTCAGAAGAAATTCCTGCAAGACTTAAAAGATATAATAAAACAGAGAGACAATGACTATGAAGAAACTAAGACTAACAGTGATTGAAAGCTTAAGATAGTTAGCTTTACAATATAATCACTCTTCCATCATTGAGTAAGAAGGATACAGAGATCACCATATCAAAGTGCAATTCACTGCTTTGCTATAATAATTTTTCAGTTAAATGTCTAACTTTTTTTATATTTGGAGTTCTTATGTTTTATTTTTCTTCCTCTTCCTTTTTAGTTGAAAGGAAAGAAAAGAAAAAGCTTTAGCCTACAAAGCAAGTTCATAAGAGATAAAATCTATTGCACTTAGTGTCTTATTTTTTATTTTATTGAATTTTGATCAATTAATCATATACATGGTCGTAGAGGTAAAATATTATTGTAGAACTTTTTGACTAATCAAAATCAAAGAGAAAAATAAACAGGACATTAAATGAAATAATTTTATGTCAGTTCATAATTGATTGATTGTAATTCCATACAGTCACGGAGATTATGGAATGAGGACAGAGGTCTAATGTAAAGGGATGAATAATTAGAAAATTCTTGTACACCCAATGAAGTTATAAAAAAGCATGGACATTAATTAGCTTGTTATGAGTTCAAAAGAATGCAGCAAATCAAATCAGCATGCCAACTGTACATTGGCTGTATTTTGTTCAGTACGGTGTCGCTTTTAAACTTGACTATACCATGTTAATTGTGCCGTGATTATGGTGTTCTTCCGGCAAAATAGGCATCTGACCAAGAAGATATATCCCATCCTTTGCTTAATTTCTTCTCTCAGCTTAATCCACACTCTATCCTAATTTCCCTCACAATCTGTCATAGTCTTGATCTCTATATCTATGATTATTGCGTCTCCTGTCACCAAAGTCCAAGTCTCAGTCTATTTGGAGCTTCTCCTACGTGCTCTTCATTCTCTTTGACAACTCTCACGTCTTTCCTACTTTTCCTCTTTCACTTTTACATGGTTTAAGAACTTTCAAACTTGAAACCAATTGCTGAGAACCTTCACACCCCATTTCTTCTTTCTCTTTGACCTTTTCCATTTCGTTGTGGACCTCAATGGCAGAGAGAGCTACTCTCAATAGGCATGGACCACACGGTCCCTATCAAATTTTGTTATTATTATGATTAGAACCTCGAGATTTATTAGGTTATCTTTCTTACACGTTACCTGCCTAACCATTTATAATAGTGTTACTTAAAAAAATAACACCATATAACAAAAAATGTAATTATATAATAAAAATATAACGGTCGAAAAAGCTTCTTTTTTTTTTTTAAATAATGAACAGGTAACCCTAAAAAAATATAACAGTCAAAGGGTTTGTTTCGACACACAAAGATACCTAGTTGTTTAAGCAAGCGAATAACATTTGCTAATCAATTAAAAGAATATTTTAGACTACAAAGCTCATTAAATGATTCCCAAGTTGAAATGAAGTTTCACTAATTTTCCCTTCCAATTCACATATTATAGTTGTAGAAACAAGCTTATAGAAATGTAATTATTTTTACATATTCACATATAGTTTTGGGTGAGATAATTTTTCAAACAATTTTAAGAAAAACTAGTTCGTGTTGCATATATGCTCTATTACATATACTGTTATTTTCAAAATTTGTCAAATTTTTTTTTTACTATTTTTTGTTTCTGTATTTGTTGATTACAAACTCATAAAAGAAGGAATTCGACGTCAATGATCTGGATTGCAAGAAATAAGCTATCGATTAAAGAAGCTGGAAGACGATGACCTAGACAGAAAAGTTTGTTCTTCATATTAAAAAAGGAAAACTATTAAGAGTATGATTGCGTAATTTCATAACGAAAAATTGTAAATACTTAAAAGTATATGATATATAAGATGCTTTAAAATTTAGTAAAAAAAAAAATTATCTTCTTTATAGTCTTGTTGAACTCAAATTCAAATTAGATGATTTTTTTTTAAAAAAAAAAAAAAAAAAGCATATTGCATGCACATGCCTTGATCTTAAATAGGATTAATCCTCCTCGCCTTAGACTTTTTGGCAAAAAAAAGAACCAGTTTAATCATATTCTATGTACTTGTCCAATTGGATGAATGCCTCATAGTCAAACAAATCCTGGGGAAAACGTTGAAGAAACTTGTTAAACCGCCAAACGGTACTGTTATCTATGATATATATGTTACTTTGCTTTGATCTCATCTAAAGTACCTTATTGGACAAGTATGCTGTTGGTAGCAAGCAACGAGGAGCCAGTTCTGCAACAAAACAATTGAAAACAAGAACAGGAAAATAATTAGCGTTGAGAACATTTCTACCAGAAAGAAAAAATAAGAACAAAGAGAAAGACGGATACTAAGCATGTCACAGTGCGTCTTGTGTTATGGTTCTAGACTTAACAACTACTTGGTACACGAAATAGGGATTCTATTAAATGCTCTATTAATATATAAACTAGAGTTATTTGGTAACCAAAAAAGTGGTTTGATGGAGTGATTCAACTAGATACCTTCTATATTCTTTTATATCTCTCCATAATTATCTATTATCTTTCTAAAGTATAATATAAAAAAATAACATTTAAATATTTTTCAAGTTTTTTAGTTTAATTAATTTTTGACATAATACCAAAGCTTCTATATTAAGGGATCAAATCTATCCACCACCACTTAATTAATTTGATAAATTTTAGTACGTAATATAGGTAGGCCTATGCTACTTCATACTTTAATCTTAAAAGGCTTTTGTGTACCTATTGTATTATATATATATATAAACGAGCATATGAAATCGAGGTACATGAATAACATTTTTCAACAAAATTATGGGAGGATTCCATGCTATATATATAGGCAACATTGTTAGATAGTTCTCTGAAATACTATGCTATTATATGGAAAATGGAAACTTTGACTATCAAAAATACCGCAAAATTCAATGTAGTATGTGAAGTATAACAGTGTTTATGACAAAATCTGTTGTTCCACAACATATATAATTTCCATTCTCATAACATCCTTATTGGTTAAAAGATTAATTTTCAATAAGTTAAAAATCATTATAGTATTATTTTATAATTTTATTAGATAATAAAGATGTTTAGAGACAAACAATGAAATATGTCGTGAGATAATAAATTTTGTTCCAAGTTAATAATCTTGGTCTTGGGAGCAACCACCTAAACAAACAAAGAACACTAACAAAGTAGCTTAACGTTTAAGGAAATAAATTTGTTATCTTATTTTATGTCTCATTCATTTTATTATGATTAATCTAGCTAAATGAGATCATATATTTTGTAACATTATTTTAAAATTTTTATTAATTATAATAAATAAGACAAAAAAAAAAAAGACATTCAGTGAAACAACAAAGTTTATTTTAAGATTTAAATCTAACCTGGAGTTGGAGACGGGGCAAAAGGTGATGGTATAATCTGCTGAGGAACATATCGAGGTGCTATCCTTATCGTCGTATGCATAACTGTAGGCGCGTGGGCAAGCGGTCTTGAAGAACTGAGAGTAGTTTGTGGGTGGGCAAGTTTCTGGAGTATTATGGTCGCCGTCGCAACAGAACTGGGAAGAGTTGAAGGCTGCGCATGAGCTGGTGCATCCCACGACGTTGACTCTTTGGTTGTCCGAGTAAACCATGAGTTCAGCAGGACACTCGCCGTTCACATCCACAACGCAACCGACGCTTGGGCAGCTGGTGCCTGAAGGGCCGCGGGGAACCACCAGAAGAGGAAGGTTGTAGCCATCAACCAAGCTAACGTCATAGAAATCATTGCTTTGGCGATCACCAGCTAAAGTGAATTCAATCAAGGTAGTCGGTGGCATTGATCCACTGCCGCTGCAGCTTACCTTCCCTGATCCGCAGTCTCCGGTGGACCAGGAAAACTTGCCGGTGGAGTCTTCTTTACAGTCAGTTCGACCCCAGAAGCGGCCACTCCAAGCGGTGGGTGCGTTGATAGCCATAGATTCATCGGTTAGAAGACTGAAGCCAGTGGTTGAAAGCGCTGGAGCTGCACCGATAGAAAGTGAAGCTGGCCATAGTGTGAAGTTACATTTGTTCACTACTGTGAAAGTGGTTGAATTTATTCCTGCATTTAGGGAATTGGCAAAGTCAGAAAGAGCAATTTAATTTCAGGCTTTTCTTTTTGTTTTCAGTTTTCAGTTTTTGATCATTGTCATTTCAAATTTTCAGTTACCTGATACCGATAGATAAAGGATTAATAGAAATGAAAAGGTTAGTGTCAGCTCATCCATGTTTCTATAGCTTTCTGATTAGGGTACGCTAAGGAAGATAATCAAAAGAATGTGAAAGTAACGAGAAGAAGAAAAAAAAGAACGGAGGAGATGCGGGGCAAACAAGGTATTGATGACTAAAGTATACTCACGAAATAAATATATGATGAATACTAATCCTGACTTCAGTTGGCATAAATTGAATTTGCGAACGTTATTTTTTTTTTTTTTAGTAAGTTATCGGTAATTATTATTATAAACTTTTACTGAGTTGTGACATACCATGATCTTGAAATTGGATAATCTCTTGTTATTCTAAACTTTTATATCCAAAAAAAAATTAAATAATCACTAATAATTAAGGAAATTTTATATGAGTATAATTATTGCTGATAATCCTTCATTTAGTAGCATTTTCTTTAGTGTAAAAACTAATGGGTTTTGATTTATTCCAAGAGTTCTTTTTTTGGTTGTCTTTTTCACACATGAAAGTACGCTTCTTTAAAAACCAGGAAAAAAAAAAAAAAAAGACAAAGAAAATATGAGACTGCAGTGGGGACATGAAATTTAACATACCAATCCCTCCGGGAACCTGTGAGATGGCCACCACTTGTGGTTGTGGGATCACCCAAATAAAACAACCATGTGATATTTCCGTGTGAATGCAAGCTGCAAAGGTGCTATTTTCCAGTGTTAGGTCAGTTTATTTGCAAAAAGTCAGCTTTGGTGTGAACAAGAGGTTGGAAAATGTTTTAATTATCCTCGTCTCACGTATTAGAAAAATTTCAAATGAAAATGAGTGGACATAAATAAATATACATATAGTACTATTTATCATTTAATTTGTGCAATTATTTTAGATTTAAAATTAACTTAGTAGGGGTTATTTAGCCTATTCTATCCAACTAATTAAGTCATTTAATGTGTACAACTACCTAAATAAACTGTAGAAGCTGTTTCATTCACGCCGAACTGCCTTCTAGCAAGTTTCCAAATGAAGATAAAAGCAAAAATTACGGGGACCATATCAATAATAGTCAAAAAGAAATACGAAATGGCTAGAAATTTTCTTAGGGATTGAAGTGGAAATTAATGATTTTGGTCCACCAATTAAGTCGTCAAGTCCATGCCTTAAATGTGTCTAGCAAAAACCTTATCCAATAGAAAAATTATTTCTCATGCGGTATCAATAATCTCTTAGCAAAATAAATGATTTGAAGCCACTCCTTTTTCTTTCTAGTTCTTGTAAGAAGAGGGAAATGCCCAAAGCAATGTCCATTATTACTAGATCATCCTTGTTTGTTTCCATTATTCTCTTCTTGTTGCGCTTGCTTAATCAAACCATAACTCTAGCACAGTCCAATAGTTACCATCATTTTTGTGACAACAACACCAAGCTTGCCTCCGCTGATAATTCCCTTTATCAATCCAATCTCAAAGATCTCTTGTTAGAGTTCTTGTCCAACGCAATCATTGAAGGACAAGGGTTTTGGAACACCACCAGAACCACCGTGTACGGCAGCTACCTCTGTCGTGACGACTTTGGCCCCATCTTCTGTCATTACTGTGTTTACAATGCCAGAAAAGAGATCTTGTGGCTATGTCCTAACAAGACGACATCAGCAATCATATGGCACGAGGACTGCATGCTTCGTTACTCGAATGAGGATTTCTTTGGAATTGTTAGAGCAACTCCTTTTTGGTATGTTTACAGCGTTAACCCTACTGCTGATTCAAGGAAAGTTAAGAATGTTGACGATTTCACAGAATTATTGGTCGCCAATGCGACAATGGATGGATCAAGAACATTGTATGCAGCAAATGAATTTAGTGTGAATGACGAAGAGAAATGGTATGGATTGGTGCAGTGTAGTAGAGACATTAATAGTTCTAGTTGCAGAAATTGTTTGGAATCATTGTTAAATACGAGGCCAGAACCTAAGGATCGACTTGGCATGATGCTATTGGCTCCAAATTGCTTGGTTATCAGAGACAGCTACCCTTTCTTCAATCATAATAGCTCATCAGTAACGACTGTTGTCAGTCCTGTCCCAGATCCTGCTCCCAGTCCTGCGGCTCCTAGTCCACCTGTTGTCAGTCCTGTCCCATATCCTGCTCCCAGTCCTGGTGCTCCTAGTCCTCTTGCAAGTCCGGGTCTCATGCCCAATCCAGGTACGATTATATATATTTATAGAGACAGAAAGGTGGGAATCCACTTAATTACTCGAAGAATACAGCTTGGCTACTTAATCCATTAAATAACATTGAAAGAAAACTTTTATAAATTCAACGTAACTTTAAGCACTCTGGTTAAATTTATTGAAGAATGTAAGTATGACAAAACTTAATTGGGTCCCTCCCTTATATGTTAATGTGTATATATATGTTGTTTCATTATGCTTAAACATAGTCTTTTCCTATTATTCCTTCTTCAGAGTTTCAATTTGACTACTTGCAATTTCAACATTTACTTTATATTTACTCTGAATGTAAGACGAAAAAATCTACAAATAACTTATCCAAAAGGCAAAGCAGGAAGACAGAAACTAATAGCATTATACAAATGCGATATTATGATCTCATATGTACATTAATGCAGGGAGGAAGAAAGGTGCTGAGAGGTCAATGATTATGATATTTATTTCTGTAGCTGTAACATTAGTAGCAGCTCTATCAGCTTGTTGCTACTGTTTGAGACGCAGGAATAGAAATGGTAATTTTGCACTTATGGCCATTTATGTAGCTGTAACATTAGTAGCAGCTCTATCAGCTTGTTGCTACTGTTTGAGACGCAGGAATAGAAATGGTAATTTTGCACTTATGGCCATTTATGTACCTATAAAAGCTAAATCCAAATATTCAAGTTTGTGCATTGGATGAAAAGCTTGCTAACATTGTTTCAATAATACATAGATGGACAACAAATTACGACTGATCTTGTGCTGCATAATCATCATGAATTTGAAGACTCATTGAAAGCAGACCTTCCTATGATGCCTTTAAGTATCATCAAGCAATGCACAAATGACTTTTCAGACGAGTTTAAGTTAGGGAGAGGTGGATTTGGTTCTGTTTATAAGGTAATTGATTAAAAATGGATTCAGTCTGATGCGGGTATGTTTGCTTTAGCTATTTTTTTGTTTTCATTTCTAGTGAAAATGAAAATTAGGTCTGAAAATATGTTTGATTAGTAAATTAGAAATATTTTTTTAAATGAGCTTAAAACTGAAAACGAAAAAAGTTATTTTCAATGTTTCAAAAAATAGTCAGTGACAATTTTGTTAATTTAAAATTTTTTTCAACAAAAAATTAGTAATTTAATAAAATTCATTAAAGATGATTATTAGATACTAAATAAATATGAAAACAAGTTAAAGTGAAAGGAAACATATGAAAATAAAACACATTTTAAAAATAAAAATAGAAAATGGAAATGTAAATGTAAATGAAACAGGATTGAGACTCTCAATCGTTTTCATCTTTTAACTGTATTATTATTTGCATTCTCATTTTTGCGAAATAAACTTGAAATATCACCAGGGTATATTACCAAATGGAAAGGATGTGGCAATAAAAAGGCTCTCCAAAACCTCCCATCAAGGTTTAGAAGAATTCAGGAATGAAGTAATATTCATTGCCAAATTACAACACAGAAACCTTGTTAGGCTTTTGGGTTGCTGCATGGAAGAAAATGAGAAGCTGCTCGTGTATGAGTACATGCCCAATTCTAGCCTTGACTCCCATCTGTTTGGTACGTCTTTCGTAAGCTCCATCCTAGCCTTTCCTCAACTTGTAAATGGTGTGGTCGTGGTGGTAAAAATAAAAGAAATGATCATGAAATGGCCCTTGCAAATGAGAAGTCAATAATCTTTGCCAGATTTATTGTCCGATAATTTTATTGCTATGCATACAAGAGATATATTTATTTTCAGTCACAGCAAGATTAAATATCTATTTCTTGTTTGTTAATTCAAATAATTGTAGTTTATTATTTAAAAAGAAAATGCAGAGGAAAAAATGCGTAGAATGGCCATGGCATTTGCATTCGAACCCAGGAAATATGAAAATTGTATTTAGCACTGTCATTCTTGTTAATACATCTTTCAAATTCTAATTTCTTATCATTTTCTATCAGATGAAACAAAACAAAAACAACTAGACTGGAAATTGCGGTTGAATATTATTAAAGGGATTGTGAAAGGCCTTTGTTATTTACATGAAGAGTCTCGTCTTAGGTTGATTCATAGAGATCTTAAAGTTAGCAATATTTTGTTGGATGAAAAAATGAATCCAAAGATCTCAGACTTTGGCTTGGCAAGAGTTTTTGGAATAGACCAAGTAGAAGAAAATACTAGAAGAATAGTTGGAACATAGTAAGTATATATTAAGCAAAGATAATTTTTATTTAGCTAACTTCAAACTTACAACTAATTTCATTTTATTTCAATGATTTGAACAGTGGATACATGGCTCCTGAATATGCAATGGAAGGAATTTTTTCAGTAAAATCTGATGTTTTTAGTTTTGGAGTTCTTATATTAGAAATTATTAGTGGAAGAAAGAATGGTGGATTTCATCTTCAAGAGCCTGGTCAAACTCTTCTCACATATGTATGTTTCTGTTTTGGATATTCCTATACTTCTTTCACTTCCTCTTCATTTTAAGTGAAAGGAAATTAAGAAAAACTTAGGCAAAAAAAAGCTTTATCCTTTGAAAGTTGTTCATAGTTAATTAATTAATTGTAATTAATTCCATACAGACATGGAGATTATGGAATGAGGGAAGAGCTCTAGTCGTGATGGATCAAATATTAGAAACTTCAGGCACACCAAATGAAGTTGTGAAATGCATAAATATCGGTTTGCTATGTGTTCAAGAGGATGCAGCAGATCGGCCTAGCATGCCAAATATTGCTTTGATGCTGTCAAGTGACATGGTAAACCTTCCAAACCCTAAAAAACCAGCATTTTCTGTGGGCAGAGAAGTCGTGCAACAAGAACAGTTGGTAGAAACTTTCAGGCATTGTTCAACCAATGAAGTAACAATTTCTGATTTTGGACCTAGGTGAAAAGAGCTAAACAAGATGTTGAGGCCCATTTTTGCAAGTTCTCTTTTGTACGTTTAGATATTTTGGGATCAATTGTTTTATAGAATTTTAAAACAATTGTTTTAAAATAATTATCTAAATTTAGCACGACATCGAATTTATATCATGTTTTAGGGTAGTTAAATAAGAAATCATTTCCACTTGGGAGAACTTATATAGTATAGTTCATGCAAATTATAGAATTTGTATAATTGTTTATTAGTGAACATGAAAGTCTTTGTTTAGTAATAGTATCAATAACAATCTAAAAAAATATATCAATTAAGATTAATGTTTAGTGTTGTCGTTAAAATATAGTAGAAAACACTTGTAAATTAATGAGAGTTGAATGCATGTAAGTGTCTGGATATTGAGATACAAGATTAATAGAGTAAAATGACAATCAAACTCTCCCTCTCCAACACTTTCAAGTTGGAATTTTGTTTTCCATATGAAGTAAGTGAATTTAAAACTACTTTCCTCCGCTCTTCATATCTTACTTAAAGAAGAATTTTATAGAAAATAAGTTCATATTTAATTATCCGACAAAATGATAATAAATAATTAACAAAATTGATGGTGACCATATCAATAATAGTCATCAAGAAATTATATGTCTAGATTAATTTTTCTTGAGTTAAATATTATTTTAGTATTTTATACTTTAAACTTTAATTAATTTAGTCTCTCACATTTTAAATTTATTAAATTAATCTTTTATATTTTAAAATTTTTATTAAGTCTATTTGTGACACTTCAAAATTATAAATTTTATCTCTCAAACTTATTAATACTAATGATTATTTATAGATTTAATGGTAGTTTAAACCTCGGATAAATATTAAAGGAAAAAAATTAATAAGGATTTTGAAAGAAGAAAAAATTAATAAACCTAAAGTACGAGAGATAAAATTAATAAATATTTCACGTAGAATGAACCAAAATAATATTCAACTTTTTTTTTTTAATTGATTCAATTATATGCAAATTTTGGTGAGGCTTACCTTCTCTGTTGATCATCTCCAAAGCAATCGATAAATAGTTCATATTAGTTCAATAGCTACTATAGGTAATATTGTTTTTGAGTATATTGAGTAAATGATACAAATGTACTCAATAGAAGCTTTGTTTAAAAAAAAAAAAAAAAGTCAATTCCATTTTGGTCTTCTCATGGGTCAAGTCCATGCATTGGCAATTTGAGGGAAGTTGAGAACATTGACGCTTATACAAATAGATTTTTTTTTTTAGAGATTTGAATTTCTAACTTTCTATATATTATTAAACTAGCCCTAATCAATAGTTTGGTTTTGAATGCAAAATTAATGGAAAAATTAATCACGCTTTTTGGAGCAAATGATTTTAGTGAGAATGATGAGAATTGGTAATGGATTGGCACAGTGTAGCAAAGACATTTATTTGATCTAATTATATATTAAAAAAAAAAAAGAAAGAGAAAAGACTATAATTAAAAAAAAAAAAAAAAAAAAGAGAAAGGACTTTGACTAATTTGATCTTAAAGTACCTTACTGGACCAATATGCTGTTGGTAAGAAGTGAGAACCCAGACTGAAAGGGTTGCGTACTGCAAAACCACAATTGTAAAAGAAAAAGAAAAAAAAAAAAGGTGAAAGAGAGAAAGAAAGTGTTGAAACAATCTCCACCAGGAAATAAACAACAAACAAAGAGAAGGATGCAATTTTGTATTTTTTTTTTTATTGCATCTCTTTTTACATTTTCTTTATAATTTTATCTCAATAAATAAATTAAAAATCAGAAGTGTACAATTAATTTGTCCCAATCAATTTGTTGTCTAGTTCACCTACAAGATATTTTGCTTAGGGACTCCTAGTTAAGTAGAATGCTTCAAAATGCAAATTGGATTGGGTTAAGTTGGAGCTATGTTTGGACTCAAACTAACCAAAGAAAGGGGCATTTTTATTTTTTCTCCTACCACCTATTTTTCAATTCTTATGTACCTCACCATTTAATAAATTTCCAATTGAAAAAATCATAAAATAAGAGAGACAAGTGCTTTAATTTAAATTTAAGAACAAATCTTTAGTTTTTTGTTTGTTTATATGGCCAGGTTCGACCCAACTTGACCTGGGTTTATGGTCTTTGAACCTGACCCAAGTTAATTTGGTCGGGTATAAAGACTCAAAATAGATGAAAAATAACAACTTTGACCATCAAAAAAGTACCACAAAAATCTCACCATAGAATGTGAACAATGCCGAGTCAATCCCGAAGCAATTACGCAAAGAACAAACACTGTAATGAAGTGCAATTACTGTAAAGCATGAGGTTAAATTCTAACCTGGCAATAGGAGTAGGGCAAAATGTGATGTTATAATCCGCAGATGAACATGTTAAGGTGCTGGTTTTATCGTCGTACGCATAACTGTAGGCGCGTGGGCAAGCGATCTTGAAGATCTGAGAGTAGGAAGTGGGTCCGCAAGAAGTTGGTGTAGCATAGTTGCCGGTGCAACAGTACTGGGGAGAGTTGAAGACTGTGCACGCGCTGTTGCACCCAACGACTACGCCGTCCACGCTCTTAACCACGAGCTCTGGAGGACACGCGTTGTTCACATCCACAACGCAGCCGGTGGTTGTGCAGTTGGTGCTAGGCACCACCGTAAGAGGGAGGTTGTAGCCGTCTACCAAGCTGACATCGAAGAAATCTAGGCCACCGGGACCAGCTAAACTGAATTCGACCAGAGTGACCGGTGCTGTGCCTCCGCTGCCGCCGCCGCATTCTATGGTACCTGTCCCACAATCGCCGGTGGCGCAAGAGAAACTGCCGGTGGAGTTATCGCTGCAGCCGGTTCGACCCCAGAAGCGAGCTTTCTCAACTCTTGGTAACTGGATACTCATGGACTCACCCTTTTGAAGAGCGATGCTGAGTCTTAGAGGCATATTTGAAATGACAGGCCATACTGTGAAGTCGCATCGGTTCTCTATTGTGAATGTCGTTGAATTTATTCCTGCAATTAGGAAATTAGCAAAATCAAATTAAGACAGCCACTTAGCTTCAGTATTTTTTTTTTTTTTGCAGTTCTGAGAATTGTCACTGCAAATTCAGTTTCATTTACCTGATACTGATAGATGAAGGATTAATAGAAACAAAAACAATTGTCTTAGCTGATCCATATCATATATTTATATAGCTTAATATGATTAGGATATGCTAGGGAAGAAGATGGAAGAGATGGTGGAGCTGAGAATCTACTCTTGGTAATTGGAAAATAAAGGCTGTTCTGAGGTCGGACAAGGAAGAGCTCCATGGTTGTTTTATATATGTTAATAGAAACAGGGATAAGAGAAGTATGGTTTGGATTTTGTATGGCCTAAGTTTTACTGCTACGCTTTTTTTTTTTTTATTTGGTGGGGAGGGTATATGTAAATAATATTTAGTTCCAAATTGGTATTAGATTTGCTCATTTATACACATAGAATAGAATATCACCGTCAAATTTGTCTAAAAATGTTCATTAAACAAGAGAAAATAACGATTTAATCTTATAAGATAAAATTCATTATCGCATAAATAATATAGAAATTTTTTACTTAAAATGAAGGACAAGCGATTACTCGATGATCACACAATCATATTTACCTCAACTATGTCATTCTCACTTTGAGCTGATGATTGACAATTATTTATGCTCTATTTTAGGTGAATTTTTAATATATTATTCTTGATATGGTAAATATTATTTTGTATAATCAAAATTATTGTTTTTCTCTAGTGGGTCCACTCGTCTAGTAAACATTTTTAGATAAACTTGACCATTATGTTTAAAGATGAAAAGGAGCCAAACTGAGCTGAATTAGGAGCTGAGCTCACATAAAATTCAATGAGCTCAAACTCATCTCGTTTGAAAGTTCGCAAGCTTGAGCTAGCTTATGAGCTAAGCTTGATTAAATAAAATATAATATTATAACTATATAAGATAAGAAAAATCTCACACAACTTCAAACTATATCAAAATCACACAAAATTACAAAGTATAATTAAATTTTATTGTAAAGTCATAAAAGTTTTTTTTAAGAAGAAATTTTTTTTTTCTTGGTTGATGTATACGATACTTTTATTATTTTTTTTAGAAAAAAAGTTTTATTGAGACTTGGGCCATTAATAATTTGACTGGTTGTTTTTGTATCTCTATCATTGTTAATTATCTATTAGTTTTAATTAGATAAATTAACAAGAGCATACTACTTAGTTCTTAATTTTATAACATGTAAAACTTTACTAGTGTAAAAATATAATATTAATTTATATATCAAGCTTTTAATTTATATATAATTAATAATTAAAATAATAATATAAATAAGTCAATAAACTAATGGGTCAAATTTATAAAAACTCAAGTTCAACTTATTTAATAAATAAATTAAAATTATTAACTTAAACTTAATTTATTAACTCATATGCCAATCTTATTAAGTCATAAGTAAACTAAATTAGTTTAACTCCTCGGTTTATTTACCCATAGCTATGATTGATGAAAGAAAACTAGTGAATCCAATTTTTTTTTTTTAAAAAAAAAGGTTATGTAAGGTCCACCCACCCGCATTATCATCTACACACCTTTTCACCCACTTTAGCATTTATGACTCTTCTTGGCATTCCATACTCTCGCTAGCATCCCGTGTTGACTTAATCATCTGAATGGTCTGACATCACCTAATATGTTTTCCCTCCTTGCTGGTTCCAGCTATGTACTACCCAGGTCCATCACCTCTGACCAATCGTATAGTTCTGCAGAAACAGTTCCTAACATACCATACCATAGCTTGAGAATTGAGTAATATTTTTGGTTATAGATTCCGTAGGATTGTGGAAGTCTATCTGTAAAGAAAAAGAAGTGTAAAATGTAGCTATTTGCAAAAAAATCCGTATATTCCATCACTCATTGTAAATGCCCAATTGGCAACATGCGTCAACGGTCAAAAACTCTTTTAATACATTCAAAAATTAAAGAATGCTTTATGTAATTAACGTAAGACGTGAAATACTTGTTGGAATTATAGTGGTGCTGCGTGGATGAAGGAAATCAGCTTCGTCTTGTTGGTTCAATTATTTATGGTGCTGTTAGTTTCTAGAGTTAGTTTTCCTCTGTAATAAGGTGGAATTGGTGTGCGCTTTGTTAGAATTCCTCTATGTAATTCTTGATCATAATATTGAAATACAAAAATTTCTTCCTCTTTCATTTTTCTGATAATACTGAAAATCAAACAGACTATACATAACAATAAAAAAAATGTTAACAGGAAAAGGAGTTTTATGTAAACTGATCGTTGAAAAGTCCATAAGATGAGATGGAATGAATCAGCAGGTGAATATGACATAAAACACACTATTCCATCGAAATTTTGTTGGCCAGTTGTGGTTTGTGGGATCAACTAAATCATGGAGCTGGCCATGTGATATTTCCATGCGAGTCCAAGCTGCATGTAGGTATCTTTCTCTAGTATTAGGTCAGCTTCTTTAAGAAAGTCATCTTTGGTGGGCAAAGAAGAAAATGGATAACGTACCATCAACTGCATGGTAATCGGTTGCGTGATACGTGATAACTGTTGAATTAACTGTTGATGCTATCATTGCTGTCGATCTTACAGCTATCATTACATTAAGTAGTCAACTGTTGCGTAAATACCGCAGATGATTCGGGCCCAAAAAGGACGGGTGGAAAACTGTTTCTTTCAAGATTCCCAGCCGACCTGCCTTCTAGCAAGTTCTCAAAAGAAAATAAAAGCGAAAGTTCATAAAGAAATAGTCAAAGGGTGTGCAATGTCGACAGAGACTGTTATACCAATGACGTCACCAAACTACTCATGAGTCAAGTCCACGGACTTGCAATAATCTCTCTAGTAAAATGAATGATCTGAAGCTAGCCACTCTTTTCTCTTTCTGGTTCATTGCAAGAAGAGGCAAATGCCCATAGCAATGTCCATTATTACAAGACCCATGTTTATCTCTCTTCTCTTCTTTGTGGTATGCTTCATTAAACAAAACATAACTCTAGCAGAGTCAAATAATTACTACCACTTTTGTGACAATACCACCAAGCTCGCCTCCGCTGATAACCCCCTTTATCAATCCAACCTCAACGACCTTTTGTTGAAGCTCTTGTCCAATGCAAACAATGACGGCCAAGGGTTTTGGAACACCACCGTAGGGAACACCACCACAACCACCGTGTACGGCAGCTATCTCTGCCGTGACGACATTAGCTCCATCTTCTGTCATTACTGCGTTTACAGTGCCAGACAAGAGATATTGCAGCGATGTCCGAACAACACGGCAGCAATCATATGGTACGAGGATTGCATGCTTCGTTACTCGAATGAGGATTTCTTTGGAATTGTTAGAGCAGCTCCATTTTGGTATGTCTACGGTATTAACCGTACTGGTGATTCGAGAAAAGTTGAGAATGCTGACGATTTCACAAATAGATTGGTTACAGATGCGACAATGGACAAATCAACAACATTGTTTGCAGCAAATGAATATAATGTCAGTGACACAGAGAAATGGTATGGATTGGTGCAATGCAGTAGAGATATTAATAGTTCTAGTTGCCGAAATTGTTTGGAATCGTTGTTAAATAGAAGGCCAGAACCTAGGGATAGAATGGGCATGAGGCTATTGGCTCCAAATTGTTTGGTTATGAGAGACAACTACCTTTTCTTCAATCTTGATAACTTACCAATAACACCTGGTGCCAGTCCTGTTCCGAGTCCTGTTTCCAGCCCTGTAATTCCCAATCCCAACCCAGGTATGATAATATTTTTTGTTTCATATTCATCTAGGCTTAAATATTCTTTTTTAGGAATATAAATTTAGTTGCTTTACGTGCAATTTCAACAATTTTATCTTTGTAGATAGTTTTCAATTTCAACAATTTGATTGCTTCCTAAGGATGATAGATTATGTTGCTATGGCAATGATTTGATAATATGATCATTATAAGTGATTGTGTGTGGTGATGTGTTGTGGAGGCTGGGTATTTAGCATTTTCCTCATTTATGGTGGTGACAGAGGTAACCATTCCTCTGAGGAGCTGTGTCATATTCCAGCAGAGGTTCTGCGTACATTTCTGGGTTGTTCAACAATAATTCCTCCTTTTTTGTTATTTCTGGTTTCAATATCCTAACACTTCCTATGCAATCTTATTATATATTAAAGAACTTACCAATAGTCTCATTTTTAAACAGATATGAGAAATTTTGATGGTTAACACCAGAGTTTTAAATTCCACCCACAACTTTGTTATACCTACAATTTCAGTATGCTATTATGTATTGCACTTTTCCATAAGACTCTGCACCAATACTATCTTACATATGAGACATGCATTATTATCTGATATATGCATTAATACAGAGAGCAAGAAAGGTGCTAGCAAGGCAATAATTCTGGTAATTATAATTGTAGCAGTAACATTAGCAGCAGCTCTATCAGCTTGCTGTTACTGCTTATGGTGCAGGAATAACACAGGTAAAAGCCAATTCCAGATGCTTGAATTTGCGCGCTGGATGAAAAGCATACTAACATTATATCTATGATACAAATAGATGGGCAAGAAGGTACCAGTGACCTTGTTCTTAATGACCATCCTCAACTTGAAGATTCATTGAAGGCAGACCTTCCTATCATGCCTTTCAGTATCATCAAGCACTGCACAAATCACTTCTCAGATGAATCAAAGTTAGGGAGAGGGGGATTTGGTTCTGTTTATAAGGTATTTAAGAGCTGGATTTAATCTTATGCTATAATGTCTCATTTGTTTTTAAGTTTATATATTATTATTTGTATTCTCATTTGTGAAAAAGGAAACTTCAAATATCATCAGGGTGTCTTACCAAACGGAAAGCATGTGGCGATTAAAAGGCTCTCCAGAACATCTCATCAAGGTTTAGAAGAGTTTAGAAATGAAGTAATCTTCATTGCAAAATTGCAACACAGAAATCTTGTAAGACTGTTGGGTTGCTGCATGGAGGAAAATGAGAAGGTGCTCGTGTATGAGTACATGCCCAATTCTAGCCTCGACTATCATCTCTTTGGTACGTTTTTGTGAAACTCAATCTTAGGCCTTTCCTGAATCCCTAAGATTACATAGAAGTGGCATAAAAGTACTGAACATGAAATAGATATGGCAAATAACAAGTCAAACCATTATATGATTAATTTTATTTTTGGAAAATGCTTGATGGACATACATTTTCGGGTGAACATGTTGCTACATTGGAGTGTATCCCCGTTAATAGATTATTCAAATTCTAATTTGCTATCATTTTTCAATCAGATGAATCAAAACGCAAACAACTAGATTGGAAATTGCGGCTAAATATCATCAAAGGAATTGCAAAAGGTCTTTGTTATCTTCATGAAGAGTCTCGTCTCAGATTGATTCATAGAGATCTCAAGCCTAGTAATATTTTGTTGGATGAAAAGATGAATCCAAAGATATCAGACTTTGGCTTGGCAAGAGTTTTCGGAATAGACCAAGAAGAAGAAAATACTCGAAGAATAGTTGGAACATAGTAAGTGTATAGCTATTAAATGAATTACCATTTGTTAATTTGTGTGATACTTCATCGTAAATTAATAGTTATTATTAAAGGAAAAAGAAAGGATAGTTAGGCAACTCAGCACATATAAAGAATTTATCTTTGTTGGTTGACTTTAAACTTATAACTAATCCCATTTTTTGTATTCATTTCAACAGTGGATATATGGCTCCTGAATATGCTATGGAAGGAATTTTTTCAGTAAAATCTGATGTTTATAGCTTTGGAGTTCTTATATTAGAAATTATTAATGGAAGAAAGAATGGTGGATTTCATCTTCAAGAGCCTGGTCAAACTCTTCTTAAATATGTATGATCAGCGCCCTTTCTATTTTCAATATGTTGTTTCATCTTTTATCTTCCTCTTCATTTCAAGAGAAAGGAAAGAATTTAAAAGAAAGTAAGTTTTAGCCTTCAAATCAAAATCATAATTAATTAATTAATTAATTGTAATTTCACAGGCATGGAGATTATGGAATGAGGGAAGGGTACTAATGTTGATGGATCCATTAATAGAAACTTCATGCACACCAAATGAAGTTGCAAAATGCATACATATTGGTTTGTTATGTGTTCAAGATGATGCAGCAGATCGACCCACCATGCCAAATATTGCTTCCATGCTGTCAAATGACAAGGTAAACCTTCCAAACCCTAAGGAACCTGCATTTTCTGTGGGCAGAGCAGCTGTGGAACAAGAACAGTTGACAGAAACATCCAAAAATTGTTCAGCCAATGAAGTAACAATTTCTGATATTGGACCTAGGTGATGAAATTTGCTAAACATGATGTTGAGGCTCCTTTTTGCAAGTTCTCTTTTGTACAATTAGGGATTCTGTAGTTAGGCATTATACTTTCTCTCGTGTGTCAATTGTTTATATGCAAATGATAGTTCAAGTCTTCTTCCCTACCTCTCCCATGACAGCAGTTCCATTCATTATTTCCAATAGGCTGGTTTGAGGAATGCATCCTTCAATTTGGACCAAGCATCTATATATGGGGACTATTATTTAACGAAAGCAAGTGATATGATCATATATTGATACTGCATTAACCAAAGGGTTGTTAGAATTATGTAAATTCTTAATTTATAAGAAAGCTTATAAAGACGGCAATCACACTGAGCGAACTCCACCCTCTTATAATGAAAATGTCTTATCTTTTAAAAAAAGAAGGAAGTTTTAATGGAGTATTTGATATTTGGCCCAATAGCATTTTCGTGCCATATTATAAGAATTAGTTGTGTTAGGCCAGCTCAAAATACTTTTGGGCTAACATGATGGCTTAGCCTAGCTTTGCTTAAGGCCTATAGGTGACCAGGTTAGCTCAGCCCTAAAAAGTTTTTCTTTTAATTTTATAATATTATTTACAATGAAAAATAAAATAATTAATAATAAATTCATGAAAAATCAAAATTTGAATTTCAAGTCACCTCAGGCAAATATATATTCAAACAAATCTCTTTTTTTTTTTGGTTGTGTTGTTTATGATTTACACCAACTTTATAATTAAGTTATTAGAATCTGTTTAAATTAACTTTTGGTATGATATTTTTGTTTTTAATTTAAATTTTTTTTTTTATAGAAGATTCATTGTTTAAATTAAATTTTATATAAAAAAAAAGTATGTGTGAAAGTTAAAAAACCTTTTTTTTAAAAGCATATGAGAAATGTTTGTCATTTTGACTTTTTTCTAATAAAAATAATTTTTAAAAATCAATTCAAACACAAAATAATTTTTCCGTCTTTTTTTTACTTTTATTTCACATTCAAACACAAAATAATTTTATTTGTCATTTTAACTTTTATTTCTTTTTCTTGTTTATCTTTTTTTAAAAAAAAGTAATTCAAATGAATTGTAAATCAAGTTCAAATTGAACTAAAAAGAAAAATAAAATCTGTACTTTATAGTATACTTTAGGGCAATATATATATATATATATATATATCCTCTTTCTCCTTTTGGCAACAAATGATTTTTATGATAAGTGTCAAATATATAGTCTATTTTCTCATCAAGACCGCCTTATGTAATCTAAAGGAGGAGCTTCTTTTGCGTGTGTATGAAGGAGATAATATAATGCATTTCTAGTTTCTAAGATTGCTTGCATCATATTAGGCTGCAAGTTGAGATAGAAAAGGTGAAATCAAACGTATGGGCTTTCATCAGAACAAGTTTCTTCCTCTGCGTGCTTTCTTCAATTTTTAGTTTCTTTTTCAGTGTATCTCATGCTTCTATACAACATTTCTAGTGCTTTCTATGTTTCAAAAGGAAAATCGATTGATTATTTTTATGTAAATAGTAAATAAAATGTAAAATTTTAATATTAACTCAAATATATATATAAAAAAAAATTGGGTTCAATTTCAAATAAAGATAGCAATTTCCCCTATTATGCAAGGATTCGGTGGAAATTCTATAATAGATAATTTCTTTACATATAAAATAAAATATGTATAAGAATTTAAGAATAATTTAACTAATAAATAATTTATGATAATATATCTATAATTTTAAAGAATTTTATTAAATATATGATTATTTATTAATTTAAATTATAATATTTAATATTTATTTACATTTAATACTACTAATACTCAAAATGTAATAATTTTTTATAAAAAATTTCCTTGAAACCCTGTGATTCCCTAATTTTTCATATGAGAATTGAGACTAAATTTTTTACCTCAAATTTTATCTTTTAAAAATTATGTCATTACACAAAACCACTGCTTGAAAATGAATTGAATTTTGTTCTCTCTTTCTCATTCTTTATTTTTGAGCTTCAACTGGTTATCCAACTGGTTGTAAAGTCCAAATCCAAGTGTGGCCCATAATGATTCATTCAGTGTACTTTAATTGTATCCCATCTTTCCTTTTTCTTCATTTTCTTCTTCTTTTGTCGATTTATTCTCATGCAATAATTAGGGTGATGATCCATATGTAGTAGCCGTGCACGTAATCCATTGATCTTTATCTTCTCTTTGATTGGTGAGATTGAAAGAAATGGGAAAAAAAATATTCTGCTAAGCCAATAGCAAAATTTCCCTTCATCTATTTCTTTTTTTGGCAAAGTCAAGAAGAACTTTCTCATGAAACTCTTCATACTATGAGCATTCCTTTTTATTTTGCCATAAGAAGGTATGGACAGCTTTGCTTTTGGTCAGACAAAGGTGATGGAGAAGTTGAAGTACATACAAAAATTAATGACATGGATGTTAATTGACTTTAATGCCCTAAAAGAAAGCATTTATAGTTGTAGGATTCATTAAGTTTTTATTACATAAGAGTAGGTGATTTTTGTCTTGTTTAATTAGTTAATATTTAATGTAATATCGAATATTAATAATTTATAAAAATTATTTTTATTGGATACAATTTTATTTAAAATATTGTGAAGCACTAAATGTGTATATTATTTATAAAAATTTAAGAAACTAACCCATTTTGTTTAATATTAAATATACCTTATTTTTTAATTAAATTGAATATGGGAATGAAACATCTATTCATTCAATTGTAACATGCATATTGTTGTGGCCTAAGTACATATGTGAAATAAGAGAAGGAAGATCAACGGGAGATCAGATGTTCCCTCTAACACTCATGTCATTATTCTAAAAGAATACAAGCTTATCCAGAAAGAAAGAGAAAAATACCCAAAATAAGCAGTGAGGTAGCTTGAAAAATTATATTGAGAGGGCCAATGTTGCTATTTGATAAACTCATGTATATCAAGGGGCCAAATACACTCTAATTTTCTTCAGAAGATCCTATGTATACTTAAAATTTTATATATATATATATATATATATATATATATATATATATATATATATATATATATATATATATATAATTAAAAAAAATGGGTTTATATATATATATATATATGGGGGGAGCATTCAGATTATTTTAGTGTAGTAAGCAAGGATGAACTTAGGTTATAAGAATTAGCCGCAGTTGCCTTCAAAGAAAAAGTTTTTTTTGTAGCATTTGCTTATCTTATATATTTGCTTCATATTTTAAATACTCATACACCTAAATTTAGATTTTATGTAGTTACTTTTTAATAGTAACAATTTTTTAGTTATTAGATAAAACTATTTCAACAGTTATAGTCTTATTTAATAGTTAAAAAAATATTATTATTAAACTGTAATTATAAGAGATTTGAGTCTCACATGAATTTGAATCTTCTATAATTATATTCATACACTTACTTATTTTCTGTATTTGCTTTCTTTCTAAATTTTTATACACCTTTCTTAACCCTATTAAATTTTACTCATTTACCTAATTTTTCTGATTCGTCCCTAATAATAAGGGTGATTATGTGTTAGCGTATATGAGAAGAAATTTGAATACTAGCTTGGAGAGTGGAGGAAAAATGTGAGAAAGAGAAAGAAGAAAAAAAAAATAAAAATGGCTTGATATCTTGAATTTTGATAGGTAACATCTTTTGCCTCATTTGTTTTGGCTAAGTTTCAGGCTTGAATGAGGTCACGGCATCAGCCAACTTCGTAAAGAGCAATCACCATTATTCTTTATACCGAAAGTAGATAGACACAGACAAGACAAAACATCAGCTTTGGTAGCTTTCCAAAAATAAAAGTTTGATGATGTAATATATATATATATATATATATATATATATATATAGCTGTTCATGTTAAGGGTTGCAAATGTGGAAGATTGTAGGGGAGATTCCAATTGGGACGACTTTTTCAGCATTCCAATTGGATGAGATTAATGATGACTTAGTAATCTTTTCGTGGGTCATCATTTGTATCCTTGTATTTTTTCTTTCTTTGCACTAACAGCCAAATTTATTCAAAAATAGTAATAATTAATAAAAAAATTTTGATAATATAATTTTAAAATTTTAAATTTCGCTAAAATGTATAGACATCGGTTTAATACTTGAGTTAATAGGAATTTAGATTTTTTAAGTTTGTGATAGAAAAGTTAGAGGGATTATGAATAAATTTGAAGGATTAGTTTTAAATTTAATGATATAGAAATAATTATAATTACTTAACTCTTGAATGAAATTAATTTCACCTCAAAAGTAATTAAAGACATGCATGAGTAAAATTATAAATAAATTAATAAGAAATTTGTTGATCTAATTACAATTTACATAACATGAGAGGTTTAAAAAGAAGTATTAAATCAATCAATGAGAAGTATAGAATAAGTCATAAGAAAAGTATTTTAAAATAGGAAATAATTTTTAGGTGAACATAATTTCTACTAAACTGAAAATGTCTTGCATAAAGAATTGGGAGGTAGGGATTTGAGTTCCTTCATTGTGAAGTAAATCTTGGTAAAAGACATACTATCAATTATCTTAGTGCACACTTGTGAGCAATATACTATGTTCTCTAAAATATTTTATGGAATCCTTACAATTATACATGTTGAGAAATATTATCATTTATTTCTAATATCTTTTATAGGTACACAAGATGTGTGAAAATATTTTAGGTGTAAGAAAAATTATACACCAACACTATTTCTTATGTCATTATTCAAGTTATTTTAAACATGATAATTACATTTGTAAATAGAGTAATTGCATAATACTATTGAATATTTTAGACATTTCACATGATATGATAAGAAATAAATTTAAAATCCTTAATTTTTAAAATCAAATAGTCTTTTATTAACATTTTAGTAGTAACCTATAATTTTCCAAATAATTTGTGAAATATCAAATCCAAATCCAAATTTTGGACATAATTCATGACCAAGGAAGTCCTTCCCAATTTGTGCTTTCTTGTAATTCCTAGTTAGAGGCAATGGAGGGGAGGAAGTGATTTGGTGTAGTCTTATAACTTGAATCAAACTTGACTCTTTCCCTAAACACTTGAATTAATATTAAAAAATTTACATTCATATTTTATTTATGATTAACAAAGGAAGATCCCATTATCATATTTCACTCTTAACAGCGCGTGAAACCCACGCTCCTCCGATGGTAGACTTGTTGAGAATTGGAGGGAAGATAATCTAAATTTGTTACAATCGTAGCTACATATTTAAAACAAGTATAAAGAATAATTCAATATAAAGTCATTTGATGAAAAGTAAATAGTTTATTTTTACTAACTACAGTAAATGCATAAATTTATATTTGTAAAAATAATTTTTTTATCATATATATAATGTATAGATTAAGCATTGATTACACCTTTTTGTTTTTAAGTTTCATTAAAAATCAGCTGTATTAATTATAAATAATTAAGATTTGATTTTGCCCTATTTATTTCTTTATCTCTCTTCTCACTGATTTTTTACATTGCCCTCACAATAAAACTTCTATTAGAGCTAATTTTAATGAAATTTTAAATGAAATGGTATATTTAACAATAAATAGAGTGTTATAATGATGCAATAAATAAATAAACTGTAAAATAGTTATCAATCGATCACTTTATTTAAATCACTTTATTCAGTCAAATAACTAATTAAAATGTTATAATGATACAATAACACAGAGTAGCACAAAGGACTATTCTAGTAGCCTAACCACCAACAAAGGGAAATAACTCATTTACATAAAAGGGGTGTTACATGTACTTTCATTTTTTTACTCCCACTTTTTACTTTTATTTTTTACAATTTTTGTACTTTTATTTTTCTTATATTTTATTTCTAATTTTAACTATGTAATATAACTAGAAAAAAGTAAAATAAATATATCCTAATAATGGTGTGTGTGTGTGTGTATATATATATATATATATATATATATATATATATATATATATATATATTTTATATAACCTTATTTTTAATAAAATGTGAAATTCACATGTAGCTGTTAATATTGGCTAAAATCAATTGAAATTGTTGAGAAAAAGAAAGAAAATGTTATCCAAACTCAAGTTTATATAAAAAAAAATATTTTTTAAAAATTTTGTCATTATTAAATTTTTTTAATAATTTAAATTAAAAAATTTAATAGTAAAAATTTGTTATATAAATATAAGTGTTGAAGCACAAAAAAAAGTGCCCAATATCTCTATGGATCTGAATTTTTTGCAATCGAATCTTATACAGTCAGTCATGCAATTGATTACAGATCGTCTGATCTATTTACTATTATAAAATTAATAAATAATTACATAATAATAAATAAATCGGACAGTCAACGGTATAAAAAATTTATTTTTTTATCTATACAAGTCATGTCATGTGCATCCCATCCATGGGTCCCACATATCTGACCAGACTGGCCCACAATCCCTCTGCCCTTTTACTTTATTTATTTTAGGCACACCCTTCCATTTCTCATTATTCTTCACCAATTCCACAATTCCATTAATATCCACAGTCCATCACGTTCTCAAGCTGTCAAAAAGGGAAAGTGTCAAAAGCGAAGATCCGAATTTGCATTTCCTTCAAAGCACCACCATTTCTCCTTGGTTTCATTCCACAAGCAACTCGTTTTCTTCTTCACAGTGAGTATTTTCCTCCATTTTCTCATCTCCCAATCAGATTCAGATTTCATTGGCAGAAAATAAGGGAACAAAGAAAAAAATTATGAAAACTTTATATTAAAAATGTTATCATAAATGAAAATAATTTTTTGTGTTTCTATTTTTAATTGGTTTATTTATATTTATTAATAATCTCAGTTGATGAATTTGCATATTGAATCTGGTGTTACCATCTCCAGCTTTCTCTCCCCTATTTTCTCTCTTCATTTGCCATTTCACCTCTGAAAGACTGAAACTTCGAACCCAATTATCCCTCACTCTCTCCTTTCTCTCTTCCTCTGCGAAGTTTTCACCCTTGCTTTGCCATTTCTCTCTTCCTTTCACTCCCTTTCTATCTCTCTCTGCATCTGAGTGCATCTTTTGTGAAGGTTGGTGTTGCGGATCTCCATGTTCTGCTCTTTGTATGCTCGGATCTTTCTCTTACTGCTCGAGAAAGTACGGTTAGGATCCGAATTCTGAATCCCCATTTCCCGATTGCCGAAGATTCAAATTTTTTTTTTTCATGGAGTTTTAATTCTGAGCGTGATTTCTAGACTAGGGTTCGAATTTTAAGCATTGATATTTACTTTCTCAGCTGGTTTCTATCTCAGTGTTTGTATAATTTTTACTTGGAATTCGAAGTTTGATCATATTTTGTTCATTTCAGGTATTCAGTTTATACCTTCACCTCAGTTCTTAACTGATTCAGAAATTTCAATTCTCGTGTGCGGAAGGAATCTTCTATACAGGAACTTCAAATTTTCGGCTTTAGGATTGGAATTCTTATTCAGGTATCTTTGATGGTATTCCTTTTTTCTTTTTAATTATTCTCGGCTGCTATTAAATCTTGTTAAAATTTGGATCTATTGAGCTGAATGTTTGGATTTGTGAACTAAGTGACAGTTGATGTTTGTCTAATCTAGGAACAATCTTGCTGATTCTGAAGCTTTTAATATCGTAATAAATGTTTATGTTGTAGGAAACAACTTTAGGATGTTGGGTTGGTGGGGAAATGAATTCTATGTTATGGTCTTTCATGGTTTTGGGGATGGAAACCTTTTCATCCTCAAAAATACAGAAGCTTTGTCTCCATTTATTTGCTTCCCGATTGGGTAAACACAATTAATTCGAGGCTGTGATATTACACCTAGTTTCTCTTTTTGGGGTCTGGCAAATCTGTTCTTTTCCTGATTCACAGAAGATCATTAATTACTTATAGCCTTAGCTGAAGTACAAGCTCTGTTATTAAATTCTTTTGCTTAACTGCTCTACTTACCCTCCGCCCTGCATGGAAATGCTTGGCTTCTATGGAGCTTCCAATTATTTTTGTTTCCTTTTAAAGGCTGTGATATCTCTTTTTGTTTTTGAGGTATTTTGGTAAAGATGATTTCTAATTTTCTGTGTCATTCTGCTTGTATTTTGATGTTGTCTGCAACATCCCCTGCTCCCAAAATGGAACCAAAAAGAATAATAAGAAAATTAATATCTGCAAAAGCAAACTTAAGACATTACTTGCTTTTATAATAGTTTCCCATTGCAGTTTTTAAGGCTTTCCTTTGTTGTTGTGAAATGTTCAACAGATATATAATACAGTCATAAACTTATAAGAGACGAGTCAAATGGAAAGTGAGATTGAAGATGGGTTGCTACTCAAGGACCAGAATGGATCAAAGTTGGATGATGAGGGTAATGGAGTAAGTTCAGGTGGAGTTATTCTGAAAAAAGGGCCCTGGACATCTGCTGAAGATGCTATTTTGGTGGACTATGTCAAGAAGCACGGGGAGGGGAACTGGAATGCTGTTCAGAAACACTCAGGCCTATCCCGTTGTGGCAAAAGCTGTCGACTACGGTGGGCAAATCACCTGCGGCCAAATTTAAAGAAAGGGGCATTTACTGCAGAAGAAGAGCGGTTGATTGCTGAACTACACGCCAAGATGGGAAACAAATGGGCACGCATGGCGGCACATGTAAGTATAATTTTTGTATTTTTTTTGCATTACTAGTTAGTTATACTGTTTTCTTCTCTTTTTGTTGTTTTGGTGAAGTGGATGACTACTATTTGCCATATACTGATGTCAGTGCTGCTATGTCTTCATTGTATTTGGTAGCATGGAAAGTCCATCTACATCTTCTTTCTTTTTTTGATTCGCTCCTAATAATATGGGTCAACCTTATTAGGTTTATGTCTCTCTTCATGGCAAACAACAGACATATAACGGATAAATAAAGTGATCTACAAAAGGATGGATGGTGATAACCTGGTAACTGATATATAGGCTAAAAGTAACCAATGTGGTAGAATAACATTGGAAGTTTAGTATCATAGATTGATGGTCCAGAAAAAAGAAAAGAAGAAAGAAACAAAAAGAAACATATGTCAACTTCTGGCACTCTGAAATATATTTTTTTTGGGTTGGGAGGGGGGTCTTGGATTGCAAATAGCTAGTCATCATTTAACCCAATATCTGGAATCATAGAATTTTTTTATGGCTAATTGATGAAAGCTCCACATAGATTTCCTTCTAGGTAAATGGCAATAAGGTTGTACACATGACATCCTGGTTGGATGTTTTTGTGTTCAATGAGGACAAAAATGACGTAAAGTAATGTCTCAAATTTGGAACGCGACAAGAATCTTAATTTTGGAGGATATTTGATAGATAATTGGAGGGAGGGTGTTGCTTGTAGTCATGATTTCTGTTGAGATGATTTATTGACGAAAATGATTGTTTTGGCATTGTAGTGATCAATTATGTTTAATCATTCTTTTGAGACCAATATAACAGGATAAATAATTCATTTTTCTGTATTATTTATTTTCAATATCATTTTTTGTGTTGATGTACTTTGTATTTTATTTCTAAAACTGATATTGAAGATTGAAAGGTCATACAAGTGTTAATTTTGGGAGGGCTAATAGTTTGAATTTTTTGCCAGAAAAAATAGTGCAAATTTTAGATGGATTATGTATGCATTTTACATACAGCTAATATACATCTTTCCGTTCATGCCTGTGTATACATGTGTGCTGAAAATATGCATAGATAAACTTAAAAGCTGTGAGTTTTCATTGCAATGATTTTTCTGTAAGTTTGCTAAAACTTCAAAAACATCCTTGTGAGCTAAAGATTACATTGATTATAAGAAATTAATGGTTGTTTACCTACTATTTTATACTTCAACATTTTTGGCATTATAAAAATTTGCAAGCAACTCATTATGATTCAGAACTAAATAAATTCTTTTTTTGGGTGAAACCTTTTAGGTATCGTTTGCAGTATGCTGTGTTGCTTTAATCCATGATATTCTAATAATAGCTACTAGTTTCTTCTGCATAAATGTAATTTTGTTTTCAATATCATTTATTCATTGTTTTAATCTATTTTAAAAGATTTATTTCTTGTGCATTTAGTTGCCCGGTCGTACAGATAATGAGATAAAGAACTACTGGAATACCCGGATAAAGAGGCGTCAACGGGCTGGCTTGCCACTTTACCCTCCTGAAGTGTCTTTGCAAGCATTGCAAGAGAGTCAGCACGCCCAGAGCACTGCAGGAATTAATGATGGTGATAGAGGAGATCATGGTTTCCAGCAGAAAAATAGTTATGAGATACATGATACAATATTTGATAGTTTGAAGGCTAACCTGGGAATTTTACCTTACATACCAGAGCTTCCTAATCTTTCTGCTGATAGCATTCTGCTGAAGGGTCTTGGTTCTTCCCACTACTGTAACTTTGTGCCATCAACATTGCCTCACCATAAACGTCTTCAAGAGTCAACAATGCCATTTCTTGGTTCCAATGTTGTGAACAGAAATGGGTATTATCCATTTGACCAAATTCACAATAATGCCTCAAATAAGATTGCTCGATCATTTGGAATGCATTCTCCTCTTGATCCTGGTCCCTCCTCACAGAATTCACTATCTTACGGCCATTCACTTTCAAATGGCTACTCCTCTACTTCTAAGCCAACTTCTGAGGCTTTGAAGATGGAGCTCCCTTCACTCCAATATCCAGAAACTGACCTTGGTAGCTGGGGCACATCACCTCCCCCGCCTCCTTTAACTGAGTCAGTTGATGTTTTCATTCAGTCTCCGCCAAATAGTGCACTAGAGTCAGATAGCTCCTCACCACAGAATACTGGCCTCCTTGATGACATGCTTCATCAGGCAAAAACTATAAGCAGTTCAAAGAATCATTGTTCTGACAAGAGTTCAAATTCTTCCACTGCAACTCCTGGTGAGGGAGCTGACAGTTCCACTTTTAACATGCGTGAGACGGAATGGGAAGACTATGCTGATCATGTTTCTCCATTTGGTGCAACTTCAATGTTAAACGAATACCCTGCTATTAGTGCCAATGGAAATTCATTGGATGAACAACTACCAGCTCAAGTCTTTAGTGGTAAGCATCTCTGATTTTGGTCTGATGTGGGAATAGTACAATTATTTCAAAACACAGATATATGAACCTATATTTCCCCTTGATTCCTTCATTAAGCACTTATATTGCTTCAGAGTTATAATCACCCTTTGCTGAAGTTCAGAGTTAATTTGAATTTTCTGCAGGCAACGTTGTGAAACATGAACCTGGTGAGCAGGCTTGGACCCCTAACAGTGAAAATCAAACCATGTCCATGTTGGATATCAGTCGGATAGACACATTGCTTGCTTCAGATTGGGCTGAGCAGAATTTAAGGAATAATCAGAACCAAACAATCAACACAGATGCCGTAGCAACCCTTCTCGGGGACGATTTAGCCACCGACTACAAGCAAATGTCTACAGCTGGAACTTCTGCATCAAGTCAAGTATGGGGACTCGGTTCGTGTTCATGGAATAACATGCCTGCTGTGTGTCAAATGCCTGATCTTCCTTGAAAAGACAGCCACAGATATATGATATTGAAACTTCTATTGCAAACATTGTCAACACATTCAGGTTGATTTGTGTATGAGATAGTCAGGTCTTTATATTCTCCTGAGAAAGATCTGGTTTGGGTGTCATCTATGGTATCAATGCCTGAATCAGAGACTGGTGCCTTGTTTCTGTCTTATATTGTTTCTATGCTGCATGTATTGTATACTGGCATAAATTCTTGGGGTGCTTCTGCAAGGTTTTGAGTGATATGTAGAATCACTTTGCACAATCATATTTGGTGCTATTCTATTTAGAGTGATAATTAAAACCCTTTTCACTTCTCCCATTTACCTTTATATATATATATATATATATATATATGAGATGGTTTGTGTTTGGTTCAAAGGAGGGGAGGGGAGGGATTTTATGAATGGAAGGAGTCTCCTTTTATTTGGTTTATAAGTGGAGGGAATGTGTAAATTTATTATTATAGTCTTATAAATGAGAAAAGAAGATAAAATGTGAGGTACTTTTATCTAAAAATTGCAATTGTTTTTCTCCCTTCCAAAACTCTCCAATTTTGGGGTGAAGAGATGGAGGGGAAGGGAGAGAAAATGAGCGATTAAAATCACTCCCCTCCTCTTCCAGGTGAGGAAGACTAAAATAATGTTTGTGATGTGGAATGAGGTGTGAATTATTGAAAACAAAATTATTTGATATCATTAAAATTATTAAAATATCTTTGATAATTAAAATATTAATATTAACATTTTAAACTAAAATGAGAAAAAAAAAAAACACAAAAAACGGGAAATGCAATTCTTGGTTTCAAGTCAACACATCCCACCTTCTCGCATGTATTGCTTAAGCCCCGCCAACAATGTACCCTCCTACACCAATGGAGCCAAACGAAGAGCTAGCCTAAATAGAGAATAAACGAACAATATTTGGTTTAGTCAAGCATTTTCCCAAATTAAATTGTTGGTCATTTTACCTTCCTCTCCTACCCAAATCGTTTTAATTATAATTATAGTATCAATGAGGTATTTGGTTTAATAAAAAGGAGGCTCAAGAAGACTATATGGCCTTCCCTTCCCCTTTATAAAGTCAAATGTTTTACTTTCTCGAGATTTCTGTGCAGATGTGAGATTAAGGGGAAGGGACTATGCTTGCATTTTTGTGCTAAAATATGGAGACAAAAAAGAGAGTGGAGACTAAGGGAATGTAAAGGAAGTTAAGTAGATAATGCAATATATCTTATCGCCTCATAATATGTTAAGTGGATTAAAAATTAAAGAAAGTATATAGTATGTATTTTCAACTCGTAACCTTGTGAATCAATAGTAAATTTGTTATTGAAAAGATAAATTTATTCTAATAATCATATCTTTTTAAACTTAGTTATAATCAAATAACATATAATGGGACAAACCTGCACATGGCACGGGTGCAATACTAGTTAAGTGCCTAAGGTAGAAACCCTTTCTCATTTGGAAGCATTTAACAGCAATTCTTCTTTGTTTCTTTTCTCTACTCAACCATCTTAGCATCTAATAACCCTCTTCTATCTTTAGAAATTCCTGTCTCCCTTCATTCTGTTCTCCAGTATCATAACTATAGTTGTCAAACATTTTATATGCGATTGAATTATTTGAAGAACACTCCAGTGGAGGAGATAGTGGGAATCCTACTGTCATTTGACTCATCTGGCTCATGCTACCACTTGAATATGGGAACTCTGTGCTGAGACTTCGAATTTCTAACTCATCTTCTGATTCAGATTTGGATGATTTCTGATCTTCAACTTCGGATTCTTCGCCGGACTCTGATGAACTGTAGTATGAATCTCTGATTATGATACCACATGTCTTGCCCTCCTCTATCCCAGTTAAAACACTAACCACCTGCAGAATTAATGTTGAAAGAATATTCAGTACCAAAAAAAAAAATTGCATAATGAAAGTTGAGTGTGAATATCAGATTAGGAAAATCTGTATTATGCTTTGTATCCCTGTGTCACCTGCTTTTGTATGATCTAAAGACTAAGTTTGATGGAAGATTCAACTTCTTTTGAAAGTGCCTAGTGGAAGTGCACATTGTATAGGTTGTGATGAAGTTAATATTGTTCAGAAAAATCCCTTTTTCATCTTTCACACTCACTACTCTTATAATTTGGTCTTTTACATTTCATATTAATCACATTTGTCTCTCACACTTCATTTATATTAATTTTGCACCTCATACCTTATCAAATCCACTCTTAATAGAACTATAAATTAATAAGCAAAAAACGTATTGTATTAGCTAATTTCATTAAGCGTTATTGATGGAGCTTGATGAAATAGAGGATTTAATAAGGGTTTTAAGTGAGAGGAACGAAAATAATAAAAATAAATATCAGGGATAAAATTAATAAGGATAACTAGGGTAGTAGAAAAAAAAAAAAAGGGATTTTCCTGTTCAAATTCTATCAACTTCCTATATACTGAATAGAATATAATGATTCTAAGTTGCAGAAGATAGGATTTCAATAAGATCGAAATGCTAGACTTACTGAAAGCATATTTAATCTCTTTTGTGGATCCCTGCTTAGACATTTCTCTGCTATTCGAACCATCCAAAATAGTTGATGGAAATCAGGACAGGTTGTGACCCTTTCATCAATTAGATCTGGGTAATTTCTCTCTTTAAGCAGTGGCCTTGCCTGGAAAAAGAAATGGACAGAAAAAAGGACTCAAATATTCAAGATACAAAAGTAATCTTTTTTCTGTAATCGAAATTTCTTGGTATTTAGGCCATTACCCAACCCACGAGAGTTCTTCCTCCAAGTCTTTTGTCTGTAGTCCTCATTCCTGTTATTAGCTGTAGTAGAACCACCCCAAAAGAATATACATCTGTCTTTGATGACACTTTCCCAAATTCTGCATATTCTGGTGCCATGTATCCCATAGCTCCAACAACCTCTGTCGTGCGTGTTGAGTCTTGGCTTTGAGTTCTCGCCAAACCAAAGTCTCCCAACTAATAAATCCATTAGGAAAAGAAAAATGTTAACATGACAAGAGAGGCATTACTTTGTAAATTGGAGATTATTTGCCATACTTTAATAAGCTTCTCATACATATACAAACACGTAAAAGGTATACTTGCAGCAAACATGTTTTAATTACCAATGGTTGATAATCATGTGTTATAAGGATGTTGTTTGGTCTCATGTCTCTGTGTATGATGCCATTCTCATGCAAGTACAACAAGCCTTTGGCAGTGCCAATAGCTATTTTGATCATATTTTCCCAACTAAGAGGTGTTCGCGAGTGTTCTGCAATTATTCAGAAAGAAAAAAAAAAGTCTCTAATAAGCTCTATCAAGAAACAAACATTCTTCAACTTCAAAATATCAAATTGAATAAAGTTATCTTACGTGAGATGTGTTGGTCCAGTGAACCATTGCAGACATATTCATAAACAAGAAGCCTAGTATTTCCTTCTGAGCATGATCCCAGCAACATGACCACATTCTCATGTCTTGCTTTACTAAGTACATTAACTTCAGACTTGAACTCCTTCTCTCCTTGGATGCTTGCATTCTTATGTTGCTTAACGGCGACTGTGATTCCCTTAAGCTTTCCTTTGTATACAGATCCAAACCCACCTTCAGACAGAAAGTTCTTGTCAGAAAACCCTTTTGTGGCTTTGTGAAGCTCACTGTAACTGAAGTCTCGCTTAGTTCCAATCTTTGGCCGTTCATTTTTGCACACAGAGCAGATGGGGTTTGTAAATTCTTCCACCGTTGAAGTTGTTTCATTGTGGCTACTAATCTGCTTCTTCTCATCCACAGATCTTCCTTTGTTATTCACTTCTGTTTGATCTTCCTCATGATACCGAGAAATGTAAAAGAGTGAATCTTGTTCTTCTGTTTCTTGTGTTCTAACTGGTGTTTTTTGACCGTCCAGGTGATCTAGAAGCCGGCACTTTGCCGAAGCATGATTAGAAATTGAGGCTTCACTGTCACTGATACTTGATCCTCCAGCTGTCATGTGTTGCTCACTTGATAAAGATCTAGGTCCTGTTTGATCTACCATTGGTTATCCTCAGTGTACTCTTTAACCATCAAAATACATTGTTAGGTGTTTAATTATTCAGTATAGCACTTTAAATTAATGTACATTTCAATTTTGTTGCATTTTAGATCCATCAGAGGATGCACCTATATAGATTTTCATGACCATATCCCTATGCATGAAGCTGCTGACTTAGCATGAAGTTTCATAACTATTTCTAAATTGTACATTGCAATCTTTATTGTTCTGCTAAGATTTTGTGCTTCCTTATATCAGAGAACATTGAAATAGACAAATATTTTGCTGCTTTGCTAAGATTTATCTTTCAAAAAGGAGATACGTTCAAAGGGTTCTTGTGATTCTTCCTCATTCGTCGAGAGCGTTTAAGACAACCACTGATGAAATGAATTAACTATCTAGAACACCATGGAGGTATTAATATAATTACAGTTTGAAAATCAGGGAAAAGTTATGATGGAATCTAAAATACTTACTTTTGGGAGAAAATTTTTTCCCTGGTTCTCCTGGTAGCATTTCCATAGAAATCATATGAGTTGACTCTTCACCATTTGCTTTCCCTTTTAGTTTTGGCACTGCTCTTATTTTTTCAATGGTATTATCACTTGTTATCCTTAAAATACCACAAGGTAGCTTGTCCAGGAAATATTTATTTTCTTTCTTCATCTGTCTGCATGAAGGGTAAAATGGCTATAGCGTTAGTACACTGTTTTCAATAATGTAAAACTAGTTTTATTTCTTCATTTCTTCATTTATATATTTATTTTTTATTTTTTTGCTTTAGAAAAATTGCCCATGACAGTCCTGGAAACAGATGCAACACAGGTTTCAGTTGATTCAGTCTATCAACATTTTCTGAACATGTGGAAATGATTCTGAAGAAAATATCTGCCTTTAGTTTCAGTGGAAAATTAAAGATTAAGGGAAAATATTGGGAAATTCATAACCAACCTATTAAATATCAACCATGTTGCCCTTAATTCTTGAGCCACCTTCACAGCAATCTCTGGAGGATAGCCTGCTTGCACTTCTATATGGAATGCAACCTGGAAAGTATCTATTCAGTGAATCTTTAAGATATCATATTCGCAGTGAGTGATGCTACATGCACATCTACTTTTGCACATTTATTTTTTACAGCTCTTTTTTCTTTTTTGCATCTATATTACTTTTTATCTCTCTTATTATTCTATTTACAGTTTTATCCTTATATCATAATTGAAATAAATAGGGTGTGCATAAAAGTGTGTAATACTTGGGGTGTGAAACTAGATTTTCTTAGTTGCAATAGCAAAACTGTGAAGTTAACTGTATCTACGTGTAGTTGTATAGTTTTCTATCCTACTTTCTCAGTTTGTAATTGTTCTGAGAAGCTTTGTGTACATTCAAAAAGCAATTACTCTTTTTCGAGAAGTGATTCAAGCTAAAAGCCTAAGTTAGAAAGTGAAATACTGAGAATGATTACATAACATGACCCCTAAGTGAAAGTTCTGAGGCCTCTCCCCATGACACCTGAGAATGATTTTATATCTAATACTCTTAACAGTGTGATCTTTTAGTTGATCTGACCTGTTTTGTTTGACAGTACTCGGATATTTTCTGGTTAAGTGAACTGTTATCATACTCTTCCCTCATCTTGGTGAGTTCTCCTTCAAGCGATTTCTTACTTGTTGCAATAAAAGAACTCTCATCCCAGCTGATCTTGTATCCCACTATAAAAGGAAAAGAAGAAAAGAGGATTCAAAACAAAGACAATCAGCAATATCAATTACAAAATGATACAGTACGATTCATTTTCTCATTTCATGCACTTCAGAACAAAAAAGCATATGAATCCTTAAGCATTTTTCCATGAATAAAACAAAACGTACTGGGGGTAATAATATGATGAAGAACTGCAACAAGTGTAAGTTTATCTCCAGGTTTAAGGTCTAACTGGTCGAGGGCATATTTGACTCCATTTGCACTAAGTTCTCTTGATGCATAATGGATCACAGCAACACTCTGATGCTCCTCGGATTCCATCTATCTGGATTCAAGTGTTTCTCATTTCTTTTTCAACAAGATATATATTCTCTTCCTAACAGTACAAAATGTTAGATGAAAAGCACGATGTTTACCACGGGAAACATCTATCTAATATCGTATGCCAAACCCTATTCCATAATAGCTTGAGAAAGGGTTTAGGACACACTGTGGGACATGAAACTTTCTCCCGTTAACTATTTTCATACCTAGCTTTGACGTATGATCTAACTATGAAGACCTATAGAAGTAACTGGTTGCAAACATCATTGCTTGTTAACTTAGGGAGCTATAAGGTTTGGTTTCTTGAAGAAGGAAGAACAATAGCAGAAGATCAATTTAAGGAAGCACAGGAAACCTAGAAGAAAATATGTACATGAGATTGAGAAACAAAACCTGACAAAACATCAAGTTTTTGAGGCAGTTATTGCACTGGCAATCACAGACATATATAAGCAAAGAAAATTACAGGTGAGATTTTGAAGAGAGAGGGTTTTGGCTGGTTGATCCATGATGATATCAGCAGTTAGATTAAAGCATATTCGGATATTCAAACAGTGTGAGGGCTATGGATATTCTGTGTTGAAGAACAATTTCATCGATTTTATGAACCTCATTATTGAATTTTGTATTATTTTTATTTTTCTATTGTTTAAGGTCCCGCTCATCCCTCTGGGTGACGGAAGTCTTAAGTTTTTTTGTAAGTCTTTTTTGAATTCAGATCTTTGAGCTGAGAGATTTTGCTTCTTTCGATTGGAATACTATTTCTTTATAAAAACAATAATTTTCTTTATTGAATACTTTTTTTGTCCTTATATTGTTGGTTGGTGATTAAAACTATGGTGATAAAAACCAAGATTTTAAGTGTTGTAACGTTATTGGCAAGAGGTTATGAGATTAATTTAATTTGTTTATGCTCTGTCTTTGTGTTTGGGGGCCGGAAGAGAATTTGCATATGTGAGAACTAGATATTGTGAAGAAATTTAAAAGGTAGTATCATTGTACATTTGTTTTACTTTTTTAATAAGAATTGGATTTGTCTTCATTTCATTTGAAGATAAATAATATTTATGTTTCTTGTTTTTTCTGACTTCGCATATCATATATCGGCAATTTCGTAAGGCCTTGCTTGGTATATCCTTGGATAATATCCCATGTCATTTTTCTTTATTTTATTATAGACTATAGATTGCAAGTATTTTTGACAATAGTGAGTTTATTTAGAATTTTTTGTTAATTTGCTTCAACTTATTGATAATTTTTAGTCTCATAAAAAATTGATAATTTTTAGAAGACAATTATGCATTATTTTTTTTAACGTCAATATTCCAATCGTTTGTTGGTGTATGTCGTTTATTAATTTTTAATCTAACCTACCGTAGATGGGAGAAGTAACTGAGAAGTAACGGTTAGACTCTTACTAACAAGGCCTAAAATGCCTTTTGAGGCTTAGTGTGGCCATTTTTTAAAGCACACTATATTTTTCTGACACACTATCATATTAAATTTATTTTTAAAATATTTTTAAAATTAATAAACGACTTTACATAATATTTTTTTTAACTTAAGAAACGACTTAACATAGTTATTTGGTGTAAAAATATTAGGTTAAATGACTTTACATAATTGTGCAATGTAAATAAAATATTTTTAATAAAAAATTGACTAAATAACTTGATTTCTATTTCTTTTATTTGATTATTCAACCTAAGATGCAATGATAAACTTGTGTTTGGTGGCTAAGGGATGAAAATAAGGGGAAGTGTCTTATTTTTAGTGAGGGTTATTTAGGTAATTTTATTAGCCCAATATGTGTATTCATTAAAAAAGGAGTGTGTTAATTAATTCCCATAAACCATTAGAGAGTAATGGATATAATTCACCTAATGGAATAAGCTTTTGAATGATTGGTTCTTTTAGCTTCTAATATTTTGTTCAATTGGGTTGACACCCTCATTGAAATGATAACCTTTTGCGGGTTTCTGGTTTGTTTCATTACTCAGTATACTTCATTGTTAATTGTTTATGTAGAAAATCAAAAGTAATATTATAAAATTTGTGTATTTTATTATCACTGAAGAAACTATATTCTATGTGGTAAAGTAACCACTTTAAGAACTTAAGATAGAATTAAATTCATAATTCATTTTGGTATACCAGACAGGGATAAGTATGTAATTTGTGACTTAAAAATTCATTTAGGGTAGTCTTCTTTGGTAGATTAGGATATCAGTACACCTAGATACAATATGAGTTGTATCATCGTATAGGCTTTTGGTACTCTTTTTTCTCATTTAATTCGTCTTTTCTTTTTCTTGGTGAAAGCTCTTTTGGAAAATAAAAAACTTAGTATAAATATAGACACAAGTTTACATAAGATTGAAAAGGTTGAAAAAAGATGTGAATTAATGAATAACTCATTTCTTTATGTGAATCTAGTATTTAAATTAAGACAAATTGAAGTGTCTTAGTATCATGAACTGATACATGCAAATCAATTCTTGATTCGTCAGAAAAATGACGAATCTAGTAACTAGGAAGAATTGAACTACATTTCTCCTTTATTTCAGTTTTGTACTCAGCCATATCAGCATGGAATAACCCTCTTTTATCTGAAGGAATTCCAGTCTCCCTTTTATTCAGATATCCAGTATCTAAAGTTAAGTTGTCAAACACTTAAAATGTGATTGACTTTGTTGAAGAGTACTCCAGTGCAAGAGATGGTGGGAGTTTACAATCATTTGACTCATCTGACTCTTGCTACCACTTGATGGGAACTCAGTATGGAGAGTGAGTGTTAACTCATCATCTGTTTCAGATTTAGATGATTAATGCTCTTCGCCTTCTGATTCATCATCGGACTCTGATGAACTGTAGTGTAAATCTCTAATTTTGACACCACGCGTGTTATCCTCGACTTTCACTGTTAAAGTACTAACCACCTGTACCAATGTTGTAAGAACATTCAATGCGGAAAATGTTTCTATATAGAAAATTGAGTGTGAATATCAGGTTAGGAAAATCTTTATAATGCTTTATATTCCTGTGTGCCCTACCATTGAATGATCAAGTGACTATGTTTTAAGGAAGATTTTCAACTTGTTCTAAAAATTCCTAGTTGAAGTGCAGATTGTATAACATGAAATGAATTTAATGCTGTTCACATACGATAATCTTCCTATCTACTGAATAGAATATAGTAACCCTAAGTTGCAAAAGATAGGATTTCAGTGAGATGGAAATGCTAGACTTACTGCAAGCATATTTAATCTCTTATGAGGATCCTTGCTTAGACATTTTTCTGCTATTCGAACCATCCAAAATACTTGATGGAAATCAGGATTGGTTGTGATCCTTTCATCAATTAGATCTGGGTAATTCCTCTCTTTAATTAATGGCCTTGCCTGGAAAAAAAAAAAAATGAACAGAAAATATGCTTTTGGATGTCTTGGTGAGTTGAATTGATGCAAACCGTTAAAGAAAAAATGATTCAAGATTTCATGGTATTTAGGTCATTACCCAGCCCACAAGACTTCTTCCTCTGAGCCTTTTGTCTCTAGAGCTCATTCCAGTTATTAGTTGTAGTAGAATCACCCCGAAAGCATATACATCAGTCTTTGTTGACACTTTCCCACGTTTTAAATATTCAGGTGCCAAATATCCCTCAGCTCCAACAAGCTCTGTTGAGTGCGATGAATCTTGGTCTTGAGTTCTCGCCAAACCAAAGTCTCCCAACTAAGATATCAATTAATGGTAAAGAAAAATGCTAACATGATTAGAGATTGTTTTGAAACAGATAACTTTAATATTAGCTCTGTAAATTGGAGTTAGGTTGCCACATTTTAATTAGTTTCTAATACATACAAACAAGTTTTAGTTACCAATGGCTGAAGATCATGTGTTATAAGGATGTTGTATGGTCTCATATCTCTGTGTATGATGCCATTCTCATGCAAGTAGAGCAAGCCTTTGGCGGTGCCAATAGCTATTTTGATCCTATTTTCCCAACTTAGAGGTCTTCGCGAGTGTTCTGCATTATGCATATAAAAGTCTCTTATGAAGAAGTATACATTCTTCCATATTATTTAAATTGAAGCCTGTTACTTACTTGAGAGGTGTTGGTCTAGAGAACCATTGCAGACATATTCATAAACAAGAACCCTAGTACTTCCTTCTGAGCATGACCCCAGCAGCATGACCACATTCTCATGTCTTGCTTTGCTAAGTACATTAACTTCAGACTTGAATTCCTTCTGTCCTTGGAGGCTTGCATTTTTATGTTGCTTGACAGCGATTTTCATTCCATTTAGTTGTCCTTTGTATACAGATCCAAACCCACCTTCAGACAGAAAGTTTCTGTCAGAAAATCCTTGTGTGGCTTTGTGGAGCTCACTATAGCTGAAGTCTTGCTTAGTTCCAATCTTTGGCCGTTCATTTTTGCACACAGAACACATGTGGTTTGTAAATTCTTCATTGTTGCTGCTGTTCTGCTGCTGCACATCCTCAGGCCTTACTTTGTTATTCACTTCTGCATGACTTGGAGATAAGTAAAACGGTGAATCTGATTCTACTGTTTCTTGTTTTCTAACTGAAGGTTTTTGCCCCTCTGGGTGATTTTGAAGGCAGTACTTCGTATGTGTATGATTAGAAATTGCGGTTTCACTACCACCAATACTAGAACCTCTAGTTGCCATGAGCTGCTCACTTGATAATGATCTAGGCCCTGTTTGATTTATCATTGGTTATCCTCAATCTACTCCTTAACCATCATAATGCATAGATAGGTGTTCAATTATTCATTATAGCTCTTTCAGTTTATGAAAATATGAATTTTGGTGTTTTCTTAGATCTGTTAGAGGATGCACTTATAGTTTGTGATTATCATGTTCCCTCATGGCTCTACTGTAATATAACAGTTTCAAGTGATGCCCTTGAAATTTTGAAACTGCTGATTTGGCATGGAGTTTCATAGCCATTTCACCATTTGGTGTTCTATCATATGCCTAAACTGGTTTTTGGAGGATCTGGAGAATCTAAAATAGTAGTTGGCTTTTACACTGACGTAGATCAGGGCTAGACATTGACATAGTACAGCACAACCAGAATTATAAGGACACATTATTGCATTGATATATTTATCTTGAAAAATATAGAAATATATGTGTGGATATAAAAACACCAAGATGTAAGTGGAAAGAAGCCTAAGATATGTCTAGCATGTTTTAAATTATGTTTCTCAAGTGTTAGATACTAAAATTTAATACTTATTTCCCTTTAGTGTACTATCTAGACGTTTTGCATGTTTTCAGTGTCATACAGTATCAAGTATCAGTCAATTCACAAGAATTAGGACTTCTCAGCAGAGAATCTTCACAATTTTCAGAATAGACTTACAAATTAGAATTAAAGGATGTAAGCCTTGTAGGTTATCTGACATAGAACTAAAATATACACATAGAATAGGGATAGATAGATGTATAGTGTTTGCTGGGACCTAGTCTTGTTCTAGTGTTTTTGGTAACATGTCTTTAGAGTGTATCCCCAAAAAAAAAAAAAACAAAAAAAACAAGAGTATCAGTTAAGTCTCTGTACTTCATTGGATCTGTGGACTTTGATATAGGCAAATATTTGTAAAGCTGAGCTAGGATTCAAAGGAGGGACTGTGAAAGGTTATTCTTTTTACTTTGTCGGCAGTGTTCTAGACAATCACTGAAGAAATGAATTACCTAGCAAGAATACTATGGAGGTATTAATAATAATTACACTTTGGTAATTAGGAGAAGTTGTGATGGCAACAAAATACTTACTCTTGAAAGAAAATTCTTCCTCTGGACTTGCTGGTGTCATTTTCACATTATTTAAACGAGTTAGCTCTTCAGGAGTAGTTTTCCCTGTTAGTTTCGGCACTACTCTTATTTTTTCAATGGAATTGTTACTAGTTATCCTTAAAATACCACAAGAGAGCTTGTTCAGGAAATATTTATGTTGTTTCTTCATCTGTCTGCATGAAAGGTGAAATACATATAGCATTAGCAGTGTATTCAGTAATATAGAGTATTGGGTAGTGTGTGGTATCACGCAGTTATATAAAACTATTAAATATTAAGGAAAGTTAAAGAGTAAGGAAAAAGATTTAGAAGTCATAACCAACCTATTAAATATCAGCCATGTCGCCCTTAAGTCTTGAGCTGCATTCACTGCAATCTCTGGAGCGTAGCCTGCATGCACTTCTATGTTGAACACAATCTGAAAGGTATAATTACCAAGTAGAATTTCATCAGATTACTGATCCTATGGATCTATTCAGTAAATCTCTCTAAATATTATCGTAGTTGCAACAGTAAATTGTCTAAGTTATAATTGTATTTACATCTAATTGTATGGTTTTCTATCATACTTATGGAGCATCCTAACTGTTAACTTTTTTCAAAAACTGATTAAACTCAAAAGCTTAAAGTTGTTGGGCGAAAGCTCAAGAATAATTTTTATATAAGTTGCCCTTAATGTGAAAGTTCTTTGCCCTGTACATGGAAATCCTCATATTGAAAATTTAATTTAAATGAGAAAGTGTAAGCAGAAGAATTCAATCTCTTGTTGAAAAGACTCTCATAGCATACCGAGAAAAATTCACCTTAAAATTTAAGCTATCAGACGAAAACTTGAATGTTTTATATTTAACACTCTTAACAGTGTGCTCTTTCAGAAAGGAGACTCTCATAGTTGGTCTGACCTGTTTTCTTTGAAAGTACTCGCTGAGTTTCCTGATATTTGGACAGTTAGCGTACTCTTCCCTCTTTATGGCGAGTTCTTCTTCAACAACTTTCTCTCTTGGTGCAATAAATGAAGTGGCATACGATCTCATCATATATCCCACTAAAGGGCAAAAGGAGAAGAAGAAAATGGATTCAGAACAAAGACAATCAGCAATATCAATTACAAGTGTGACACATCTAGCTGATTCATTTGTTCATTTCATATACTTAAGAGCAAAGTAAAAGAAGACGTACTAGGGGTACTAAAGTGATCAAGAATTGCAATAAGTGCAAGCTCATCTTCAGGTTTAAGATCTAACTGTTCCAGGGCATATTTGATTCCTTCTGCACTAAGATCTTTTGATGCATCATGGATCACAGCAACCCTCTGAGGCTCCTGGGGTTCCATCTATCTGGTTTCAAGTGTTTCTCTTTGCTTTTTGAACAAGATATTGTCTCCCAAAAGGTACAAAAAAGTAAGAGATTTAAATGCTTACTCTATGTTCTATAAGTTGCACCAGTATGTCAGATGACATGATAATATTAACCTTTTGTGTACCTATGATGCATGATCTAACTAGGAAGACATGCAGAAGTAACCAAGTTGCAAACATCAAATGCTTATTAACTAGCCATAGCAGAAGACTGATATAATGAAGCAAAGAAAGCCAAAAAGAAAAAATATCAAGCTTTTGGAAGCAGATTTTGCACTGACATTTACAAAGCAAAGAGAAACTCAAGATGGGATTTTGAAGAAAAAGGGTATCGGTTGATCCATGAACATATCAGGAGTTAGCTTAAAGCATATTCGGATATCCAAATACCGTGAGACCCATGGATCTTCTGTATGTAGAACAAGGTCATTTTATGAACCTATTTTGTGAATATTTTATTATTTACTTTTTCCTATTGTTTCCTTCATCGAATGCATGTCTGTCCATATGGTTGGTGATGACATCTAAGTATTTTTAAGAGTTGTAACGTTATTAACAAGAAATTTAGTTTATTTAGTTCTTTTGAGATTCTGTCCGCTGATGGTTTGTAAATTCTTCCTCCATTGGAAATGCCAATATATATAGAAACATTGATTTATATTTGTTTCTTATATTGGTTGTACGGTTCATCCTTTAATATTTATTTTGTTTCATATTGCATTTAGTTTTATTTATTTTCTTCCTTAAAAGAGAATATGATGCAAATAGTTGCTCACCCCAACCATCTTGACCTCTTGTTTCAAAGTTTTGCCGTGAAATCTGCTCTTTGTTTTGTTTCCCTTAATATACGAGACACTATCAACTACCAACTTTTCTTGACAAGACACTTCATGTAGCTAATGATACACCAATAGCTATAAATTTATTACATGCCGAACAAATCAAATTTACAAATTTAAATCTAATGTAATTGGTTGAACTTATAATTTTATTTAATAATTGATAACAATGATTACAATATAGTTGACTATACTAAATTTATATCTTATATTTATTGTCTCTTGAAAATTTGACTCACATCAATTTTTTTTTGATGTCTTTTTCCCACGAAACTCACCATGTAATCTCCCTGGGGCATGTCTAATTTTTCAATAATTACAATCTAATGTTTAAGCATTAAATTTGTAATCTGAATTGACATTCTAAGAAAATGTATGTGCGTTACTACCACTGTATCATCATCATGTGTGACAAGGATGTTATTTGGTCTAATGTCTCCGTTTATGATGTTGTTCTCATGCAACTAGAGTGAGCGTTTGATAGCTCCCATTGCACCTTAATCCATTCTTTCCAAGTATATAATATCATAACCAATTCTTTCTCCATGAACAAACCATGATCCGCTAACATGTATGACTTTCATGTACATGGTGAAAAGATAAATGTCAATTGAAAATATATTAAAGTAGCATAACATTTTACAGTTTACAAAACCTACTAATTTAATGATTATTTCTAAGTTATAATAATTTCTTGGAACATTATATTCCACTTTGGTTTGTAACGACATTTTGTAATAGAAAGACAATAATATATTACAATTAAACAAACCACATTCTATGGTAACGTAATAACTTTAAGAACCTAAAGAAGAAACCTTTTTCATTAGGAAGAACTCAACTACAATTCTCTGTTATTTCAGTTCTCTACTCAACCATCTCAACATAGAATAACCCATTTATCTTTAGAAATTCCATTCTCCCTTTTATTCTGTTCTCCAATATCAAAAAGTAAAGTTGTCAAACACGTCAAATGTGATTGACTTAGATGAAGAGTACAACAGTGGAGAAGATGATGGAGTCCAACAATCACTTGACTCATCTGACTCATGCTACCACTTGATAAGAACTTTGTACTAAGACTTAACTTTCTAGCGCACCTTCTGATTCATCACCCGACTCTGATGAACTATAGTCTGAATCTCTCATTATGATACCGCACGTGTTACCCTCCACTATCTCGCTTAAAGCTTTAACCACCTGTAGTAATGCTGAAAGAGTAATCAGCAAAAAAAAAAAAAAAAAAATGAATAAAACGAGTATGTTATGAACCAGAATCAATAGACTAGCTTTCACATTTAGGTCTAACCTAATAAGCAATTTAGGAGAAATTACAAAAAGATCTTTAAATCCATATAAAAAGTCACATCACAGCTAAAAGAATTAAGAAATTCTGACATTGATTCTTAAATATTTATTCAATTTAGATCAGACAATGACTTAAGCGTCAGAGGCATGGCAGGACTTTCAGGATCCAATCCAACTTGAGCTATATCCAACCTTGGAGATAGTTCGTAACAGAGTAGAATGTGGCTATCAGGTTAGGAAAATATGTATCATGTTTTTTACCGTGTCACCTGGTTATGTATAATCTAGTGACTATGTCTAGTGGTAGATTCTCAACATGTTCAGCACCTAGTGGAAGTGCATATTGTATAGTATGATATGAAGTTAATACCGTTCACAAATTATCAACTTCCTGTTTACTGAATATATTGCAAGAGGTAGGATTTCAATAAGATAGAAATGCTAGACTTACTGCAAACACATTTAATCTCTTCTGAGGATCTGTGCTTAGACATTTTTCTACTATTCGAACCATCCAAAATAATTGATGGAAATCAGGATCGGTTGTGACCCTTTCATCAATTAGATCTGGGTAATTCCTCTCTTTAATTAATGGCCTTGCCTGGAAAAAAAAATGACAGAAAAAATCTAAGGAACTTGCTCTTGGATGTCTTGGTGAGTTGATACAAATATTAAAGAAAAAATGACTCAAAATTTCATGGTAGTTTGGTCATTACCCAGCCCACAAGACTTCCTCTAAGCCTTTTGTCTGTAGAGCTCAATCCTGTCATTAGCTGTAGTAGAACCACCCCAAAAGCATATACATCTGTCTTTGCCGACAATTTCCCATGTTCTAAATATTCTGGTGCCAAATATGCCACAGCTCCAACAACCTCTGTGGAGTGTATTGAATCCTGGTTTTGAGTTCTCGCAAAATCAAAGTCTCCCAACTAATATATCAATAGAGAAAAGAAAAATGTTAACGGGATTTGAGAGTGATTTGTCACACTGCTATTAATTAGCTTCTGATATATACAAACATGTATAGGGTATACCTGCATCAAACATGTTTTAATTACCATTGGCTGATGATCATGTGTTATAAGGATGTTGTATGGTTTCATGTCTCTGTGTATGATGCCATTCTCATGTAAGTACAGCAAGCCTTTGGCTGCGCCAATAGCTATTTTGATCCTATTTTCCCAACTAAGAGGTGTTTGCGAGTGTTCTGCATCATGCAACAAAAAGTTATTCTCCAATATGCTGTATCAAGAAATATAAATTTGTTCCTTGGTAATAAATTGAAGCCTGCTATCTTACTTGAGAGGTGTTGTTCTAGAGAACCATTGCAGACATATTCATAGACAAGAAGTCTAGTATTTCCTTCTGAGCATGACCCCAGCAGAGTGACCACATTCTTATGTCTTGCTTTACTAAGTACATTAACTTCTGACTTGAATTCCTTCTCCCCTTGGAGGCTTGCTTTTTTATGTTGCTTAACAGCGATCGTCATTCCATTCAGTCGCCCTTTGTATACAGATCCAAACCCACCTTCAGACAGAAAGTTCTTATCTGAAAATCCTTATGTTGCTTTGTGGAGCTCAGTGTAACTGAAGTCTCGCTTAGTTCCAATGTTTGGCCGTTCATTTTTGCACACAGAGCACATGGGATTTGTAAACTCTTCTGCCACCAGAGATGCTTCACTGCTTCTGCTATTCTGCTGCTGCACATTCACAGGCCTTCCTTTTTTATTTACTTCTGTTTGGCCTTCCCTGTGACTCTGAGAAACGATAAATAGTGAATCTTGTTCTACTATGTTTTGTTTTCTAACTGGAGTTTTTTGTCCCTCTGGGTGATTTGGAAGGCGGTACTTTGTAGATGCATGATTAGAAATTGAAGCTTCAGTACCACTAATATTAGAACCTCTAGTTGCCATGAGCTGCTCACTAGATAATGATCTAGATCCTGTTTGATGAATTCTTGGTTATCCTCAGTGAATACTTAACGATCAAATTGCATAAATTGGTGTTTAATTATTCATTGTAGCACACTTAAGTTATGCAGATTTGATTTTTGGTGATTTTGAGATCTGTTAGAGGATGCACCTACAGTTTTTGATGATCATACCCCCTCGTGAATCTACTATAATATAACAAAGTAAAATCTTGACTATGATATTTCCTTGATAAAACATCGAGGGTGTCATTTGAAGCCGCTGACTTGGCATGGAGTTCCTTAACCATTTCTAAATTGTACTATGCCTAAATTGTTTTTTCGAGGATTTGAGAATCTAATAGTAGTTGACTTTACACTGACATAGATCATGACAAAACGTGGACATAGCACAGCACAACCTAAATTATAAGGAAACAGCATAGGATACATGTGTGTGTTGAGAAATATAGAAATATATGTGTGTGCATACGTGTATGATCATAAAACAACATAATGTTTGTGGAAAGAAACCTATTATATGTCTAGCATGTCTTCAAATTTGTTCATCAAGAATCAAATACTAAAATTTAACCAACTGACATTGATACTAGTGGTAAGGAGCTAGAGTTGTTTAAGTATATTAACTTAAATTCGAGTTCATATGTATGCGAAAAACGTTTTTGGGAGAGCTTCGCCTCCATTTGAGTCCTCTAGTTAGCTTCGTCTTAAGTTCGTGCCCAGCAAATACTAGTGGACAAGACCACAAAAATACTAAAATTTAATACTTATCATTCCTTAGTGTACTATCTAAAGGTGTTGGAGCATCCACACAAAGTGTCACTGTATCATGCTTCAGATAAGTTTGTGTTTCCTTAGATCAGTAAAATTTGAAATAGAAAAGTATTTTGCAGTTTAGCGAAATATGTCTTTCATAAAAGTGACACTGCCAAAGAGTTCTTGCGATTCTTTCTAATTTGTTGACAACATTTAAGACAATCACCGAAGAAATGATAGTTAGACTTTAGCAATCAGGGAATTAAAGTTGTGATGATCAAAAAATACTTACTCTTGGGAGAAAATTCTTCCTGTGGGCCTCTTGGTATCATTTCCATAATATTTAAAGGCTCTTTACTAGTAGTTGTCTGTGTTAGTTTCGGCATTGCTCTTATTTTTTCAATGGAATTGTTACTTGTTATCCTTAAAATACCACAAGGGAGCTTGTCCAGGTAGTATTTATATTCTTTCTTCATCTGTCTGCATGAAGGATAAAATGCCTACAGCATTAGCACGGTGTATTCAATAATATATATATTAGTGCATTAGATGGTACACAGGTTGCAGTTGCTTCAACCTGTAAAATTCTTCAGAACTCATGAAAATAATTCTGAAGTAAATATCAACCTATTAAATATCAACCATGTTGCCCTTAATTCTTGAGCTACATTCACAGTAATCTCTGGAGAATAGCCTGCTCGCACTTCTATGTGGAACGTAACCTGAAAAGTGTCATTGCCAACAAGAACTTCATCAGACATTTCATTTACTCATCCCATGGATCTATTCAATGAATCTCTTAGAATATTATCATATTTGCTATAGAAAGTTAATTGTATCTGCAAGTAGTTGTATCAAATTATCAATAATAAATTCAAAGTTTAAGTTATTAGGTGACGACCCAAATATTATTTTATATCTTATGTTATTATAACTGTGATCATTCAGATTTGTTGAGTATATTAATTGGTCTGACCCGTTTTCTTTGACAGTACTCGGAGAGTTTCCTGATATGTGAACTTCTAGCATACCCTTCCCTCTTCTTGGAGAGTTCTCTGGCATCCGAACTGATCTTGTATCTCGGTATAGAGCAAAAGGAGAAGAAGGAAACAGACTCTGAACAATGACAAACAGCAATAACAATTACAAAGTGATGCAGCTGATTCATTTTCTCATTTCATATATTCCAGATCAGAAAAACCTATGAATCATAATGTATTTTCTACGAATAAAAGAAAACATACTGGGGCTACTGAAACGATCAAGAATTGCAACAAGTGCTAGTTTATCTCCAAGTTTAAGATCTAACTGTTCCAGGGCATACTTGATTCCTTTTGCACTAAGATCTCTTGATGCATCATGGACCACAACAACCCTCTGAGGCTTCTGGGATTCAATCTATCTGGTTTCAAGTGTTTGTCTTCCTTTTTCAACAAGGAATTGTCTCCCAAATGGTACAAAAGCAGTAAGTGATTTAAATGCTTAGTGTGTTTTCTATAAGTTGTGTTAGTATTCATGATTGTCTTAGGAGTTAACTTAAAGCATATTCGGATATCCAAACACCGAGAAACAAAGCAAACACTAAGATTATCAAAAGCAGGTAGAGCAAAGAGTGGAGCTTTTGGTAGATCAACGAGCATCTCATACGTTAGATCAAGCATATTCAGATTTTCTAGTAGTGTGAGGATCTTGAGATATTCTATGTTGGGGAAGAAGGTGATTTTACAAATCCTTTTCTGTGAATATGATTATTTTCACTTGTCTGTATAGAAGTTTGTTTCATTGTAGATTTTGTCCATATGTTGCTGGCCTCAGATTCTGGCGACGAAAACGAAGCTTTATAAGGAGTGCACGACAAGAGAATTGTAGGGTTAATTCAATTTTCTTCTGGCTAAATCTTTCGGGAGTTACTAGGAGGAACATCATTGTATAAGATGTCAAAATTATCTGTGGAATCAAGAATCTTTGTCAACTTAAATCAAGGCACTTATCACCAAGTCAAGAAACATTGATTTATATTTGTTTTTGATTTGGTCGTTGCGTTTATCCTTTAATATTTATTTTGTTTCATATTGTATTTAATTTAATTTATATTCTTCCTTAAAAGAGAATGTGATGAAAATAGTTGCTCACCCCAATCATTTCTAAATTGGACCTCTTGCTCCAAGTCTTGCAGTGAAATATGCTCTTAATTTTGTTTCCCTTAACATAAGAGACACTATCAACTATCAAATTTTCTTAACACAATTTATATAGCTGATGAAACATTGATAACTATAAAGATATATAATGTTTATAAGAAATTAAATTTAAGAATTTGAATTTAATGCAATTAACTATATTTACAATCTCATTCAACAACTAATTATAACGATTGCAGTGTAATTAACTGCACTGTTGCGTGGTCAAAGGAGGACCCAAAGTGATGGCACCCCAACGTAAGCATCACGCCACCCCGTTCGCTCCAGTATGTTCCCTTTCTAGATGTGTTTTCCTCTCTTTAGGGGTCACTTAATAACTTCCTTATGTGTTTCTCTTATCTTTTTCAAAGATTTTTTTTTTTAAATATATGGCTAACAGTGTGATAATAAATAACTAAACTCTTAGGCTTTTGAGCCCGCGCCAAGGCCCATGGACATAGTTCATTTGGAGATGTTGGTCTACATCATGCACCAAATATAAATCTCATATTTATTGCCTCTTAAAAATTTGACTCACATTAGTTTCTTTATACCTTTTCCTACAAAACCCACCATGCAACCTCCTAGATGATGTCTATTATTTCATTAATTAGTATTTAATGTTTAAGCATTAAATGCCCAGTGAATCTGCCATCTCAATTACTATTCTAAGAAAATGTACGTGCATTACTAGTCACTACCATTGTGTCATCATCATGTGTGACAAGGATGATATTTGGTCTTAATATCTCTATTTATAATGTTGTCTCATGCAACTAGGTGCATTACCAGTCGCTACCATTGTGTCATCATCAATTTGTGACAAGGATGCTATTTGGTCTTAATGGCTCTATTTATATTGTTGTTCTCATGCAGCTAGAGTAAGCTTTTGGTAGCTCCTATTGCTACTTTGGTATTGTCCTCCCAAGTATATAATAACCAATTCTTTTTTTATGAACATATTACGATCTGTTAAAGAAATAGGGTTTGGTGCACTGGCACACTCTGAGAGCTTAAGATTCTTCATTTCACTAGCCTCAAGTTTGAACGTAAGTCCACCCGTTCCCCACATAGGTTGAAATTTCTATAAACATTCCTTTACCTTTGACCAAAAAAAAAAAAAAAAATAGAATACGTTAACAAGTATCACAATCATGTGCATGGTGAAAAGAGAAATTAATCAGCGAGCACAATATGAAAGATACAGAAAGGGTTTGGTCATCAAAATAAGAGCAATGTCAATTGCAAATATATTAAAGTAGCATAACCTATTACAGCTTACAAAACTACAAATTTGACGATTATTTCAAGTTATGATAATTTCTTGGAACATTATATTCCACTTTGGTTTGTAAGGACATTTTGTAGGAGAAAAACAATAATTTATTACAATTAAACAAACCACATTCTATGGCAAAGTAAAAACTTTATGAACCTAAAGTAGAATCCTTTTTCATTAGGAAGAATTCAACTATAATTCTCTGTTATCTCAGTTCTCTACTCAACCATCTGAGCATAGAATAACCCTTCTGTCTTTAGAAATTTTAGTCTCTAGTTGTCAAACACTTCAAATGTCTTCAGAAATTTCTTCAAGCTCCGCCACTGATTTGACTCATCTGACTCATGCTACCACTTGATGGGAACTCTGTACTGAGACTTTCTAGCTCACCTTCTGATTCATCAACCGACTCTGATGAACTATAGTATGAATATATGACAGGACAATCGTTACCCTCCACCATCTGGTTTAAAGCGTTAACCACCTGTAGTAATGTTGAAAGAACAATCAGCACAAAAAAAAAAAAATAAAAATAAATAAATAAATAAAGAAAGTGTGGCGTGACTATCAGGTTAGGAAAATATGTATCATGCTTTTACATTATGTCACCTGCTTTTATATGTTATGTTTGGTGGTAGATTCTCTACATGTTCAGTGCCTAGTGGAAATGCTTATTGTATAGCATGAAATGAAGTCAAAACTGTAGACATGGTATCAATTTCCTCTCTACTGAATAGAATATAATGATCCTGAGTTACCGAAGGTAGGATTTCAATAAAATATAATTGCTAGACTTACTGTAAGCATGTTTAATCTCTTCTTTGGATTCCTGATTAGACATCTTTCTGCTATTCGAACCACCCAAAATACCCGACGGAAATCAGGAATGGTTATGATCCTTTCATCAATTAGATCTGGGTAATTTCTCTCTTTAAGTATTGGCATTGCCTGGAATGAAAAAAGAAAAAAGAAATAAAATCTAAGGAACTTGCTTTTGGATGTCTCGGTGAGTTGAGTTGATACAGAATGTTAAAGAAAAAATGACTCAAGATTTCATGCTATTGAGGTCATTACCCAGCCCACAAGACTTGTTCCTCCGAGTCTTCTGTCTGTAGTACTCATTCCAGTTATTAGCTGTAGTAAAACCACCCCAAAAGCATATACATCTGTCTTTGCTGACACCTTCCCATGCTCACAATATTCTGGTGCCAAATATCCCACAACTCCAACAACCTCTGTTGAGTGTATTGAATCATGGTTTTGAGTTCTTGCAAAACCAAAGTCTCCCAACTAATACATCAATCAGGAAAAGAAAATTGTTAACATGATCAGAAAGTGACTTGCGACAGATAACTGTAATATTAGCTTGGTAAATTGGAGTCTGTTTGCCACATTTTAATTAGCTTCTAATACATACAAACATGTATAGGTTGGAAGCAAATTTGCTGTCCTATTTAGTGCCCATATGCTGTTCTACTTATCATGATTTGTCCAGATAAGTAGGACCACTCATTGTATAAATATTACTTTATAACTTTTAGACCAATCATGATGAGTGGGTTAGCAGAATTTCTGCCGTTGCATAAGTTAAATTGCATCAAACATGTTTTAATTACCAATGGTTCATAGTCATGTGTTATAAGGATGTTGGATGGTCTCATGTCTCTGTGTACAATGCCATTCTCATGCAAATAGAGCAAGCCTTTGGCGGTGCCAATAGCTATTCTGATCCTATTTTCCCAACTAAGAGGTGTTCGTGAGTGTTCTGCATCATGCAGCCAAAAGTGAGTCTCTAATAAGCTGTATGGAGAAATATACATTCTCCCATAGTATTAAATTGAAGCCTGTTACTTACGTGAGAGGTGTTGATCTAGAGAACCATTGCAGACATATTCATAAACAAGAAGCCTAGCATTTCCTTCTGAGCATGAACCCAGCAGTGTGACTACATTCTCATGTCTTGCTTTACTTAGTACATTAACTTCAGAATTGAATTCCTTCTCTCCTTGGAGGCTTGAATTTTTACGGTGCTTGACAGCGATTGTCATTCCATTCAGTTGTCCTTTGAATATAGATCCAAACCCACCTTCAGACAGAAAGTTCTTGTCTGAAAATCCCTGTGTGGCTTTGTAGAGCTCACTGTAACTGAAGTCTCGCTTAGCTTCAATCTTTGGCCGTTCAATTTTGCACACAGAACACATGGGATTTGTAAATTCTTCTCCCACCAGAGATGCTTCATTGTTGCTGCTGTTCGGCTGCTGCATATCCACAGGCCTTCCTTTGTTATTCACTTCTGTTTGATCTTTCTCGTGACTCAAAGAAGTGTAAAATAGTGAGTCATGTTCTACTATTTCTTGTTTTCTAATTGGAATTTTTTGTACTTCTGGATGATTTAGAAGGCAGTACTTTGTAGGTGCATGATTAGAAATTGAAGCTTCACTACGACCAATATTAGAACCTCCAGTTGCCATGAGCTGCTCACTTGATAATGATCTAGGCCCTGTTTGATGAATTATTCATTATCTTCAATGTACTCACTGTCAAAATGCATAGATAATGATCATAGATTGGTGTTTAATTATTCATTATAGCACTTTTAATGCAGGTTTGAATTTTGGTGTTCTTTTAGATCTATTTAGAGGATGAACCTATAATCTTTTATGATCATATCCCCTCATGGATCTACTATAATATAACACAGTAAACTCTTGACTATGATATTTCCTTGATAAAACATCAAGGGTCAGTTGAAGCTGCTGACTTGGTATGGAGCTTCATAATCATTTCTAAATTGTACTATGCCTAAACTAGTTTTCCGAGGATTTGGAGAATCATAACGGTAGTTGACTTTACACTGACAAAGATCATGACAAGACATTGACATGGCATTATGGCACAGCACAACCTAAATTATAACGACACATCATATATATGTGTGTGTGTGTTGAAAAAAATAGAAATGTATGTGTGTACGTGTGTAGAATCATTAAAACATGTGTCTGGAAAGAAACCTATGATATGTTTAGTATGTCTTAAAATTTGTTTGCCAAGTTTCAAATACTAAAATTTGATACCTATCTCTTTAGTTTACTATCTAGGGGTGTTGGAGTGTCCACAATGAGTGTCAGAGTATCAAGCATCATAAGTAAAGTTTGAAATAGAGAAATATTTTGCAGCTTGGCTAAGATTTGTCTTTCATAAAAGAGATACTGTCCAAGGGTTCTTGTGATTCTTTCTAATTTGTTGACAGTGTTTAAGACAATCACTGAGGAAATGAATTACCTATCTAGAATACCATGGAGGTATTAATAATAATTACACCTTGGCAATCAGTAAATTATAGTTGTGATGGAAACAAAATACTTACTCTTGGGAGAAAATTCTTCTTGTGGGCCTCTTGGTATCATTTCTATATTATTTAAAGACTCTTTCGCAGTAGTTGTCCGAGTTAGTTTCGGCACTGTTCTTATTTTTTCAATGGAATTGTTACTTGTTATCCTTAAAATACCACAAGGGAGCTTGTCCAGGAAGTATTTATGTTCTTGCTTCATCTGTCTGCATGAAGGGTAAAATGTCTATAGCATTAGCACAGTGTATTCAATATTATATGGAAACGGTTCTGAAGAAAACAGTTGCTTTTGGTTTCAGAGTTAATGACTAAAGAAAAAGATTCGTAGTCATAACTCATAACCAACCTATTAAATATCAACCATGTCGCTCTTAAGTCTTGAGCTGCATTAACAGCAATTGCTGGAGCATAGCCTGCACGCACTTCTAAGTGTAACGCAATCTGAAAGCGTCATTGCCAAGTAGAATTTCATCAGACATACAGTAAATTATCAAAGTTAATTGTATCTACATGTATTTATATAGTTCTTGTTGTCACACCAAAAGGACTCTGATATGAGTTGTTACGAAAAACAGCCTATGATCAAGCAAGAAATAAACAAAAGTGCACACAATGAAGACATCAGAATTTACATTGCTCACCCCAAACTAGGATACATCCACGGGCAGTGACAGATTTCACCATGGGAATTAGGTGATGACCCAAGAATGAGATTTTATATCTAACGCTTTAAAAAGTGTAATCTTTCAGATTTTTGAGCAATATTAGTTGAGCTGACCTGTTCTCTTTGACAGTGTTCAGAGAGTTTCCTGATATGTGGACAGTCAGCATAATGTTCCCTCTTCTTGGCAAGTTCTTCTTCAACAATTTTCTTGTTTTTTGCAATAAACGAACTGTCATCTGATCTGATCTTGTATCTTGCTAGAGAGCAAAAGGAGAAGAAAACGGATTCTGAACAAAGACAATCATCAATATCAATTACAAAGTGATGCAGCTGATTCATTTCTTATTTCAAACAAAAATAATATGAATCATTACAAATTTTTCCTAGAATAAAAGAAAACATACTAGGGGTACTAAATCGATCAAGAATTGCAACAAGTGCAAGTTTATCTCCAGGTCTAAGGTCTAATTGTTCCAGGGCATACATGATTCCTTCTGCACTAAGATCTCTTGATGCATCATGGACCACAACAATCCTCTGAGGTTCCTCAGACTCCATCTATCTAGTTTCAAGAGTTTCTATTTCCTTTTTCAACAAGATATTGTCTCCCAAAAGGTACAAAAGAAGTGATTTGAATGCTTAGTGTATTCTCTATAAGTTGTACTCGTATGTCTTGAGGCTTGGTTGATTCATGAGTATCTTAGGAGTTAGCTTCAAGCATATTTGGGTATTCAAATACTGTGAGGGCCATGAGACATATTCTGTATTGAAGAACAAGGATATTGGGAGTCTTCGTGGAACATGTGTCCATCCTATCCAATTATATGAGGATTGAGAAACAAAACAAAAAGTAAGATTTTCAAAAACAGATAAAACAAAGAGAGCAGCTTTTGGCTGATCCATGAACATCTCAAGAGTTAGCTTAATTTCTGGTAGTGTGGGAATCTCGACACATCCTATGTTGGAGAACAAGACAATTTTATGTGTTGTCTTTTGTGAACATGTATTATTTTCACTTGTCCCTTGTCTATATATAGCTTTGTTTCATTGTAGACTTTGTCCACATATTGCTGGCCTTAGAAACTGGCGATGAAAGCTAAAGCTAAGCTTTACAAGAAGTGTTGTCAACAAGAGATTTGAGGGGTTTATTCAATTTTCTTTTGACAAATCCTTCTTGGAGTTACTAGGAAAAACATCTTTGGATAAGGTGTCAAAATTATCTATGCAATCAAGAATCTTTGTTAACTTCAATCAAGGCAATGATTGCCAAAGTCAAGAAAATAATTATAGGGGCACTGCAAGAAAACAGCCTAGCCATGAAAATTACACTTTGCAGGAGTCCATCAAACTAGATGTTTAACTTGTAAATGATGCTAATGCACCAAGACTTGCAATATAAGAGGAAAACAATTAATCATAACATGTAAGCAGGAAATTACACTTAAATCAACCTTTCACTAATTCTCAGAATTATTAAAACAAATGACAGTAAGCACCTCTGAATAGTCTGTGGAGGGGGAAAAATTAATTCAGATTCAGACACAATGGTTGAGCAACACAGCAGGGCGCAATCCTGTCACCCAAGAGGTCTAAATACATCAGAGAATCCACCCAAATTTAGAGTATTCCAATCCAACCAAATGCACCAAAGAATCTGATAAAATCAGCAGCAATCACCATAAGTTAGAGAGTGATATAAGAATTAGATATAAGGCAACCCCTAAAGAGACCTCATCAAACAGTTGAAATGAATTTCTTTTTCCCTATAATTTTTGAATCAGTAAACAATTTTAAAAAATCACAACAGTACTAGAATATCAGATAAATGAGATGTAAAACCATTAACAGAAGTCACCTGTTCACAGAAGATTCCTTGAATTGAAAGAGCAATGGAACCATTGAATCAATCACTATCTGACCCCAAAACATTTGAGGAAAATGGAAATTTGCTTCAGCATCAATGTCATCCACATGTCCATCGGAAGTTGATGAATCAGTAGTCCCACCACTTTGAAACCTTGGATTGGAGTCCATAATGGATGTATGCAACCTTTCCAGTTCCTCAGAAAAAAGATACGAGGTAACTGAGCCAGACTAAGTTTAAGAACCTGTGATTATGGTAGTCCCATCGCATGGAAAAGAAAATATATATACACAGTACAAGCATAACCCCACTCGGCTTGCTGGCAGAGTACATCACAGGTCAATACAACAACAAGAACAAAAACAACAATAAGCCTTATTCTACCAAGTGAGGTTGACTACATATATCTCATGATGCCATTGAGCTTCATCAAAAACTAGATTTTTAGAAATGTTGTTATACCATGAAATCCCTTTTTATATATTCCCTAAGTGTCTTTTTTGGTTTACCTCTACACTTTTTCACAAGTCAAGACAACCAAAAATTCCAGTCATTCACAACTAAATACAAAACCTTACCTTGAGGTTTGAGCATTTGGAATTGTTCCTACATATATTCAATAAAATGTAAATGATGAACTGAAACATTAATGGTATGAATAACAATGATTACTCTCAATTTTGTTAATACCAGCTAAATGAATGAATATGTGGCCGTTTAATGCAGTTAAGCATTTGGTTTTCGACAGCTCAAGGGGAAAAAGTTAATTTTTCAATTCTTTGTACACTGAGCCAGCTATATTCAAGGAATACCCATCTTCTTTTAACAGAAAACTCAGTGATAGTTGAACAGGCTTTCAGTGGCTGTGGCTGCAACGCAGGATTAACAAGTTCATTTCCGTTTCTCTATTACATTCACGAATTAAAATATACTCAAATGGCAGAAAATGTTGAAGGCGGAAGATTTGTATTTCCTTTATATACTATGCATGAACTGGAAAGCAAAGGCCTTAATGTGTTAATTCTTTGATCAAGGAAAAACGAATTTGAGTTTTGTAGAATAATAAAAGCAGATAATTAACAATGTTTTCTGGCAAAACCCAGACTCCAACCTTAATAAAATGGATTCTGCAGTGCAGTTTGACTATAGAGAATCCCTCCTCTCTAACTCGTCTAAAATCATCACTTTTTCTTTCACACTTGCCATCTAGATTACTTTTTTACAAGAAGAATGTCTTCCAATCATCCAAACTCTACAACTGGTGCCTAATGTATTAGAACGTCATTAAACCTCTTGTAGAATAAGAATGCCCATAATATAACCAAAGATATTGTAACTCATAAATAGACCAAAACAAGGGTTTTCTCTATGAATATACAAATAAGGAATAGTCAAAATTCATCAAAAAAGCATAAACCAACCTGATAGAGAGTAGAAACGAACTATGAAGGAACAGAGAATCTGTAGCGACTTGGATTTGAGCTCAAGTCAGGCTCCCAGACAAAAGATATTTGGCTAAATTCTCTGCCAAGGCAGTTGCATTGCATTCCCTTTATAGAAAAATAAAATTCATTACATCCATTCCATACTAACAGATTAACGAAAATATAGGACTAACAAACTAGCGTAACAATAGGGGCTAAGAATTCATAATGGATGGTTCTGGAATAGTGTAGAGTTCTGGAACTTATGCTGCATAATCCTTCATCCAAATGGGCTGCTTAGTGATACGGGCTGGCCTTTGAATGGTAGTTGGGCTTGTTGGTACCCCTTCATCTGAGTTCATAACAGAATCTGCGAACTGCAAAACAAGGCAGAGGAAGGAAAGGATGAAGTGGTTCGTGCAACTGGTACAATTATGATACGATTAAATTAAGGAAATGGCAAGGATAAGAGAGCAAGAGCTAAGTTGGAATAGATTCTGCATTTCATTTCTTCACCTGCGATTCACCTGACTCTAGCAATCTCCTGTATGTTTACGAAAATGGAAAGAGAAAACTGAAACAGAAATAGCAAATACGTGTCCACCCACTGCGCATTAACAGACGCACGTTAGTCCATCTAACGGCTGTAACTGTGCCACGCATCAAAAGCGGCGATTTTGTCAGCACCAAATCCATTTTTCCTGAGCCCCTGACGTGCGTTTCTTCAATAGCTTCTCCCGCCTATTGATACTATTCCCCCAACTCTCTATCCCACAATGTCTCTTTCTCTCAAACTTGCTGCTTCCTGGAGAATCCCTTCGCTTCCGCCGGTACTGCTATACTCCAAAGTCCATTTTTTCCCCCTCTAGACGATGAGATTCTTACGAATTTTTCTCTAATGTCATCTCAAATTCCTGATTTTTTCCTTATTTCCTTTCTGGTTATGTCTGAAATCGGGGTTAAAAGAGCAACCATAGGTTCTCCCACACGAGGCATGGTATTATTCCCTTTCCCAGTTGCTTAGCTAAGCTCAAGAATACCCATTTGTCTCAGAGCCACCGCAGAAGGCCCTGCTCAAGTAATGGCAATGATAGTGTAAGTACTAAGTAACCTATTATATGATTGGACTCACTGTCTTTCTTCTGCGTTTCTTGTTCAATTTCTTTTTGGCGAAATTGTTTTCTTACAATTGTCTGAGTGATGCTATCCCTTTATCTTTAATGGACCCAGTTACCGTCTTTAATTACACCTTTTTTGTACCGATTTCGTTGTGGAAGTTGTTTCCATTTTTCAGTTTCCTTGATTTTTTGTGAAATTGGGATCAAGTGTTGTAAGCTAGCCCTGCTTGAATACGCCACATAGCGTTGCTAGTTTTTCTTTTTCTTACTTTTAATGGAGAATTCTGGCCACCACTATTCAAATGTAAAGGAACTATCTTGGCAGAAACTCTGATAATCTCAACCATATTTTAATATGCACTCTCCATTCATGTAAAAATGTAGGCTAAGGTTCATCTGACCGGAAAGATTTTCATATCTTCAGTTTTGGATGATATGGTAGTTTATTGGTTGATGACTCCTATAAAATAGAAACTGCATTTCTTATTAACTACATAACGGAGGGGTGTCCAAGAGGATAGGATAGACAAAGAAAAGAAGATAAGCGCTTGAGGAAGACACTTCCTGATAGATAGACGGCGTTTACTCTTAAGACAAAAAAAAATCTATAATTTTGTTCAAAAATTATTTATTCTTATTTTGACACTTCCTTCCATGAGGAAGGATGTAGTTGTGCAGTTATTATGTCCTATTTGTACTCTCCCTTTCTAAACCTATATTTTGACTGATTGGTTACTGCCTTATCTGTTGTTGGTGCAAGGTCAGGCATATGGGCAGTCAGAAGCATACAACAATGAAGGTATATACTAATTTCATTTTCTAGGAGCACTTTCTAGGACTTATTCATATGAGCTGCTTCTGTGGTGTTGAGTTTAGGACATTGCAGACTCGTCAGAATATTTTTGGTCCAATTCCCCAATCATTCACTTTTTAGTTAAGTAGAAAGAACTGTTATTTTTATTAGAGTAAATACCTATTTTAGTCCCTTACACTTCAAACCTTTATTTATTTAGTCCCTCACACTTCATCTTTATCAAATAAGTCCCTCACCCTTTAATCCGTCTACCATTTTGGTCCCTCCGTCATCCTCCGTCTAGTTGGGTTAATGGCAACTGCTTAAGTGGCACGTTAAGTGCCATATGTGCTGTTTATTGTTGATGTGGCTTTTTTTGGGGATGAAATGAGCAGCTTGCAACAGCTATGCCTTTTCCTGTTGAGTAAGTGCAGGAGCCTGAAATCGGCAAAGCAAATACATGCTCATGTCTACAAGAATGGCCTTGATACCGATCCCTTAGTTGCTGGCAAGCTCCTCCTTTGCGCTGTTTCCATCTCCAATGCTCTCCACTATGCTCGCTGTCTACTCCAGCAATTTCCCAACCCGGATGCTTTTATGTATAACACGCTTATTCGAGGACTTGCTGAGTCTGAAACTCCTAGTGATTCCCTTCATACTTTCGTCAAAATGCGCCGACAATCCATTGTTCTCCCGGATAGTTTCTCTTTCGCATTTACACTCAAAGCTGTTGCTAATTGTAGGTCTTTGAGAGCTGGTTTACAGTTGCATGGTCAGGCTTTATGTCATGGGTTGGACAGCCACATTTTTGTTGGGACAACTCTGATAAGTATGTATGCGGAATGTGGAAACGTGCACTCTACAAGACAGGTTTTTGAGGAAATGTCTGATCCAAACGTTGTCACATGGAATGCAGTTGTCACTGCGTCTTTTAGATGTGGGGATATGGAGGGTGCAGAACATATGTTTAAACGAATGCCCATTCGAAATTTGACCTCATGGAATGTGATGCTTGCTGGGTATACCAAAGCAGGTAAGCTCGAGTTGGCAAGACAAGCATTTTCTGAAATGCCTCTCAAAGACAATGTTTCTTGGAGTACTATGATTGTTGGGTTTGCTCACAACGGTTTATTCGATGAGGCTTTTGGATTTTTCAGGCAGCTGCAGCGGGTGGGAATTAGACCAAACGAGGTTAGCTTGACAGGGGTCCTGTCTGCTTGTGCACAAGCTGGGGCATTTGAATTTGGGAAGATTTTACATGGATTTATGCAGAAATCTGGATTTCTTCAGATTGTTTCAGTGAGTAATGCTCTAATAGATACATATTCAAGGTGTGGAAATGTTGCTATGGCTAGATTGGTCTTTCAAAGCATGTTAGTGGGAAGGAATGTTGTTTCTTGGACATTGATGATAGCAGCACTTGCAATGCATGGTCATGGAGAAGAGGCAATAGAACTTTTTCATGAGATGGAAGAGTGTGGAGTTACACCAGATGGTATCACCTTCATTTCACTTCTATATGCTTGCAGTCATGCTGGCTTGGTTGAGCAAGGGTGTGCTTACTTCTCTAAGATGAAGAATGTGTATGGCATTGAACCTGAAATTGAGCATTATGGTTGTATGGTTGATCTGCATGGTCGAGCTGGTAAGTTAGGGAAGGCCTATGAATTTGCATGTCAAATGCCAATTTCACCTAATGCAATTATTTGGAGGACTCTCCTTGGGGCTTGTAGCATACATGGCAATGTTGAGTTGGCGGAGCTAGTGAAGGCAAGGCTTTCTGAAATGGATCCAAACAACTCCGGTGACCATGTACTTCTTTCAAATGTGTATGCCGTTGCAGGGAAATGGAAGGAAGTTACCACCATAAGAAGATCAATGACTGAACAGAGGATGACAAAGACTCCAGGCTGGAGCATGATTGAAATTGACAAAGTAATGTATAGTTTTGTGGCAGGTGAAAACCCAAATGTGGTAACAGAGGTGGCTCATCATAAACTGACAGAAATAATGATGAGACTCTGAGCAGAAGTAGGTTACGAACCACAAGTAAGGAGTGTTTTGCATGATATTGAACATGAAGAAAAAGAAGATTCAGTGTCTAAGCACAGTGAGAAGCTTGCTGTAGCTTTTGGAATAGCAAAACTTCCTGAAGGAAGGATTATAAGAATAGTGAAGAACCTTAGGATTTGTGGGGACTGCCACACGATGATGAAGTTGATATCTAAGGTTTATCAAATAGAAATCACTGTGAGAGATAGAAGTCGCTTCCACTTGTTCAAAGATGGACTTTGTTCTTGCAGAGACTACTGGTAATGGGTGATGGATGTAATGTTTATGTACACTGCTCTTCTTCTAGGAAAAACATAGAAGTAAATTATGACTCAAGCAACGCAGAATTAGATGAACTCTAAAGTTGAGACACTCACTGCTTCATAATCTGGCTGCCACAGAAGCTTTTACTTGTTTTATCAAAGAGGCAGTGAATAAAGTTTAGAAATGCAGTGACTTTTGGACATTCTGGAAAATATCAGGTGATTTTTCTCCATATTCTAGTCCATATGGGTGCTTTTGGGCACCGTATCCTTTCTGCATATAGGAAACCAAGAAAATTAACATCTACAAAGACATGCTATTGCTGGTGAACCACTTAGGCGTCGCTTGTAGTATGTGACCTTGAGAGATAATAGCCAATTGAGTTACATATATATAAAAAGTCATTGCTGATTAAAAAAAAAAAAAAAAACCACATGATATGTGCTCACTTTCCATTCATAATTGGTGCAAAGTTTACAATATTAAAAAATCTGGTAATGCTGACAACAAAAATACCAATTGTATATGTCAAAAAACGTGGTGCTCCACACAAAAATAATAGTACAAAAAACACAATTAACACGCTTTAATCATAGTACCATAGTGCATTACATTAATCCAAACACAGTTGACATCCTCTATTTGTCCTTGTGAATATTTGAAGGTCTAGATGCATTGACAGAGCTTTTAATAGGCTCTTGAGAAGAATTAATTAAAGACGTCATTCTAGCCCTCGTTATAGCACTTGCAGCAGTCAAAGTTTCCCAGTTGACATCATTTTGTTGTGCTCTACTTTTTTTTGGACGTGGAACGTTAACCCCATCCTCAGTACATCCTTTTGTAATCTCCTCCACAAGATTAAACTACATTATTTTTATGTTTAAAAATATAGGCTATTTAGAATAATTGAATATAGTAATTTAGTATTGTTTTCACAACATTATAGACGTTAGTGTTCACTTGAATTGGATTCTGCACCCTTTTCCTAACAGTGAACTTAGATCTCTCTTGTTGCACTGGGTCCTCTTTGGTGTTATTCCTCTTGTTTCTTTGTCTTGTTGATGTGCTCGGCTCTTGGGATGGTAATTTCTTACCCTTTGACAAAAAAAAATTAAAAGCATTAATAAATAAATAGTAACTTTAATTAGAAAATATAAAGACAACCGTAAGTACACACATGAAGGAAACAAAAATCAACCTTAAGAAGAAGAAATACTACCTTTGGTCTAGGTTTCCCTTTGTAGCTGCGCTTGTTGTGGCCATCAAGTCCACACTTACTACATTTAGCACCAGTCATCCTCTTTGTCAACTTGAAGGGGTTTTCAACTTCTTGTTTTTCTTTTTTCCTGTTCAATTTAGGTCTACCAACTGGCCTATATATCTCAGGAGGAAGAGGTGGTTCACTCCCGTCTTGTGCCAAATATCTTCACCCCTAATAATGTTAATGTAGTGCTTATATGTTTGCAAATAAACCTCTGTAAGATAGTAATGACTAACATAGTCTTTTGGAACAACACTATTACATCCCATTGCACTCACGACATGTGCGTAAGGTATGCCACACAAGTCCGACTCCTTACACGTGCTGGTTCGCCATATAACAAAGGAATGTGACAAAGAGTGTCACCCTTTTACCTTCAGGGCACTTCAAATAGCAGTAAAAAGCCAATAGAAAGTACAAGCTTGAGTAGTTGCTCACCTTAGCAGGACGAATCCAAGAGTAACAACACCAACCAATCTAGGGTAGGAACTAAGGAAACATGCCTTTTCTTCCCCCAATTTCACTGCCAATACGATACTAATTTGCGTTGAAAGTGAAGTAGGTGTTTTGTGCGAAATAGATGCCCTACCCAAAACTACAGGGGTGGCGTCGTTTTGGTAAGCATAAGCACAAAGCCCAACTGGGTTTTAAATATTTTTTTTTCTGTTTTATCGATTCATTAATTGGGGTAAAGCCACATCAGCAATTAACGGCACACATGGCACTTAACGTGCTACTTAAGCAGGTGCCGTTAACCCATCTAGACGGAGGCTGACAGAGGGACCAAAATGGTAGACGGATTGAAGTGTGAGGGACTTATTTGATAAAGATGAAGTGTGAGGGACTAAATGTAAGGGACTAAAATAGGTATTTACTCTTTTTATTATCCTATCAATAATGGTTAATATGATTTTATTTATTTCTTGATTAACCAACCTGTTCCCCTGCATACTAATTTAACTACAGTTTTTGTTTTTTCAAATGTTTCTGTTTATGCGCATGAAATTCTCTTGCACCAAAGGTCCAAAAGTGATTTTTGTTGTGTTGAAAAATGTTCTTGCTATTAAATAAAATATTAAGTATTTCTCAGATTAGATTTACCTGAGGAAACTCCTATAGAACTTGTGAGGACTGGATTTTCATTTTGGCAATCTGGTTGAATATGTATGGGAAGGAAAGTAAATAAAACTGATGACAAATGATTGTAACTTGACGGAAATAATTTGGGGAAACATGATCTTGTAAATCACTAAATAGTTCAAAATTTGCATATCTTTATCTGGATGTGAAAATTCTTACTTGATGTGGTCTAGATTTTTAAATTAAATTTTTAATTATCTTAACCTTCAAAGGTATTTCCAGTTTCAGCAGAAAAGGAACAGATTGAAAAAGGAGGTTCATTGAATGGGTATGTACTACTTGCCATATACATTTTTTCTTTTATTTGCATTATATCTTGCAATACCCTTGTGGAAGAAGAGTAGTTGCTTTGGTTCTTTACTTTGTAGAGCATGTGGAAAATGAATAAAGATTAAATAATGCCTTCACATTATGTTAATTGAAAGAAACAGAAGTCGTATGAAGAAAACCAATCATTCTTATGGTGAAATATAATCATTTCTTTGTTTTTTTTTTTTGTTTGGTTGGGGGGTGTGTCCATTCATTCCTCTGTAATGATCATCAAGGATTTGGGAGGAAGTGAAGAAAGAAAGTCTAATCCCCTAATTGAAATATGTATTTTTTTACTGCATGTTCTTAAGAATCTATTGAAATGGACATCACTTTTCCCTCTATCTTCTTACACCTACCTTAAGTCTTCCATACCTTCTCTCTTCAAGGCCTTGAAGCACAAAAAATAAGATATAGGGAAGCCCAAAACTAAGTTAAAAAAGAAGAAGGTCTAGGTTGCTGAAGATGTGGACATCAAGATGAGTGCCTGATAGCTGTTTGTGGTCACTTTTGTTCATGTAATTTAGCCATCTCTCTATGGACTGGCGATTCTGGACTACTCTTAAAAATGGAGTGTGGTACCCAGAGACCGATTGCGTGATCTGGAATAAACATGTGAGAAATTAGTGTGCAAATTGTAATGCAGGTTAAGTTTCTTGCTTGAATCACAGATGATTTATTTTGCATATTTTGAAGTTTTTGTTTTAATATGCCAGGATCCTGAAGAGATTGAGGAGATATGGAGTGTCTGGCATCTTGTCCTATGGACTATTGAACACTGCATACTATCTTACAACTTTTCTCTTTGTGTGGTATGTGAATATATGTGTATCTGAATTAGCTTGTATTTTGGCAACATAATTCCTTTGCTTGGAGGTTCCAGTTTTGCCTCACTTGGTTCAGCAGTTCAATAGCTTATCTATTATTTCCTGGCAAAGGAAATTGCTTTGGGTTTTTCTTATATTCTCAAATATTTTTAGATAGTAATCTATATTCCCTATTTTTGGATTTTCAGATATCATTTTTATGGTCTCTGCAACTCAGAATCATTTTTATTTGTTTGTTAGGCTTTACATTGCTCCATCACCTGGAAAGATGGGTTATCTTGCAGCTGTAGAAAGGTAAGAAAACTTATATTACCATTCTCATCTTATGATTCCTCCTTTTTGGTATATTGGTATAAACAATAATGGTTTCATAGTAATTTATAGATTTCTCAAAGTGATGGCCATGGTCTGGGCTGGTAGCCAAGTCACTAAGCTTATAAGAGCTGGAGGGTAAGCCACACTCTTACATATTGCTGCTAAGTTTGTAATTTCTGTAAATATTTCCTTGTTTGTAATGCCCATAGTCACATACCAAGCATAAAGCTTTTACATGTTTATTCTTTGAAGTCTCTATGGCATTCCTACTCTAGGTTTTACATGTTTCTTCTAAAATGTCTGTGGAGACACATAATGGGGTAAAGGCTTTTTGCAACTAAAAACATGTTTATGAGTTTAGTTCAATGACATTCATTTGAATCAATGGAGTTGCTTCTTATGCAGAGCCCTTGCACTAGCGCCTTTTGTAGATAGAGGATTGTCATGGTTTACTGTCAAGTTTAAGTTTGAGTCACAAGGGAAGGTGATCAATCCTCTTTAGGCTTTTTGTTTTTATGCCCTTCTCATTATTTAGTCTCAACTTCAACTATTGGTTTCGTTTGCAATCTGCAGGCTTTCATGGCAATTGTGGGATTTTGTTTTGGATTGGCCGTCATTCTATTTTTGGTTATCACTTTGCTTTGGGCATAATGCCGTTTCTGCTGCTTACTTGAGAGCATGCCCCATCAAGCCAATAAATCTTACCATCTTGGAGTTTCCATCTTATGTTAGTTATCCCCCTGTGATTTTGCTGCATAAACGGTGGGATTTGTTGACACTAATGAGCTCATGGATCAAGTGCAATCACTGCACGGTGATTGATTTTTTAGACGTCAAATTCATGTGCAACTGCATTGACCGTACAGTTATAAGCAAATCTAATTGTTCACAGTCAACTATACTTAATCTAGATCCTAAATTTTTCCATATAACATGTAAGATTTTGCAATTTTTTCATCTATGAATTCCCAGAAAGCAATGTAAAATGCATGCTCCTTTCATCATTCCTTTCGTGATCTCAGGCCAGGACTTTATCTGTTAGTAGTTGTGTTACAGAATGTTAATTGGCACACATGGAGCTTGGTTGTCTAATGCTTATCATTCTAGGTTTCTTAAAGTCCAAGTTTTGGTTATTGTAAAGACAAAATCAAAACCAGTTGAAAGATACCTGAATGGAATATATCACTTGTGAATTTTCCCCCCTCTCAAATAACCCATTTCAGGATTTTGTTAAGGATTGTTAAAACAAAATCTGAATATTATTGTATCAGAATTAAACAGAACATATCCCACTTTATTATGAAGAATACCAATTCGATGTACATTGCAGATTCAAGTGAAAGACTTGCATCTCTACTACAAATGTACTAATACAATCTCAATGGCAAAGAAAAATAGAAATGGCCAAAGTGGTATTGAGGTGGTCTTGTAGGTTTGGCCATAGTCAAAGTACCAAAACAAAAAAATAAAAAAGAACAGACACACGTACAACTCTAATCAGTTAAATAGAGCCCAAAGTCATTGAATGTGCATGATTTGAAAGAGATGTAAGTTATAATCTCTGGTCTCTAATGCCACTCCTAATATACACCTAAGTCAAGTAGTTTATCACTTTATACAACATGCATACGTCCATGATGAATCGTAGCTTTATGGCATTCCCAGAATTTTCCTTGTCAAGGCCTCTCAAGTTACTTTTCAAATTCTTCCAAACCCAAGAAACTGTAGCTCTGGAACCCACCTTTGGGATGACAAAAGGTGGTCTGCTTTGTGGGTAGTAACTTATTTCCAGATTCATCTGTACATGTCTCAAGACCACAGGCATTGCAGAGTGACACAACATCTGATTCCTATGACACAGAGTTAAAAGTTAAAACCAAGTTGTGGCAGCTCTTGATGATCTTCATTGTGTGTGTGCATCTATGTCTGTGCACATCGGAGTCAATTGCATTGAACCGAATTCATACCTTCATCATCAAGAGTTTTGAAAGGTCTACCAGAGGATATGGATGAAGCTTGTAGCCACCAAAATTTATGCAAGACAAAGCCATCGCACGAACCTTTTACAAAGAAAAGTAAATGTAAGCAAAACCTCTATCATTGTGAAGTTTAAGCAAGAGCCAGATATGACAACTGCCAAGAATAACCAACTAGTTATGTTATTATAGCAACGCTAAAAAATCCACTTGTTAAGAACTATAGGTAAACTACTTATGAAGAATTGATATCATAACCTCGTGCAAACAAAATATCTAGAAAACTGAACAAGGTACCAAAAAACAATGGCCATGGCATTTGCCCGTAACTACGCTTAATTTTAACATGGTTCTTTACAAACGAACATTGGGCAACAGTTTTCTTTTGGTTTTTCCTTCATAGCAATACTGAGCAGATCCGGGAAGATGTGACAGACAAGAAATGATGCACTGTTAAAGAATTAGACATCAAAGGTCAATTTCCAGAGGGTACGCAGGAAGGGGTTAGTATTTATTTTTGGGATGAATCTTTGGCATGATAAGTGCCCCCTGAAGTAGCCTTTTCATCCTGGACTAATATGTAGGGTGGGTATTCAAAGGGAAAATTCATCTAATAGTAAGTGGCATATGATCAAATCGACATTGTAATTTTACCCAAGGTTCGCGCAAAATCCTGTTTCGATTCTCTGGTTATGCTGAGTTTTGGAGATATTAACATCTTGTAGGCCTATGGAAATGCCAAACGGACGGCATTTTAGTTTGACTTATTGGAACAGCAAGCATGAGAGATAAGAAGTCCCTGAGACGCAGAATTTTTGGTAGAAAACTAAACATTTCTACTTTCCCCTGTCGTTGATTTGCTATGCATATTTTTCCTTTGGCACCGGCTTATTCAGCAGAGCTTTCCTTTTAGCTGCCAATAAGTAGCTTTCAAGGGATATTCTTTAGAAAGCTAAACCAAAGATGCTCAAGATAAGCAATAAGCATAATGCAGGCAGGAAAGCACGCAGTCAAACACAGACAGAGTACCTATACAAATGCATGCCAGAATATAAGTGAAAGAGAGTAGTGTCCAGGTATAGTTACTTCATTGATAAAAGGCTCCAAAATGCAGTACTGCAGATACGAAGCCTGAGCTGCTGCAGCGCAGAAGTGCTTATAATTACCAATCCGGAAAGAGCTGTCAGGAGAAAAGATAATACACTAATTAACAGGCAAGAAAATTGTTGACATACGAAGAAGGGGAGAAAAATTCTGAAAAACCAATTAAATAATAAATTTTGTAAAATTCAGATAACTTGAAAACTAGTGGATGATCAGGAGAAAAGATACCGTAAAATTTGCCTGGCAAAACTCATTTCTTTTGACTTCAGTACTGAAGCAGATAAACGACTAAACCACAAAGAAAGTGACTCCCCCTGTGGATGAGAAATAGCTACATTAAATGAGTTGTGACCCAATACACGGCTCCAATTAAGAATGAAGAGAGAAAAATCATTCACAGAAAAGATATGGAGATTAACTGTTGGTTTGCTGTAAGAACCAAGATGAAGAAGCACATATAACGAGTGGAACTCAGCTTCGTTCTGATACACATCATTTGAATTTCGATTTGCTTCATATAGATTGAACAGAGATGCCAATGTCTTCGAAAGCTGTTCCATATTGAGATGATGCATCGATGCCATGTTCGGATCACTAATACAATGTTGAAGCTTGTAATGTGATATAACATGGAATTTCACCTGCATGAGTAAATATATCAATCATAATCAGCACACTATCTGAATTTCAAGGTTCCAAAGGCTGTGAAATATACACACACACACACACACAAATCATTTCCAAAGACCATAATTCCATGCTTCAATGAGAATAGTATCTCAGGATATACAACAATTATTATTCCTGATACACGATTGAAAAACCGTTAGTTTCAGACATGCAGAACTCTAAGTGACAACAAAGTGACAAACATTTGAAGTACTAAAACTGACCTATCTCCTTGGTTCATAAAGAGAGAAGAAGGGGGCTGGGGAGTCAATGCATTTGGACCTGAAGTTTGTTGGCTAGAATGTGTATACAGTCAAGTAAATGCGCCAAACCTTGATTTGATTACAGATTTCATTATATGTGATAAAACATATAATTTCATCTTCTATGTGAAATATGGACCATGCAATTATATTTAAACATGATGTTGCAAAGACTTGCATTAGGAAACCTCTAACTTAATATCTATATGTGGTTATAAAAGAAGATTAACCTCAACAGGTGATGGAAATTAATAAAGTACATAAATCAAACATATTTATCCTAATTGAAAACCATACCATTTCCTCATACAAGTAGATAGCTTTCTCATTCACAATATTTTGCATACTTAGATCTTGTCGTACAGACCTTGTCCTATCAAAGACGAAGTCATGAACCACTTCAAAAGGATGTTCATTAGCATCCAACAAGCTCAAAAGGTGCTTTACAGTGTCTTCCAATACTGGCAGAGGCCGTACATCAGATGCTTGCACATCCTTGACCGATAGGGTTCTACAAAACTAATAAGTGAAACAGAATATGAGGGGGTGCAAAAATAATAGATATTCAATAACCAAGGGGAACCACAAAAGAAACCCCTTACACAATATGAAATCAACAGTGATGGTGCATATAAGGAGTATAATCTTCAAAGACTACAACAGTGCCAAAATAACAAAGTCAATCACATGGTTGTTTAACATCACAATACATCACGCAAAACATCATTTTGTTATACTTATCTTTCAAAAAAATACTTTAAATTATAATACCACTTTCTTGCAAGAATTATGTATCAGCCTTGAAGGACCGTGATGACTACTGATGTTGTATAATGTGTTTAAAAATTCATTTAATTTGGAAATCAGGAAAGTTGGCTTTTGTGGTTCACAATTGCTAGTTTGTAGTATCAGAACAAGTTACCTAGTATCTTTTTTAGGAGCCATGGGTTCTTTTTGTCCTTAACACTTTGTGTTTGAACAACTGAAAATTTTAGCATTGCAAATTTTGGCACTTAAAATAAATCAGGCCATAATGATGGAAACTATTGTTCTTTAATAATTTGAATAAGGGCTGCTTTTGAAAGCATTCAGCAACCCACAGTACACTGCGTGTTCTCAGCAATTTTTCACTTCAATTCATGTTTGACCAGAAGTAAAAAACATTAATTTCTTCCTATAGGTTTCACCATATACTGGAAGAAATAGCAACATTAATTAACTATTCAGACTTCCATTTTTCTCTTACCTTTTTTACTGCTAAGCCTGGGGATGATTTTCTAGGATTACCATGTAGCCTCTCAAAGACTGCCAAATCCCGTAGTGGCTCACGCTGGAGCCTCTCTTTCTCTGTCAGATTTAAGTGACAGTGTTAGAAACGGAAGTTTAAAGCAGATTTACTTTATACCCACTCCTTACAAAGCATAGTCGAAATTGAAAGTTTCCTACCATGTAAAATAGTTGGACCAGGGTTACCAAATATAGATCACTAAGTTTATCTACGTGTTATATTTAAGCCTGATTCATAATCTTAAGAGGGACAAGACACCTTTCTGAGACAAATATGTACTTATTATTTATTAATTCACCTAGTACAGGGGAACCCCTTTTCATTTCTGCCTTTTCTTCTGCTTTGTTTTTTCTACCACTATAGTACTAAACAGATGATATAAGCCCATATTTCCAATAAATCAACTATAATAAACCCATTCTACTCATTATACCAAAAAGACCACTTTATTCCTTTTTTGTGAAGAAGTGCTTCTCAAAAAATACAGTGTGGCATCAACATCATCACCTTCAAAGACACCAAGGTCAGCAAATTACTTAACTTCATCCCGACGATTTGACACCCAGTGAAAACCGCTTAACAGGTAAAGTCTGTAAATATCAGAGTGACCAAACAAAATGCTCTAGTACCCAAGGGGAAATCGTTTAACGCCAATTACCTAAGTTCTCACACCAAAATCCAAAGCGCTTCTTCCTTCTATGAAATTGATTTTTTTTATAACAAAAAATAAATTGAATCAACTAATCTAATCAACTCTACAAGTGCTGGCTTCCAAAAATGATCATTTTAACAACAATACCAGCATGGAATTGACCTATTCTTTCAATATTTTTTCTTTACCTGGGCACATATAAGGACAAGTTCCAGCTATAGAAGCAAAACTTGAAGAACTTTCTGCGTCTACATCCTCTTCTTGAGCGTAGTTTCTGGAGTTTAAGACACGGGCTTTGTCTGAATCACTGGTAGAAGGAATACCCCTCCGGGGTGAAGGTGTAAATTTGGCATGTTGGGTCGGATCCGGCGGCAATTTCTGGCTGCGAGGACGCGCTGGTCCGGAGAAAGAAGAAGTGTTTCGATTCCGAGGTCGGCGACCTTCCATGTTCGTTAGCTCACCCTGCGCCAAGGGTATGACTATCTGGACTAACACCTCAAATGTGTAGTGCAAAGGTGGATAACTGTAAGAGAAAAACAATTCTAATTATTTTTTTGGTGAAATTATTTTTATTGTAATTTTATGTATTAAAAATTGAGATAAAAAATATTCCATATAACACGAGCATTTTTTTTAATAAAAAAAATCTTCTGATATTACATTTGATAGCAATTCGGATCAACTTGATAAAATTTTTTATCAAAATTTTAATAAAATTTTATGCTTTTCTGATTAGAATTTGAAAAGAAAAATTGCTCCCATAGTTCAATCAAGATTATGGAATAAGCATTTTCCTATATGCTCTCCCTTGGTTTAAAAAAACCAGAAAACCAATCTCTATCATAAAAGACAATCAATCCATCCTCTGTTCAATACTAATACAACAAGGGGGGGAAGAAGGAATCAAGATAAGCACACATCCCCTTAAAAACCATAGTTTTCATAACAGAAAAATCATATAAAACAACAATAAGCTTGTCTCAGTTGGTGAGGTCCATGATGGCAGTAACTATGTCATTGTCAGCAGCCTTCAGTGCCTTCACAGCCTTGGCCCTGGAGACTCCAGCCTGTGTCATCACCAACTCGATGTCCTTCGGCTCAACTCCGGTTTCGTCTACATCTTCGTCATCTTGAGCTGCCGCGGAAGAGGACTCCGGCTTGGAAACGACATTGCTAAGATCAGGAGCCTTGAACTGCTCTGCAGCCTGACTCTGCAGTTGCGAGCTTAAGTCCTCGATCTTTGCCTCGCCAAAGATGACATATGTGTCAGATGTTGGGCTCTTGAACACATCCGGTTTCGAGATGACAAACAAGATCTAGTATCAATGAAAACTAATATATTAGTTTCTTAACAAGAAAAAGTTAAAATGGAAACTGGGGGCACAAGGGTGAAGCTTGCAAAGATGGTTAAGTGGGTAAAGGGGCTGACATTCTTGCTCTTCTTTACAGTGACCCGGCTGACACCCGGAATAGGTTTCATTCCAAGCTTCAACATGGCCTTCCGGCTCTTCTTTTCACTGCGGCTTTGTTTAGACCTGCCGCTAGCATCTCCATCTTGATGGTCTGGTAAGAAATAAAAATGAATTCATCATCAAATAATGATTTAAGTAGAAGTGAAAGAGAAAACCACTTTGCTCTCAAGCTTAGGGGATGATAGGACAACATCCTCTGTCCCAATGTCCCAATTCCTATCTTATGAGTTTGTGATTGGTCAAAAACTAATAAAATAATGCTATAAGTGAGCAGCAATGCAAGTTAGATTTTTGACCAATCTCAACCCATGGGACAAGATTTGGAATAGATAATCTTATCCCAGGGACGACAGGCTTCTTTACAGTCATATCCATAAAAGACTATGCAAGAACGCAGGATAAAAATTTGACAAAAAGTTCATTTCAAATGATGTCACATTATTCGTCTTTGCTTGTAGCCTGAAAACAGAAAGCAAACCAGCAATTGACTTAATATGTCCCCTAGTTAGCCCCTCGGTTCAAGCGCACAGACATTCATATGAATATGAATATGAATATAGTTTCATTTTAGAGAAAAATGCATACATGTAAATAGTCAATCAGATGATAAAGCGACTAGAAATGTATTGCGGTGAAAGTGCTCAAGTACTAATTACATATAACTAAGTCTTACTATTTGATGATCTTAAGCAAAAGTCATAAGTACCAAATCATATATTCTCACCCAAAATTCACCATGAAATAGCTACTCTTCTTAATATTAGAATATGCTATAGATAAGTACAGAAGTTGCACATAGATAATTCCCATTTCTATAACACAAGGAGATACAAGACTTTGCCCAAATTTGATAAAGGAAAGAAATGCCAATAGCAGAAATTAGGTAAAAAGTACCAATTTTTCCAAACTCACCATCTCCATCATCATCCTTATCTTCATCCTCATCCTCCTCGTCCTCATCTTCCTCCTCGTCATCATCCTCAACTACAGGCTTATCATCCTGCACAAGAATAAAACAGTAGAGAAATTGGAAAATTACATCAACAACAATCATTATCAATCCACAAACACCAAATTCAATACCAAATATAATACAAATAGATATCAGGAGAGCATCAGCTGTCAGGCGCTATTCACTTGTTGATCAGTAAAATATCAACAATTTCCAACCACATAAGTAATTTCAAAGTTTCCTCCACATCATCAAAATCTTCATTGATCAGTAATCACAGTAACCCAACAAAACTAGAAACAGATTTCACGACACCCCTCTATCTCATGCAATGAAGAAAATAAGGAATCTAACATCCAACAACCTTTAAAGAAGGAAATTTTCATTTTCTATCAAATTGGCATGCCCCAGGTATACATGAATTCCATGGCCCCTCCTCTAATTCTGGTAAAATCTCATGATCTATAAATCAAGCAAGGAACAACGCAATTCACATGGATCTGATCCACATACACAAGAATCGGGAAGATAAAATTTTGAAACACAAAAACAGAGACAAAGGAGAAGGAAGGAGGAGAAAAATATACATGGATCTTTTGCTGTTCGAGATGAGTAGCAAGAATATCTTCCTGAGACTGGGCAGTCATGTCTGAATAATCTCAGTACTAAGAGTATACTATGAATCTGACCTTGTTCCAGCAAAAACCCTAAAACCCAAAATTTGAGTGCGAGAATGCTGCTTGATGAGGACTGAAAGGAGACCGTTCTTATATGCACTGCTAGGTGTTCGTTTAACGACGATAGTGGCATTTAATTAAAAAAAAAAACTGCCAATTCTGTAAAATTGGCATGGTTGTCTATGGCCATTTATTTTGGCACACCTCATATTTGTATCCACACTCCCCATTCCTAATTTGGCATGGGCTGGGCTAGATTTGGAAATCCAAACCATGCCATAACTAAAAACCCAAAAAAAAAAAAATGAAAAAATAAGAAAGAAATGACTGTTGTGATTGTGGTATCTCTCAAACCCAAGAGATCCAACTAAGATTTGGCTTTCTTCCTTGCTTTTTTTGTAAGTCTTCTAGCTTGGCTATCAACTTGACAAAATACTAATGAAAATTGTTCTCAGAGAAACTCACAAAGAGTCCTAAAGTACGAAGTTATAAGAAAGTTTAGGGCTTTTTCGGTTTAAAAATGTTTTCATGTTTTCATTCTTTATTTTTATTTCTGGAAATATATCTTTATTTTCATATTTTCATGATCTAATAACATTTTTATTTATATTCAATTTTTATTCTTCTTTTTTACTTTTTGAGTGAAAACGGATTGGATTGAACAAGTTAGTCATATATATTTGTATAAGATTAATTCTTTTTTAAGATAAAAGTATAATAATCAATAAATTTTTCTTCTTTTTTTTTTTTAAATCAATGACTAATGTTTTGAATTTAAAATATGTATCTAAATGTCTTAGGATTCAACATCAACTAACATTTTATAAGTTAGTAAATATGTATTTAGAGTAAACCCTCAATTTAATATTTGTGACATGGAGATACCATCAATTTGGTAGTTATTAAATTTTTGATATCACATCACATTGAAATCTTTGGTATCATTTAAGTATTTATGATATTAAACTTATATTAGGGAAGTCCCTATCAAGTTACCAACTTGATGATATTTTTATTAAAAAGTTTTTATTTGATGTAAAATCAATTTCATATATATTTAAGTGATGTCAAAAAAATAGTAATATTAAAAATCTAATAAATACTAACTTAATAACACTCATATTGCTTAAATATTTACTCTATATTTTAATTGGGAAAGTTTTGCTTTAGATTTTATCAAGAATAGGTATGATTACATCTATAGGTATTATTCTATGTTGTATAGCATCTAATAAACAAAGATTATTAGGAAATAACATTTCAGATGTTATTACGACTTTAGTAGTTTATTTCATCGAAGTTTCCTAATGTCAGACGATGTTGGGAGCCATTTAGCTATCCTTCGTCTCTGTTAATTTTGTGTTTATAAACGACCATCACATTAATTGTTTCTTTATGTGGTATGATTTTGAATATGTTGTTACAATCACATTACTTAGTCATCACTTATAATTAATCATACACTTCTATTTATAGGAATAAGTAGTACGAGAATTATAACATTACTTTGAATGAATGAATTAATTTAATTGGTGAATGATGATTCATATTAGTTTAATTGTATCGACATTTTTAGAAGGGTGTGAATGTCATTCAACAATTTCCCATTAAAAAAAAAAAAATGTTATCCAACAATTTAAGCAACTCAATGCGTCAAGCATTCAATTATTAAATTACTTGACATAAGAGAATATAAAAAAGAGGAACTTCTAGTTCTTGACAATTATAAACCTTTCAGGTTAAGCTTAAAATAAAGACTAGCCATCAACTTAATACTATACAAGTAATACTTGTAATACAAGTTAAAAAAATGATAGTTGAAATTATTTAGACTTATATTATTTGTTTACTTAATGAATTTGTGAGGATTGTGTGAGTGTTCTATATAAAACACATGAATTAGATAATCCTATTCCTACGTGTCATATTTGGTACATGGGATGAAAATTAGGACTTAGAATAAAAATTGTGGAATCAAAATGAGAAAAGGAACAAGAAAGGAATAGATTGACTATTTCATTTGGTAGCTAATAGAATAGAATGATTTTTCAAGCCAAATTCCATTGTTTTTAGTATACAAAATTAATGTGAAATAGCTAGCTTACAAGATAATAATAACCTTATGAAATGTCATTTTATATGATTAAAGAGGTAAGTGTGACTTGCCAAAATACTTAAAGCAACCATGTAATTCGTAAGCTTCTGTGTTAGGTTCATTTTGTTGTTTTTTTGTTAAGTAATAAATAATTAACTCAAATCCATTCAACATATATGTATTGAGTGATGTTATTTTTAAGTGATTTAATGAATGAATATACTTAATTAAAAAATACTCCAATAAAAAAGCCAAACATATAATTCTCTTGCAATTCCTAACCACCAAGACTCACTTCACTTCAACCGTATAACTTGCTAAAATACTTAAGCAACTCACAAAGCAGTAATTTATTAGCCTAAAATTAGTTTTATCCATGATTTTTTTACCTTTGCCTTCTAGAAACACACTATTATTTATATTGATAACTTAGAAAAATTAAAATGCGTTGACATTGTTCATAATTATATAATCATTTTCTTGTCTGCAAGAGGCCAAATAACTAACACTAATACACTGGCTATTCTAACGTAATATGTTATTCTGCAAACCAAAAACAAGATAGAACTTCGGCAAGTGCTAGTCATAAACCTAGAACAAAAGCCAGCACTTGTCAGCATTGATGAGCAAATAAGGAAGGATCCTTGTGTGTTTAAAAATTTTAAATGCTTTAATTTCAATCTAGATATAGTTTAAACAAAAGTTACACAATTAGCCAGTCAAGTTGCCATATTTGAAACTAGTATTAAGATAATTTACAATAAGGAAGTATTTTTTTTTGTAATTTTGACTATGTGATAGCATGTTATGAAATTAGCAATGAGAGAGATTTGACACAATGACTCATTCTCTAAGACTAAAGCTATGCTTTCTCATTAGTCATAAGTTGCGTTTGGGTGCACCCCCTTCTTAATATAGGTTCAAATTCTTGTATACATATGTTTATCTATGGCAAAAAATAAAATAAGATTAGTATAAAATCCATCAAAACTCATCTTCAAATTTTAGTACTCCAAAGCATAGAGCCAATTACAAATCTCACTAAAGTTCATATCACATGTAACATAAAATACTTCATAATGACATAAATTTTTAAGTTATATATAATATCAAACGAGATTATATAGCTAGGGTTGATATACAAAACTTATTATTTTAATACTTATAATCTTATAAATGTTAATTAGCAAATGTCTGTAGGAACCGTTTTCATATCTGGAAATGAGTAATGGTCAAACAATCTCAATATATATAATCCATTTGAATAGTCAAATGTATAAAGAAAGCAAGCAACCAAACCGTTTAATTTTTCCTCATTCCAAATAAATCAATCTAATAGTCAAAGTCTCAATGTTCATCCTTTTATTCTTTCGATTCATCAGGACTTACTTGCAGGTATTCTTTCACTTCATATATTTCTCCTAATATAGCCATATTCTTAATGAATCTGCATAGAAATTGTTACTTATAGCTCAAGCGTTCCAAATTTCCAATGGAGGGCATTGCAAAACTCAAATTCAGATCATCAACGTCAATTGCTTTCTTAGCAATAATGCTGGCCCATACAATCTTAACCACAAAAGCACAGCTTCCATCCCCAATATATCGAGATGATGACTGTAACACCACAACAGCACAAACCCTAACTAGGGCATACCAAACCAACCTTGATATCATCCTCTCATGGCTAACTTCTAGCTCAGGAACAAGCAAAGGCTACAACAGCACCGCCATAAATACCGGCACCAACCCAAACGACACCATCTATGTCGTCTTTGACTGCCGGGGAGACGTGGACAGATCCTTCTGCCAGTTCTGCATCTCCACTGCCACGAGAGAAATGAAGGAACGTTGCCCTAACCGAGTATCCGTGGTGATATGGTATGATTACTGCATTATTCGCTACTCGAATAAGAATTTCATTGGCAATCTTAGTTTGACCCCTGGTTGGACACGTTTGGGAAGCAAGAATGTCTCGAATCCGACAGAAGTTAACACAACTGAGAATTATATGAGGAGTTTGATAAGAAAAGCAACTAATGAGACGAACCAGTTGTTTGCAATGGGTGAGTTTTATTTGAGCAATGGAGAGAAGAGGTATGGCATGGTGCACTGCAGCAGAGACCTTAACAGGGATCAGTGTGCACAGTGTTTGGAGACCATGTTAGGGAAGGTTCCCAACTGTTGTGTACGTAGTCTGGGATGGCAGGTTTCTGTTCCAAGTTGTTTGGCAAGGTACGAGGATTACAGCTTCTACGTTACAGCCAATGGTCAGACAACACCTCCAACAGGTAAGAGATTGAATAATTTTGCTATCTTAGATTACTATTTGTTTGGTTTTGCTTTGAATATTGTTGTCTGTGAAGGAAATCTTAGAATTTATCATAGATGATCTGTCTCAATAATCTGATGTTATTTTTTTGCAAAATTAGCAGTACAGATTTATTGCAAGTTTGATAGAGAAGAAGAAATTTGAAATGCAAATAGGGCTTCTCAAGATATGTCTAAATTATAGATTATAGAATATACTTGTCCCCTATTCATGAAAAAGATACTGAATTTTATATATGTTCGAAGTCAAAAACTTGTATGAATACATCTCTGATGCAGAAGTGAGGAACTTAAATAAACTTTTTTAATTAATGGCTGGGGTAGTTATATTTAATTAAGGCCATAGAAAAACATTGTTAAGGCATTTTAAGTGAACGATGCCTCCTTTTTTTATTTTTTTATTTTTTTGAGTTTACATCTGTTCCCACACCTTATTTGTGACAAGAAGCAATAATTAATAAATACAATTTTAAAGTTTTAAACTTAAAGAAGTTTGTCATGAGACTTAGTCTACTTACCATTAAATTAATGGGAGTAATCCGCTGTTTTGTTTCCAATCTCATAAGGTATCCCACTCACTATAATTGACCCAAAGAAATAAAATTATCTATTAAATAATATTATTTTATAACATTTAATCAAATCATAGTGAATCAAACACCATATGAAATAGGAAATGTAACAGCCAGTTTGATCCCTAAACTACCACCTTTGCTTAACTTATTCATTGATTAACTTTTACTAACATGAACATTTTTTTGTCACCTCTCACATAAGTTGTAATTGAGGTATGAAAATTTATTCATCTCAAATTTCATATCTTTAAGTCTTTTCGAGATGGATACGTCATTGATTTAAAATACGGTTTTTGGAGTATGTATCATGAGAGACATAAGAAGAGAGAAATCAAAAAGTATGCTCAATTACAGTTTTTTTTTTTTTTTGAATCTAAAGTTATAGTCAAAAGTGTTATAAAAATTAACTGTTTCCCTATTTTTGAGTGGTATAATGCTCCTTGAAAATTTTATTTTGTCAACTGAAACTTTTCCCTACGCCACTATATTATAATGATCATGAAAAAGTCAAATTTGGCTAATTTCTTACGCAGACATTGAATTTTTTTCCTTGCATTGTTTAGAAAAAAGGTGAAAAGCCCATTTAGATTGTCTAAAAAAAAATTAAAAAGAGAAGTAGAAATATTTTTTTAAAAAAAAAATATCCCTCACTTGTTTTGAAAAAAAATGAAAATTTAATTTCTAAAAATACTTTTTCTTTTATAAAAGACTAATCTAAATAATAAATAAATCAATTATTATCTTATAAAAGCAAACGACCCATTTGTCTTTGCTTTTGTTTATATGCTTCCATCACCTTTCGTTTTGTTTCACATATCAATGTCACTTTCTCTCTCAAACTTACAAGACTTAGATAGCTAACTCCAAATCAACTCTTTAGAATAGTCAAATGTAGAAAAACAATATTCTCCAATATTCCATCACGCATTGACTTTGGATTCTCATAATCCCCTAAGTTGAAACTCATTTAGTTTATCCATCATAGTATTAATTTCTTCTGATTTTAACTCAAACATTAGAACTAGATTGATCCAATAAGTGCAAGTATCCGGACTATGAATATTCTGAAGTGAACAATAATAATAGATGCAACCCAACCATTGGCCGTTCCCATTTGACTATACTTTTCAAAGACATCAACGTGAAATCAAAGTCCCGTTTCTCCTTTAGTTCAATATCTTCCCTAATTCATCTGCTATTGACCTTTGAACCTTCTTCACCTATATAATTCAATGGAAAATGCCAAGTGTACATTTATTTGTATACATTATTTTTTACGTATTTTTTATTTATAAATTTGTAAAATAATATTAGAAATAAAAAATAAGAAAAGATGCATAATAAAAAAATATAAAAATATAAGTGTACATACGAAGGTATAGCCACCACCCTAATTCCATTACCGTTCTTATAGCTAGGCTCAAGCACTTCATATTACCCATTGGCCATGGAGCCAACAAAACTCATCACTTTCCTACTTCTGAGCTTCAAATTCCTCAAAACGACACCACAATCCATAAACTACGTAGGAGATGATTGCCATAACTCAAGTTTCTCCACCGAACAAACTCTTACTAACGCATACCAAACCAACCTTAACGATGTCCTCACATTGCTATCCTCCGACGCTGCCACCAGCAGAGGATACAACCACACCACCGAAGGCACAGGCACCGGAGACGCCGTGTACGGCCTCTACGACTGCCGGGGCGATGTGGTTGGACAATTTTGCCATTTCTGTGTCTCAACTGCCACCAGAGAAATCCTCACGCGCTGCCCAAACCGTCTCTCTGCGGTTATCTGGTACGATTTCTGCATTTTCCGGTACTCCAACGAGAACTTCTTCGGAAACCTCACCATAAGTCCTTCTTGGAACATTTCTGGGTCGAAAAACACATCGGGTCCCTCAGAACTTGAGAAAGCTTTGAGCTTTATGAGAAGCTTGATAAGAAAGGCAACTGTTGAAACTAACCAGCTTTTTGCCATGGATGTGTTTAACCTGAGTCCGGATAAGAAAAGATATGGGTTGGTGCAGTGTAGCAGAGACCTTACTAACGAAGAGTGTAGTCAGTGTTTGACTGCTATGGTAGATAGAGTTTCCCAGTGTTGTGGGGCAAAACAGGGATGGCAGGTTTTGGCTCCTAGTTGTTTGATAAAGTATGATGATTCCATGTTCTATGATTTGAATACTCAAACAACTTCATCATCCCCCGTAACAGGTAACAAAATTAGATACTTGTTTGGACGTGTATAGTCATTTATGTGATGCATTATAGACGGATAAATAGTGCAAAATTATGCCCAGGTCTATCTATTTAATAGTTTATAATAATAAATTGATCAAAATATATAAGGTAACGGGACAAAACCATTATAATTGTTTTTCAACCAATCTTGAGAAGTGAGGTAAGGAATTATGACAATAAATTTTAATCCATACTTTTGGAGTGATTATATTACATATTCTTTTGATGGCAAAAAGTCCAGTCATAGAATATGTATTTAGTATAGTTGCTCGCAAAGCAAGTTATATAGATGGATTAAAATTTATTGTCACAATTTCCTATCTCACTTCTTAAGATTGGTTGAGTTGGTAAAATATCTAATAATTATCAAGTGAGATTCAGTTGAGTTGGCACAACCTCTAAGATTATAGCTTTGGCACTTGGGTTTATATCGTCCTGCTCTCTTCAAATTAAAATTCTTAGGTTTCCATTTATCTTTAGAAAAAAAAAAAGAAAATCCAGTAATTTTTTGAACTACTGTAGTGAAAATTTTAGGTTCTAGACAGGATTCACAGGCTCGCGGTGAAATTTAATTAGCACACCATCATAATCATATTTTTACAGGGTTTAGGGTAATATTGGTACTTATGTTTAGCTGGTTTTGGAATCTGCATATTCAAGATCATGAGCAAAACCTATGCACATGAACTTTTCTGTACAGGTCAAAAGGTTTATCTTGGCTTTCTGGTATTCACGTGTAGATTCTACCACTTGTGCAATCTAGTTTGTTGTATATTTTATTTGTGGAGATAAGATAATTTATTAAAATGACGAAAGCCTTCTACTTAATTTTTGTTGTGGTTTATTGACCTGCTCCCACATAGTCAGTACTCAATAAATACAGAAAATGATTGAGTTGGGCATAGTGCCTTATTAATGAAAATATATGTTTTTAATTTAAAAAATACTTATAAATTATCCACTAAAAGTTTTATAATGACAAAAATTTGAATATATATCTTTTTGGATATATATCCTATTTTTACTAATGGACAATCCTTTATTAACTTTTCTTTTTGACTTTTTTAGGCAATAGCTGATTAATCATGCATTAATTTTTAAAACATGTTTACTTAAATTGCAGACGTCTTAAGCTCAATGATGCAATTTCTTTAGTTCTATTCAATTTAGTGGACTCACTTTAATTTAAATTCTTTTTACATTTCCCAAAAGGAAGAATTAATTCATTGAAAACAAGAACCATTATTCTTTACTATGCCTTAAGGTTATGGGAAAAATTGCATTATATGTTGTTTGTATTTTTTTTGCAGGAGGTACTAGCAGCAGCAAGACAAGAACCTTGATCATTAGCATAATAAGCGCATTGGTTGCACTAGCTCTATTAAGTTGCTCCATCTACTACTTCCTCCGGCGGAAGAGAGTAAGAAAAGGTAATCTCCTCTTGTTAAACTAACTAATTACCAGACATCTCCTCTTGTTAGACTAACTAATTGCCAGACAAAATCTTTGTCTTATTTGATATGCCACATTCTGTCCTATAGTGTCGTGACTAGCTTAAATACTAAAATAATACTGTAAAATATTACAAATTATATATTTGACTAATCACAACATATAAGATAAGAATTTGACACACTAAATAAAATAAGATTTTATCATACTAATTACTTGTGTAAAGCAAATATTATCAGGTATCCTGATTATAAATTTACATGATTCATTTGTAGGGACTCTGCTATTAGAGACCACCCAAATAATTTTCCCTGGCAATGATCAGAACTCCTATGAAGACCTTCCTACTATCCCTTTCATTACAATTCAAGAGAGTACTAACAACTTCTCGAAAGAATCTAAATTGGGAGAAGGTGGCTTTGGTCCTGTTTACAAGGTATTTATGAGTTAGATTTGAAAGATATGACAAGTTTTGATTTAACACTTTGTTGCCCTATGTCATGTTCCTTTGTCTCAACTTTTTGATAGGGAATTTTGCCAGATGGGAGGGAAGTTGCAGTAAAAAGGCTATCAAAAACTTCTGGGCAAGGTTTAGAGGAGTTCAAAAATGAAGTACTCTTCATTGCTAAATTGCAACACAGAAACCTTGTGAGGCTCTTAGGTTGCTGCATTAACGAAGACGAAAAGCTACTTGTGTATGAGTACATGCCAAATTCTAGTCTTGACTCTCACCTCTTTGGTATGATTTTGCTGAAATTTGTGCTTTCTTTTCTCAATTTGATATTTAGAAATACAATTAATTGGGGTTATTTTCTTACTTTAGATATGGAAAAGCGAGAGCTGCTTGATTGGAAACTACGGCTAAACATTATTAATGGAATAGCAAGAGGACTTCTCTATTTGCATGAGGACTCTCGACTCAAAGTAATCCATAGAGATCTAAAAGCTAGTAATGTTTTACTTGACTATGAAATGAATCCAAAAATATCAGATTTTGGATTGGCAAGGACAATTGATAGGGGCCAAAATCAAGCAAATACTAAAAGAGTAATGGGTACTTAGTAAGTACAAATTAAAATCCTTCTCAAGATGACATGTTAGTTCATTAGTAATCAAAGAGTTTTTCTTTTTTGACTTCTAACATAGTCTATTGATTTGAAATAGTGGATACATGGCTCCTGAATATGCTATGGAAGGATTATTTTCTGTAAAATCTGATGTTTTTAGCTTCGGAGTTCTCATGTTAGAGACCATTTGTGGGCAAAGGAATAATGGATTTTACCTCTCAGAACAAGGTCAGAGTCTTCTTGTATATGTGAGTTTTCTACTATCTTCTTTACCACAAATTTGAAATTCCAATAGAGATAGGGAGATCTTCAACTAGCTATAGAGCTAAAGACTTTCATAATTCCATGCAGACCTGGACACTATGGTGTGAAGGAAAATCACTAGAACTGATGGATCCAACTCTAGAAAAATCATACATAGCCGATGAAGTTACAAGGTGCATACACATTGGTTTGTTGTGTGTTCAAGAAGATGCGGCAGATAGACCAACCATGTCCGGTGTTGTTGTCATGCTCGCGAGCGATACAATGACTCTTCCCCATCCCAATCACCCTGCATTTTCAGTTGGAAGAAAGGCCCTCGGCGATTGTTCAACATTGAAAAATTCCAAGGATCCTTCTATTAATGATGTAACTGTGTCTCGTGTTGCTCCAAGGTAATGGCAATAAATGGATAAACCATTTCCTCCATTACCTTGAGTGATATTTAGGCATGAGGGTTCAAATTAAGCAGAGGCAACCCTACTGCTATATATTTGGCCCCAGAGAGAAGAAACTTGACCCTGCCATTGTAGAAGCAGTTACAACAAAAGCCACTCCTGCAATCAACGAGGAATTTTCTCTATGACAGTTATCTGAGAAGTAGGGCGTCTCATAAGTCAGTTAAAGATCGAATAGACTAATTGCTGGTATTGTGTATTTCATATCAATATACCTTTTCCTAGAACTAATGATCATGTGATCCACTCTCCTCATTGGTATTTTTATTGACCTTCTTTATGCATGTTCAAATCGAGACAAAATACTATGTTTTCACTTTTTGCCCTAAACCTTGTACGAGTTTGAGATTATCCATGAACAATAAGATAATGTTGCAAGTGGGGTCCAGTCGCACTTTTGAACCAATCATTGGTCTATAGGACATAGTTTTATATAAAAGATATTGTCTTATTCTAATTATTTTAACCTATTTTTTTTGTACAAATCTTAAACCCTGTACGAGTTTGAGATTAATCCATCAACAATAAGATAATGCTGCAAGTGAAGGCTAATTTCACTTTTGAACCAATCACTAGTCTATAGGACATAGTTTGATATAAAAAATATTATCTCATTCTAATCATCTTAACCTATTTTCTATACAAACCACATGCCAAAAAGCACACCCATGTACTAACGTAACTAATTTTTCCCCTTCTTTTATTCTTTGGTAGGAATTGATCTTTATTTAAAACAAAAAAATTCTAGTCAATCTTGGTAAGACTTTTATCGATCCTAGCAAGGTCATGATCTGCAAGTCACTACTTGTATGAGATTGTCAAATCATTTAAATAAAATATATAATAATAGAGAAATAAAATCTTGTTTAAGTCAGCAACTAGCTTAAGAAGCATTAATGACAATAGAACCTACTTATAATGCATAGCTTTTGAACTTAATTCCCACCACCTACAAAATTTTGGGAATATGTAGTGACTGATTGAAGACAAAATTAATTTTAGTAAGTTACAAATGTTCGTGTGGCAGGAGCATACATTTTATTTCATTTTGGATATTCTTACTTTCATATTGGTTATTAATTTGAGCTTTCTATAATAGCTTAGTTGGCAAGTTATGTGATTACTAGGTTATCTTTTGACAAATCTCAATTTTTTATGAATTCAGTATTGAGATAATCAGATTCATTTGGACATTATTTGAACTTGAGAGTATCATACTCTAAAAGAACGCTATAAAAAAATTATTGTTTGAGAAGTACCTTGTCTTATGACAATTAAAGAAAACCAATATATAGTAAATTCAAGTAAGCGAAACTAGAATAGACCACTAATGATAGTTTAATCACCAATAATCAAAATAATAACAAGAAAATATATAAGCAACACTAATATTTAACATGAAAAGCACTTCAAGTAAAAACTACGAGAGCTAGTAGAACCAAAATTGCCACTGTAGCAATAATTTTATCTATAGAGGAGTTCATTAAGACAAATCAAGCACAAACTCCCAAGAAAAATAATTGTACAAAATAAACTTAAAATATATTAAAATTTCACTTGTAACGAAATGAAAAAACAGTTAACTATTTGATTATCAACCTAATTTTTTTTCCCACTTCCTCTACCTTGGTGGAGTCAAAACTAAGTGGAATCTCTCTAAATTTTTCTTCACCTTCTCTATCTCACGGCTTTCTTATAAAAGCCCCATAAAGAAACCAAGCTTTCAAAACAAGCTTCACCGAAGTTTTTATTATTTGAAAAGTCAAATCATGCGGGCTTGGGACTCTCAACATTTTTATCTCATCATGATTGCATTTTGCATGGCATGTGTTTCTATTAGATTATTAATTTCTTTTATTTTTATTTATAACTTTACTTCAATATATAACCAATATACTTTAAATATAAATATTAAACTACGTGCAAATAACATTTCGATTTCTGTTAATATACACACTACTGTAGTTGTTTTTCAGTAAGGGTGGGAAACACGATCTAAACCTTTAAAAGCAGCCAAAAAAAATCTGAGTTTTAATTTCAAATTTTTTTAAAGATCTTGTTAGTCCCGATGCATTCATGGGTGATATAAGAATAGCATAAAAAGATACAAAATAAATTTTGAGATAAGATGGAGATAAAATTTTTTGTTTTGACGAAAATTTAGAATAAAAACCGAAACCATAAGTAAATCTCACTGTCTCATCTCATGCTCATAGTAGTGGCTGCTAAATAAATGAATTAGTCTTTTATGGTTATTTGTATAGAATTGAGAATTTTACAGGATTAGGTTTGTTTAGGAGTTATTGATGATCTGAGAGTATATCTCAAACTATAATTGAGGGGATTTATCTAAAGTTATTCGATCATGTAAAAATAGAGTTTGGCGTTTATTTTAAGTGCAAACTCGGGTTTATATAAAAAGAGCTAATTCTGAGTTAAAAATAATAACATAATTCAGATAAAATAATAATAATAATAAATTAAATTATTAAAAATATATTATTTTATATATTTTGACTAACAAAAAGAATAAGGAAGAAAATGAGAAGGAAGTGAGATTGTTAACCCAAAACAAAGAGGACAAAATTCTGTTTTTCACACCGTGTTTAAAACCTTATTTTATAGCTAATTAATGATTGGTCAAAAATTTAATTAATGAAATTATAGCATTATTTTATTACTCTTTTTAGTTTTAAATATATGATAACTTCTAGAAAAAAGTTTGATCCATTTTATAAAATAGTGTGTTAGAAAAATAAAAATTTATATATATTTTTTGTATTAATTGTTGCATGTGAAAAAGTGAAGTATGTAAAATATGTAATATGGTGTCTTTATTATTTTTAATTGATAAAAAGAAATTAAAAGAAATTATTTAATTATTATAATAAATAAAAATAAAAATGTATAATTATTTTGTAAAAATTAAACATAATTTTTTTAAGATATTTGAATTGATGGAGTATATTGTAACAAATTATTAGGCTATAACACGGTGTTTAAGACAAGGTCTCAAATGGAATAATTTGTTCCATGCTAGAGAGCTCATTGGTAAAGCTAAAGGGCCAATAAATTGAGTTTTTCTATTTATCGCGAGATCTCGTTTACAAAAAAGCTTGTCGGAGAGTTTTCTTTTGTAATTGTTGATTTTATTTTTCTATACTCTTTTTGTATCTATCTTTAATTGTTTATTGCTTTTATTCTTGCTCAACTATTTTGTTTTAACATTATAGTTAGGGATTATTTTTGTTGGTTTACCAGGATGATATCCTTACATTCTATGAATTGAAACTAATCCAAGTTTAAAAAAGCGTGTAATAAATTGTAATATTTTTAATAAGTCTAACTTCAAAACCTTTTCTCCAAAAACTTTGGAGTTTTTGTTTTTTCTTTCAATGAAGTTGGGAATTAAATCAAACAAAAATATGAATTTTAATACTTCTATACTGTGTACATTACTTGGAAGTTAGACAAATTTCTATATATAAGAATGATTCCATTTCTAGAATGACTTAATGTGATTTTATAAAAATCACTAATATAATTGGCAAAAAGGACGTAAGAGTCTGTTTAGAGTAGTTTTTTCCCCCCTTTTAAAAGCATATTTTTAATATTTAACTTGATTTTTGAAATATACAAAATAAAAGTTGATAAAAAAGTTATTTTTGACTACTATTCTACTTTGCACTTTCTTCTTCAAATGGGGCACCAAATTAAATAAAATCTATATTAAGATTTTGGCATAAGTACAATTTATGAAATATTATCACGTAAATTACTCCTCACTATATGATTTTTCAAAGAAAAATCACTATAGATTTTTCCACTCCAACTATTTTCAGTCAAAGAAAAACAGCATTTTTTGTTGACTGTTAATTGAGCAATCCTTCCAAAGTCATTAGGCAATCTCCAACCTTTATATTAATTAGTCTTTTAGCAATAGTTCAAGCATTTAAAAAAGGAACTGAATTTGATCCCAACATAGGAAGATACCAAAACCAAATATAATCACTTCTTCACGGTCAACAATTTCATTTCTCCCAATGAAAATATCTTTCTCCTTCGTGTATGCGTTTTTGATGATATAATCATTCTTGAATCAATTTGTATAACATGGTCATGTACCCAGTGGAGGGCATTACAGAGCTCATGTACCCAATGGAGTCCGTGCACTGCTTAGCTTTGCAGCCTTAACCATAAAAGCACAGACCCCAACTTTCATGGGAGTTTACTGTGAAAACTCAACAGAACAAACCCTCTCTAGCTCATATCAGACAAATTTTACTGGAATCCTCTCATGGCTAGCCTCTGATGCTAGAACAAGCGAAGGCTACAACTGCACCATAAGGCCCGGCGCCGCCGCAAATGATACAATTTATTGCCTCTACGATTGCCGGGGATGTGGACAGATCCTTCTGCCAGTTCTGTCTCTCCGCTTCTACCAACGAATTGGTGAGGCGTTGTCCTAACAGTTTTTCTGCTACGATATGGTATGATTTCTGCTTCATCCATCACTCGAATCAGAATTTTATTTCGAATTTCTCTACAAGCCTATTCAGGTATGATATTTTGGGAAGGAAAAACATCTCGAATCCCACATAAGTTAACGCAATTGAGAATTATATGAGGAGTTTGATAAGGATAGCAACTATGACCAGCCAGCTATATGCTATGGGTGAGTTTTCTTTGAGCAATGGAGAGAAGGGGTATGGCTTGGTGCAGTGTACCAGATACCTTGGTGACGAGAAGTGTGCTCAGTGTTTGGAGGACCTATTAAAGAGGGTTCATGAGCGTTGTGCACAAAAAATTTGGATGGCAGTGTGCACAGTGTTTGGAGACCACGTTAGGGAAAGTTCCTAAGTGTTGTGTACATAGTCTGGGATGGCATGTTTCTGTTCCAAGTTGTTTGGTAAGGTACGAGGATTACAGCTTCTACATTGCAGCCAATGGTCAGACAACACCTCCAACAGGGAAGAGATTGAATAATTTTGCTTTGTTAGATTATTAATTGTTTGGTTTTGCTTTGAATGTTGTTGTCTGTGAAGGAAATCTTAGAATTTATCATAGATGATCTGTTTCAATAATCTGATATTATGTTTTTGAAAAATTAGTAGTACAGATTCACTGTGAGTTTGATAGAGAAGAAGAAGTTTGGAATGCAAATAGGCCTTCTCAATATAAGTCTAAATTATAGATGACAGAATATAGTTGTCCCATATTCATGAACAAGATACTTTAAATTTTATATATGTTCAAAGTCAAAAACTTGCATGAATACATCTTTGATTCAGAGGTGGAAAACTTAAATAACCTTTTTTACTTAATGGTTTGGGGTGGTTATATTTAAGGCCATAGAAAAACATTGTTAAGGCATTGTAGGTGAAATTGCCTTTTTTTGTTCTTTTTTGTGAGTTTCATCATGAGTGTTCCCGTACCTTATTTGTGACAAGAAGTGATAATTACAAACGCAATTCTAAGGTTTTGAATTCAAAGAAGTTTGTTTTGAGACTTATTCTATTTACTATTAAACTAATGGAAGCAAATAGGTTGTTTTATTTTCGGTCTCATGTATTATTCTACTATCTATGGTTGAATTAAATGAATAAAATTACTTATTAATTAATATTATTTTATAATATTTTGTTCAATTATAATAAGTAAAACACTATATAACTAGCGAGAATATCTTTTTGGGACTGGGCATTCATATCTGAATGATCTCAGTACTAAGAGTATATTATGAATCTGACCTTGTTACAGCAAAAACCCTAAAACCCCAAAATTTGAGTACTAGAATGCTGCTTGATGAGGACTAAAAGGAGACCGTTCGTGTACGCACTGCTAGGTGTTTGTTTAATGACGATAGTGGCATTTTAAAAAAAAATCTGCCAATTCTGTAAAACTGGGGTCATCTATGGCCATTTCTTTTGGCACACCTCATATTTATATCCATACTCCCCATTCCTAATTTGGCATGGGCTGGGTTAGATTTGGAAATCCAAACCATGCCATAACTGAAAATCCAAAAAAGAAAATTAAAAAACAAGAAAGAAAGTTGGTTTTGGTATCTCTGAAACCCAAGCGATCCAGCAAAGATTTGGCTTTCTTTCTTGCTTTTTTTATAAGTCTTCTAGCTTGGCTCTCAACTTGATAAAGCATAATGAAACTTGTAGTTAGAGAAACTCACAAAGAGTCCTAAAGTACGAAGTTATAAGAAAGTTTAGGGCTTTTTTGGTTTAAAAATGTTTTCGTATTTTCATTCTTTATTTTTATTTCTGGAAATATATTTTTATTTTCATATTTTCATTATCTAATAACATTTTTATTTATATTCAATTTTTATTCTTCTTTTTTACCTTTTGAGTGAAAAATGATTGGATCGAACATGTTAGTCATATATATTTGTATAAGATTAATTTTTGTTTAAGATAAAAGCATAATAATCAATAATATTTTTAAAAAAATTCAACAAATGATGTTTTGAATTTAAAATATTTATCTAAATGTCTTAGGATTCAGCGTCAACTAACATTTTGTAAGTTAGTAAATATGTATTTAGAGTAAACCCTCAATTCAATACTTGTGACATGGAGGTACCATCAAATTGGTACTTATTAAATTTTTGATATCACATTGATATGTTTGGTATCATTTAAATATTTATAAGATTAAATTATATTAGGGAAGTTCCTTGATATGTTTGGTATCATTTAAATATTTATAAGATTAAATTATATTAGGGAAGTCCCTATCAAGTTACTACCTTGATGACATTTTCATTAAAAATTTTTTATTTGATGCAAAATCAATTTCATATATACTTAAGTGATGTCAAAAAAATTATAGTAATATTAAAAATATAATAAATATTAACTTAATAACACTCTTATCATGTAAATATTTACTCTATATTTTAATTGGGAAAGTTGTGGTTTAGATTTTATCAAGAATAGGTATGATTACATCTATAGATATCATTCTATGTTGTATAGCATCTAATTAATAAAGATTATTAGGAAATAACATTGCCCATGTTATTATGACTTTAGTAGTTTATTTCATGGAAGTTTCCTAATGTCAGATGATGTTGGGAGCCATTTAGCTTGTCTTCATCTCTGTTAATTTTATGTTTATAAACGACCATCACATTAATTGTTTCTTTATGTGGTATGAATTTGAATATGTTGTTACAATCACATTACTTAGTCAACACTTATAATTAGCGATACTCTTCTATTTATATTAAGATGTAGTAGGAGAATTATAACATTACTTTGAATGAATGAATTAATTTAATTGGTGAATGATGATTCATATTGGTTTAATTGTATAAACAATTTTAGAAGGGTATGGATGTTATTCAACAATTTCCCATAAAAAAAATGTTATCCAATAATTTAAGCAACTCAATGCGTCACGCGTCCAATTATTAAATTACTTGACATAAGAGAATATACAAAAGAGGAACTTCTAGTTCCTTATAATTATTAACCTTTCAGGGGAAGCTTAAAATAAAGACTAGCCATTAACTTAATCTATACAAGTAATACTTGTAATGCAAGTTAAAAAATGATAGTTGAAATTATTTAGACTTATTTGTTTACTTGATGAATTTGTGAGGATTGTGTGAGGTCTATATAAAATACATGAATTAGATAATCCTATTCCTGTGTCATATTTGGCACATGGGATGAAAATTAGGACTTAGAATAAAAATTGTGGAATCAAAATGAGAAAAGGAACAAGAAAGGAATAGATTGACTATTTCATTTCATAATTTGGTAGCTAATAGAATAGAATGATTTTTCAAGCCTAATTCCATTGTTTTTAGTATACAAAATTGATGTGAAATAGCTAGCGTACAAGATAATAATACCCTTATGAAATGTCATTTTATATGATTAAAGAGGTAAGTGTGACTTTCCAAAATACTTACAGCAACCATGTAATTCTTAAGTTTCTGTGTTAGGTTCATTTTGTTGTTTTTTCTTGTTAAGTAATAAATAAATAACTCAAATTCATTCAATATATATGTATTGAGTGATGTTATTTTTAAGTGATTTAACGAATGAATATACTTAATAAAAATACTCCAATAAAAAAACCAAACACAATTCTCTTGCAATTTCTAGCCACCAAGACTCACTTCACTTCAACCGTATAACTTCTAAAATACTTAAAGCATTAATTTATTAGCCTAAAATTAGTTATTTTACCTTTGCCTTCTAGAAGCACACTATTATTTATATTGATAACTTAGAAAAATTAAAATGCATTGACATTGTTCATAATTATATAATCATTTTCTTGTCCGCAAGAGGCCAAATAACTAACAACAATACACTGACTATTCTATCCTAACATGCTATTCTGCAAACCAAAAAACAAGACAGAACTTCGGCAACTCCTAGTCATAAACCAAGAACAAAAGCCAGCACTTCTCAGAATTGATGAGCAATTAAGGAAGGATCCTTGTGTGTTTAAAAATTTTAAATGCTTTAATTTCAATCTAGAGATAGTTTAAACAAAAGTTACACAATTAGCCAATCAAGTTGCCATATTTGAAAGTAGTATTAAAATAATTTACAATAAGGAAATATTTTTTTTCTTTTTTATTTTGACTATGTGACAGTATGCTATTAAATTAGCAATGAGAGAGATTTGACGCAATGACTCATTCTCTAAGACTAAAGCCATGCTTTCACATTAGTCATAAGTTGAATTTGGGTACACCCCCTTCTTAATATGGGTTCAAATTCTTGTATACATATGTTTATCTATGACAAAAATAAAATAAGATTAGTGTAAAATCCATCAAAACTCATCTTCAAATTTTAGTACCGCTAAGCATAGAGCCAATTACAAATCTCATTAAAGTTCATATCACATGTAACATAAAATACTTCATAATGAAATAAATTTTTAATTTATATATAATATCAAACAAGATTATATAGCTAGGGTTGATATACAAAAGTTATTTTTTTAATACTTACAATCTTATAAATGTTATTTAGCAAATGTCTGTAGGAACCGTTTTCATATCTGGAAATGAGTAATGGTCAAACAATCTCGATATATATAATCCATATGAATACTCAAATGCATAAAGAAAGCAAGCAACCAAACCGTTTAATTTTTCCTCATTCCAAATAATCAATCTAATAGTCAAAGTCTCAATCTTCATCCTTTTATTCTTTCAATTCATCAGGAATTACTTGCAGTTATTCTTTCAATTCATATATTTCTCCTAATATAGCCATATTCTTAATGAATCTGCATAGAAATTGTTACTTATAGCTCAAGCATTCCAAATTTCCAATGGAGGGCATTGCAAAACTCAAATTCAGATCATCAACATCAATTGCTTTCTTAGCAATAATGCTGGCCCTTACAATCTTAACCACAAAAGCGCAGATTCCATCCCAAATATATCAAGATGATGACTGTAACACCACAGCAGCACAAACCCTTACTAGGGCATACCAAACCAACCTTGACATCATCCTCTCATGGCTAACTTCTAGCGCAGGAACAAGCAAAGGCTACAACCGCACCGCCATAAACACCGGCACCAACCCAAACTACACCGTCTACGGCGTCTTCGACTGCGTGGCTGACGTGGACAGATCCTTCTGCCAGTTCTGCATCTCCACTGCCACAAGAGAAATGCAGGAACGTTGCCCTAACCGAGTATCCCTCGTGATATGGTATGATTACTGCATTCTTCGCTACTCGAATAAGAATTTCTTTGGCAATCTCATTTTGAGACCCGGTTGGACTCGTTTGGGAAGCAAGAATGTCTCGAATCCCACAGAAGTTAACACAACTGAGAATTATATGAGGAGTTTGATAAGGAAGGCAACTAATGAGACGAACCAGTTGTTTGCTATGGGTGAGTTTTATTTGAGCAATGGAGAGAAGAGGTATGGCATGGTGCACTGCAGCAGAGACCTTAACAGGAAGCAGTGTGCAGAGTGCTTGGAGACCACGTTAGGGAAAGTTCCTAAGTGTTGTGTGCTTAGTCTGGGATGGCAGGTGTCGGTTCCAAGTTGTTTGGTAAGGTACCAAGATTACAGCTTCTACGTTACAGCCAATGCTCAGACAACACCTTTGCTATCTTAGATTATTAATTGTGTGGTTTTGCTTATTGTCTGTGAAGAAATCTCAGAATTTATCTAGATGATCTGTCTCGATAATCTGATATTATTTTTTTGAAAAATTAGTAGCACAGATTTATCGTAACTTTGATAGAGAAGATGAAATTTGGAATGCAAATAGGCCTTCTCAAGATATGTCTAAATAGATTAAAGAATATAGTTATCCCATATTCATGAAAAAGATACTGAAAATTTTATATATGTTCAAAGTCAAAAACTTGTATGAATACATCTTTGATTCAGAGGTGAGTAACTTAAATAAACTTATTTAATGGTTGGGGTAGTTATATTTAAGGCCATCGAAAAACATTGTGAAAGCATTTTAGGTGAACAGTGCTTTTTTTAAAAGTTTATATCTTGAGTGTTCCCACACCTTATTTGTGATAAGAAATAGCATTTAATAAATACAATTTTAAGGTTTTGAACTCAAAGAAGTTTGTCATGAGACTTAGTCTATTTACTATGAAATTAATGGGAACAAATCTATTGTCTTATTTCTAGTCTTATGTGGTGTTTCACTCACGATGATCGACTCAAATAAGTGGAACCACCTATTAGATAATATTATTTTATAGCATTTAATTAAATTATGATGAATAAAACACCATATAAAATAAGAAATGGGACAACAAGTTTGCTTCCTAAACTAAAATTTTTTCTTAACCTATTCATTGATTAACTTCTACTAACATAAACATTTTTTTCACCTCTTACATAACTTGTAATTGCGGTATGAAAATTGATTCATCTCAAATTTCATATCTCAAGTCTTTTCAAGATGGATACCTCATTGATTTAAAATATCATTTTTGGAGTATGTATCACGAGAGACATAAGAAGAGAGGAAGAAGAGAGAAATCAAAAAGAAATCAAAAAGTATGCTCAACATTTACAGTTTTTTTTTTTAATCTAAAGTTGTAGTCAAAAGTGTTATAAAAATTAATTGTTTCCCTATATTTTAAGTGGTATAACCCTCCTTGAAAAGCAATTATTATCTTATAAAAGCAAACGACCCATTTGTCTTTGCTTTTGTTGATATTTCTCCATCACCTTTCGTTTTGTTTGAAATAGCAATGTCACTTTCTCTCTCAAACTTAGAAGACTTAGATAGCTAACAACAAATCAACTCTTTAGAATGGTCAAATGCAGAAAAACAATATTCTCTAATATTGCATCACCTATTGACTTTGGATTCTCATAGTCCACTAACTTGAAACTCACATTTCTTATTCATCGTAGTATTAATTTCTTCTGATTTCACCTCAACCACTAGAACTAGATAGATCCAATAAGTGCAAGTATCCTGACTATGAAAATTCTGAAGTGAACAATAATAGGTGCAACCAAACCATTGGGATTCCCATTTGACTATACTTTTCAAAGATATAATTCAAGTCCCATTTCTCCTTTAGTTTACTATCTTCCCTAATTCATCCGCAACGTTGGAACCTTCTTCACGTACAGGATAATATTATAAATAAAAAATAAAAATTATAATAAAAAAATAAAAAATAAGTGTGGACACATAAGTACGGATAACACAGCTCTAATTCAATTAGCATACTTACAACTCAGGCTCAAGCACTTCATATTACCCATTGGCCATGGAGCCAACAAAACTCATTACTCTCCTACTACTTCTGAGCTTCAAATTCCTCAAAACGACACCAAAATCCATCATCTACGTAGGAGATGATTGTCACAACTCAAGTTTCTCCACCGAACAAGCTCTTAATAACGCATACCAAACGAACCTTAACAATGTCCTCACATTGCTATCCTCCGACGCTGCCACCAGCAGAGGATACAACCACACCGCCGAAGGCACCGGCACCAAAGACGCCGTGTACGGCCTCTACGACTGCCGGGGCGACGTGGTTGGACGCTTTTGCCAGTTCTGTGTCTCAACTGCCACCAGAGAAATCCCCACGCGCTGCCCAAACCGTCTCTCTGTGGTTGTCTGGTACGATTTCTGCATGTTCCGGTACTCCAACAAAAACTTCTTCGGAAACCTCTCCATAAGTCCTTCTTGGAACTTTTCTGGGTCGAAAAACATATCGGGTCCCTCAGAACTTGAGAAAGCTTTGAGCTTTATGAGAAGCTTGATAGGAAAGGCAACTGTTGAGACTAACCAGCTTTTTGCCATGGATGTGTTTGACCTGAGTCAGAATAATAAAAGATATGGGTTGGTGCAGTGTAGCAGAGACCTTACCAACGAAGAGTGTAGTCAGTGTTTGACTGCTATGGTAGATAAAGTTTCCCAGTGTTGTGGGGCAAAACAAGAATGGCTCGTTTGGGCTCATAGTTGTTTGATAAAGTATGATGATTCCATGTTCTATGATTTGAATACTCAAACAACTTCATCATCTCCAGTAACAGGTAACAAAATTAGATACTTGTTTGGACGGGTATAGTTACTTATGCGATGTATTATAGACGGTTAAATAGTGTAAAACTATGCCCAGGTCTATCTATTTAATGGTTTATAATAGGATTTGTTTATACATTGTCCCACAATAATAAATTGATCAAAATATATGAGATAATGGGACAAAACCATTATAATTGTCTTTTCAACCAATCTTGAGAAGTGAGATAAGGAATTATGACAACAAATTTTAAGTCATACTTTTGGAGTGACTATATTACATTTTCTTTGACAGCAGAAAGTCCAATAATAGAATATGTAATTAGTATAGTTGCTCGCAAAGCAAGTTATAGACGGATTACAAATTTATTGTTACAATTTCCAGTCTCACTTCTCAATATTAGTTGAGTTGATAAAAAATCTAATAATTATCAACTGAAATTCGGTTGAGTTGGCACTACCCCTAAGATTATAGCTTTGGCACTAGGGTTCATCTCGTCCTGTTCTCTCCAAATTAAAATTCTTAGGTTTCCATTCATCTTAAAAAAAGGAAAATTCAATAATTTTTTGGACTACTGTAGTGAAAATTTTAGGTTCTATATAGGATTCATAGGCTTGCGGTGAAATTTAATTAGCACACCATCGTAATCATATTTCTACAGGGTTTAGGGTAATATTGATACTTATGTTTAGCTGGTTTTGGAATCTGCATATTCAAGATCATGAACAAAACTTATGCACATGAACTTTTCTGTACAGGTCAAAAGGTTTATCTTGGCTTTCTGATATTCACGTGTAGATTCTACCGCTTGTGCAATCTAGTTTGTTGTATATTTTATTTGTGGAGATAACATAATTTATTAACATGAAGAAAGCCTTCTACTTAATTTTTGTTGGGGTTTATTGACCTGGTCCCACAAAATCAGTACTCAATAAATACAAAATGACTGAGTTGGGCATAGTGCCTTATTCATGCAAAAATATGCTTTTAAATTTAAAAAGTGCTTATCAATTGTCCACTAATATAAAAATATTGTCTATTAACAAAATTTTTATAGTGATAAAAAATTTAAATATATATCTTTTTGGATATATATCCTATTATTACTAATGGACAATCCTTTATTAACTTTTCTTTTTGCTTTTTTACAATTAATCATACATCAATTTTTGAAACATATTTACTTAAATTGCAGACGTCTTAAACTCAATGATGTAATTTCTTCAGTTCTATTCAATCCACGTGGACTCACTTTAATTTAAATTCTATGAATTAATTCATTGAAAACAAGAACCATTATTCTTTACTATGCCTTAAGGTTATGGGAAAAATTGCATTATATGTTCTTGTTTGTATATCTTTTGCAGGAGGTACTAGCAGCAGCAAGACAAGAACCTTGATCATTAGCATAATAAGCGCATTGGTTGCACTAGCTCTATTAAGTTGCTCCATCTACTACTTCCTCCGGCGGAAGAGAGTAAGAGAAGGTAATCTCCTCTAGTTAACCTAACTTGTTACCAAATAAAATCTTTGTCTTATTTGATATGCCACATTCTGTCTTATAATGTCGTGACTAACTAAAATACTAAAATAATACTATAAAATATGACAAGTTATATATTTGGCTAATCACAACATATAAGACAAAAATTTGACACACTAAATGAAATAAAGATTTTATCCCACTAATTAACTGTGTAAAACAAATATCATTCAAGTATCCTGATTATAAATTTACATGATTCATTTGTAGGGACGCTGCTATTAGAGACCACCCCAATAATTTTCCCTGGCAATGATCAGAACTCCTATGAAGACCTTCCTACTATCCCTTTCATTACAATTCAAGAGAGTACTAACAACTTCTCGAAAGAATCTAAATTGGGAGAAGGTGGCTTTGGTCCTGTTTACAAGGTATTTATGAGTTAGATTTGAATGATATGACAAGTTTTGATTTAACACTTTGTTGCCCTATGTCATGTTCCGTCGTCGCAACTTTTTGATAGGGAATTTTGCCAGATGGGAGGGAAGTTGCAGTGAAAAGGCTATCAAAAACATCTTCGCAAGGTTTAGAGGAGTTCAAAAATGAAGTACTCTTCATTGCTAAATTGCAACACAGAAACCTTGTGAGGCTCTTAGCTTACTGCATTAATGAAGAAGAAAAGCTACTTGTGTATGAGTACATGCCAAATTCTAGTCTTGACTCTCACCTCTTTGGTATGATTTTGCTGAAATTTGTGCTTTCTTTTTTCACTTTGATATTTAGAAATACAATTTATTGGGGTTATTTTCTTGCTTTAGATATGGAAAAGCGAGAGCTGCTTGATTGGAAACTACGGCTAAACATTATTAATGGAATAGCAAGAGGACTTCTCTATTTGCATGAGGACTCTCGACTCAAAGTAATTCATAGAGATCTGAAAGCTAGTAATATTTTACTTGACTATGAGATGAATTCAAAAATATCAGATTTTGGATTAGCAAGGACATTTGAAAGGGGCCAAAATCAAGCAAATACTGAAAGAGTAATTGGTACTTAGTAAGTACAATTTAAAATCCTTCTCATGATGACATGTTAGTTCATAAGTAATTAGAGATTTTTTCTTGCTTGACTTCTAACATAGTCTATTGATTTGAAATAGTGGATACATGGCTCCTGAATATGCTATGGAAGGACTATTTTCTGTGAAGTCTGATATTTTTAGTTTCGGAGTTCTCATGTTAGAGATCATTTGTGGACAAAGGAATAGTAGATTTTACCTCTCAGAACAAGGTCAAAGTCTTCTTGTATACGTGAGTTTTCTACTATCTTCTTTACCACAAATTTGAAATTCCAATAGAGACAGGGAGATCTTCAACTAGCTATAGAGCTAAAGACTTTGATAATTCCATGCAGACCTGGACACTATGGTGTGAAGGAAAATCACTAGAACTGATGGATCCAACTCTAGAAAAATCATACATAGCCGATGAAGTTACAAGGTGCATACACATTGGTTTGTTGTGTGTTCAAGAAGATGCAGCAGATAGACCAACCATGTCCGGTGTTGTTGTCATGCTTGCAAGCGATACAATGACTCTTCCCCATCCCAACCACCCTGCATTTTCAGTTGGAAGAATGGCGCTCGGCGATTCTTCAACATCCAAAAATTCCAAGGATCCTTCTATTAACGATGTAACTGTGTCTCTTGTTGCTCCTAGGTAATGGCAATAAATGGATAAACCATTTCCTCCATTACCTTGAGTGGTATTTAGGCATGAGGGTTCAAATTAAGCAGAAGCATATTTGGCCCCAGAGAGACGAAACTTGACCCTGCCATTGTAGAAGCAGTTACAACAAAAGCCACTCCTGCAATCAACGAGCAATTTTCTCTGTGGCAGTTATCTGAGAAGGAGGGCGTCTCATAAGTCAGTTAAAGATCGAATAGAATAATTGCTGGTATTGTGTATTTCATATCTATATACCTTTTCCTAGAACTAAAGATCATGTGATTCACTCTCTTCATTGGTGTATTTATTGACCTTCTTTATGCATGTTCAAATCGAGACAAAACACTATTTTTTTTTTTTTTCACTTTTTTGCCCTAAACCCTAGACGAGTTTGATATTAATCCATCAACAATAAGATAATGCTGCAAGTGGGGGCTAGTCTCACTTTTGAACCAATCACTATTCTATAGTATAAAGTTTGAGATAAAAGATATTGTCTTATTCTAATCATCTTAACCTATTTTCTGTACAAATATTAAGCCCTGTACGAGTTTGAGATTAATCCATCAACAATAAAATAATGCTGCAAGTGGGGGCTAGTCTCACTTTTGAACTAATCACTAGTCCATAGGACATAGCTTTATATACAAAATATTGTCCCATTCTAATCATCTTAACCTATTTTCTATACAAACCACATGCCAAAAAGCACACCCATGTACTCACATAACCAAAATATCCCCTTCTTTTATTCTTTGGTAGGAAATTGATCTCTATTTAAAACAAAAATATTAGTCTATCTTGGTAAGACTTTTATGGATCCTACTTATAATGCATAGCTTTTGAACTTAATTCCCACCACCTACAAAATTTTGGGAATACGTAGTCACTGATTGAAGACAAAATTAACTATAGCAAGTTACAAATGTTCGTGTAGCAGGAGCATGCATTTTATTTCATTTTGGATATTCTTACTTTCATATTGGTTATTAATTTGAGCTTTCCATATAATAGCTTAGTTAGCAAGTTATGTGATTACTATGTTATCTTCTGACAAATGTCAATTTTTTATGAATTTAGTATTGAGATAATTACATTCTTTTGGAGATTATTTCCACTTGACTCACGAGAGTATCATGCTTTAAAAGAACACTATAAATTTATTGTTTGGGAAATACCTTGCCTTATGACAATTAAAGAAAACCAATATATAGTAAATTCAAGTGAGCAAAACTAGAATATACCACAAATGATAGTTTAATCACCAATAATAAAAATAATAACAAGAAAATATATAACCAACACTAATATTTAACATGAAAAGCCCTTGAATAAAAGTAAAAACTACGAGAACTATCAACCTAAATGCTTTTTTTTTTTTTTTCTTTTTTTCACTTCCTCTTCCTTGGTGGAGCCAAAACTAAGTGGAGTCTCTCTAAAATTTTCTTCACCTTCTGTGTCTCACGGCTTTCTTATAAAAGCCCCATAAAGAAACCAAGCTTTTAAAACAAGCTTCACCGAAGTTTTTCTTATTTGAAAAGTCAAATTATGCGGGCTTGGGACTCTCAAGATTTTTATCTTATCATGATTCCATTTTTGCATGGCATGTGTTTCTATTAGATTATTAATTTTTTTTACTTTTTTATTTATAATTTTACTTCTATAAATAAATAATATACTTTAAATATATTTAGATACACTAGCAAGTGTGCAGATAATATTTCGAGTTTTGTTAATATACACACTATTGTAGTTGTTTTTCAGTAAGTATGGGAAACACGATCTAAATCTTTAAAAGCAGCCAAGAAAATCCGAGTTTTAATTTCAAAAATTTTTAAAGATCTGGTTAGTCACGATGCATTCGTGTGTGATATAAGGATTGAATAAAAAGATGAAAATAAATTTTGAGACGAAACGGAGATAAAATTTTTTGTTTTGACCAAAATTTAGAGTAAAAACCGAAACCATAAGTAGTAAACCTCACTGTGTCTCATCTCGTGCTCATAGTAGTGACTGCTAAATAAATGAATTAGTCTTTATGGTCAAGAATTTAATTAATGAAACTTATAGCATTATTTTATTACTCTCTTTAGTTTTAAATATATTATAGCTTTTAAAGAAAAGTTTGATACATTTTATAAAATAGTGTGTTAGAAAAATAAAAAAAAATTCTACATATGCCTTTTTGTATCAATTATTGTATGTGAAAAAATAAATAAAGTAAAGTATGTAATATGATGTTTCTATTATTTTTAATTGGTAAAAAAAGATTAAAATAAATTCTTTAATTATTATAATAAATAATAAATAAAAAGTAAAAATAAAAATATATGATTTTTTTTGTAAAAATTAAACATAAAAAAAATTCTTATGTGAATTAATTAAAAATAACGATGGAGTATATTGTAACCAATTATTAGGCCATAACACGATGTTTAAGACAAGGTCTCAAATAGAATAATTTGTTCCATGCTACAGAGCTCAATTGGTGAAGCTAAAGGGCCAAGAAATTGAATTCTTCTATTTATCGCGAGATCTCGTTTACAAAAAAGCTTGCGGGAGAGTTTTCTTTCGTAATTGTTGACTGTATTTTTCTATACTTTTCTTATATCTATATTTAATTGTTTATTGCTTTTATTCTTACTCATTTATTTTGTTTTAACATTATTATTTTTTTGTTTACCAGGATGATATCCTTACACTCTATGAATTCAGACTAATCCAAGTTTAAAAAAGGGTGTAATAAATTATAGTAAGTCTAACTTCAAAATTTTTTGCTCCAAAAACTTTGGAGTTTTTCTTGAGTTTTATTTATTTTTAATAAAGTTTGGAATTAAATCAAACAAAAATATGAATGTTAATACTTGTATATTAAACATTACTTGGAAGTTAAACAAATTTCTATATATAAGAATGACTGCATTTCTAGAATGACTTAATGTGATTTTATAAAAATCACTAATATAATTGGCAAAAAGGACGTAAGAGTCTGTTTAGAGTATTTTTTTTCTTTTAAAAGCATTTTTTAAATATTTAACTGAAATATACAAAATAAAAGTTGATAAAAAAAGTTATTTTTGACTACTATTCTACTTTGCACTTGCTTCTTCAAATGGGGCACCAAATTAAATAAAATCTATATTAAGATTTTGGCAAAAGTACAATTTATGAAATATTATCACATACATTACTCCTCACTATATGAATTTTCAAAGAAAAATCACTATAGATTTTTCCACTCCAACTATTTTCAGTCAAAGAAAAACAGCATTTATTGTTCACTGTTATTGAGCGATCCTTCCAAAGTCATCAGGCAATCTCCAACCTTCATTCTTTTAGAACTAGCTTAAGCATTTAAAGAGGGAGCTGAATTTGATCCCAACATATGATGATACCAAAACCAAATATAATCACTTCCTCACGATCAACAATTTCATTTCTCTCGATGAAAATATCTTTTCCCTTCGTGAATGCGTTTTTTGATGATATAATCATTCTTGAATCAATTTGTATAACAAGCTCATGTACCCAATGGAGTCCATGCACTGCTTAGCTCAACCTTAACCATAAAAGCACAAACCCCAGCTTTCATGGGAGTTTACTGTGAAAACTCAACAGAACAAACCCTCTCCAGCTCATATCAGACAAATTGTTTGGTAAGGTACGAGGATTACAGCTTCTACATTGCAGCCAATGGTCAGACAACACCTCCAACAGGTAAGAGATTGAATAATTTTGCTATGTTAGATTATTAATTGTTTGGTTTTGCTTTGAATGTTGTTGTCTGTGAAGGATATCTTAGAATTTATCATAGATTATCTGTTTCAATAATCTGAAATTATGTTTTTGAAAAATCAGTAGTACAGATTCATTGTAAGTTTGATAGAGAAGAAGAAATTTGGAATGCAAATAGGCCTTCTCAAGATATGTCTAAATTATAGATTATAGAATATAGTTGTCCCATATTCATGAACAAGATACTTTAAATTTTATATATGTTCAAAGTCAAAATCTTGTATGAATACATCTTTGATTAAGAGGTGAGGAGCTTAAATAAACTTTTTTACTTAATGGCTTGGGGTGGTTATACTTAAGGCCATGGAAAAACATTGTTAAGGCATTGTAGGTGAAAATGCCTTTTTTGTTCTTTTTTATGAGTTTCATTATGAGTGTTCCCATACCTTATTTGTGACAAGAAGTGATAATTAACAAATGAAATTCTAAGGTTTCGAATCCAAAAAAGTTTGTTTTGAGACTTATTCTACCTACCATTAAACTAACAGGAGCAAATATGTTGTCTTATTTTCGGTTTCATATGTTATTCTACTATCTATGATTAACTTGAATGAGTAAGATCATTGATTAGATAATATTATTTTATAACATTTTGTTCAATTATAGTGAGTGAAACACTATATAAAACAAAAAAATGAGACGATAAATTTGCTCCCTAAACTAACACATTTGCTTAACTTATTCATTATTAACTTTTACTAACATAAACATTTTTCTGTCACCTCTCACATCACTTGTAATTGCGGTATGAAAATTTATTCATCTCAAATTTTATATCTTAAGTCTTTTCAAGATGGATACATCATTGATTCAAAATATAGTTTTTGGAGTCTGCATCATGAGAGACATAAGAGGAGAGGGAGAAGAGAGAAATCAAAAAGGTATGCTCAACATTTACAGATATTTTTTTTAATCTAAAGTTATTGTCAAAAGTATTATAAAAATTAATTGTTTCCCCATTTTTTAAGTGGTATAATCCTCCTTGAAAATTTTATTTTGTAAACTAAAATTTCTTCCCACCCCACTATATTATAGTGATCATGACAATTATTTATACAGGTATTGACTTTTTCCTTTCATTTTGTAATTGATTTAGATAGAAGGCTAAGTGTCCATTTGATTTGTTAAAAAATAAGAGTAAAGATAGCACAAAAATTTTTGTCCCATGTTTGATTTTTTAAAAGACTTAGGTACTAAACAAAAATTTGTCCATGGTACTGGACAAATCCTCTATTTTTTGTCCCTTAAAAAATAAAAGAATAAAAATTTTATCTACAGTACAAAAATGTAAAAAGATAAATTTAACCCCATGTAGGTATTTCAACTATCAACAACCCCATCTAGACAAATTTTGTCCACAACACATTTTTAAAATTAATATACTTTTCATGATGTTTTATTTATATACTTTTATTATAATTTTCATATTTTCATTAATTATTATATTTTTATATATCAAAATCTTATCTAATATATTTTTTCTTTAAAAGGAGACCGTTCTTGTATGCACTGCTAGGTGTTTGTTTAATGACGATAGTGACATTTTTTTTTAAAAAAAAAAAAAAAATCTTCCAATTCTGTAAAACTGGCATGGTCATCTATGGCCATTTCTTTTGGCACACCTCATATTTATATCCATACTCCCCATTCCTAATTTGGCATGGGCTGGGTTTGATTTGGAAATCCAAACCATGCCATAACTGAAAACCCAAAAAAGAAAATTAAAAAACAAGAAAGAAAGTTGGTTTTGGTATCTCTGAAACCCAAGCGATCCAGGGCTTTCTTTCTTGCTTTTTTTGTAAGTCTTCTAGCTTGGCTTTCAACTTGATAAAGTACTAATGAAACTTGTAGTTGGAGAAACTCACAAAGAGTCCTAAAGTGCGAAGTTATAAGAAAGTTTAGGGCTTTTTTGGTTTAAAAATGTTTTCATATTTTCATTCTTTATTTTTATTTCTGGAAATATATTTTTATTTTCATATTTTCATGATCTAATAACATTTTTATTTGTATTCAATTTTTATTCTTCTTTTTTACCTTTTGAGTGAAAAATGATTGGATCGAACAAGTTAGTCATATATATTTGTATAAGATTAATTTTTGTTAAAGATAAAAGCATAATAATCAATAATTTTTTTTTAAAAAAATCAATAAATGATGTTTTGAATTTAAAATATTTATCTAAATGTCTTAGGATTCAGCGTCAACTAACATTTTGTAAGTTAGTAAATATGTATTTAGAGTAAACCCTCAATTCAATACTTGTGACATGGAGGTACCATCAAATTGGTACTTATTAAATTTTTGATATCACATTGATATCTTTGGTATCATTTAAATATTTATAAGATTAAATTATATTAGGGAAGTCCCTATCAAGTTACTAACTTGATGACATTTTCATTAAAAAGTTTTTATTTGATGCAAAATCAATTTCATATTTACTTAAGTGATGTCAAAAAAACCATAGTAATATTAAAAATATAATAAATATTAACTTAATAACACTCTTATCGCGTAAATATTTACTCTATATTTTAATTGGGAAAGTTATGGTTTAGATTTTATCAAGAATAGGTATGATTACATCTATAGATATTATTCTATGTTGTATAGCATCTAATTAACAAAGATTATAAGGAAATAACATTGCACATGTTATTACGACTGTAGTAGTTTATTTCATGGAAGTTTCCTAATGTCAGATGATGTTGGGAGCCATTTAGCTAGTCTTCGTCTCTGTTAATTTTATGTTTATAAACGACCATCACATTAATTGTTTCTTTATGTGGTATGAATTTGAATATGTTGTTACAATCACATTACTTAGTCACCACTTATAATTAGTGATACTCTTCTATTTAAAGGAAGATGTTGTAGGAGAATTATAACATTACTTTGAATGAATGAATTAATTTAATTGGTGAATGATGATTCATATTAGTTTAATTGTATAAACAATTTTAGAAGGGTATGGATGTTATTCAACAATTTCCCATAAAAAAATGTTATCCAACAATTTAAGCAACTCAATGTGTCACGCGTTCAATTATTAAATTACTTGACATAAGAGAATATACAAAAGAGGAACTTCTAGTTCTTTACAATTATTAACCTTTCAGGTGAAGCTTAAAATAAAGGCTAGCCATTAACTAAATACTATACAAGTAATACTTCTAATGCAAGTTAAAAAATGATAGTTGAAATTATTTAGACTTATTTGTTTACTTGATGAATTTGTGAGGATTGTGTGAGGTCTATATAAACAAGAAAGGAATAGATTGACTATTTCATTTGGTAGCTAATAGAATAGAATGATTTTTCAAGCCTAATTCCATTGCTTTTAGTATACAAAATTAATGTGAAATAGCTGGCTTACAAGATTATAATACCCTTATGAAATGTCATTTTATATGATTAAAGAGGTAAGTGTGACTTTCCAAAATACTTAAAGCAACCATGTAATTCTTAAGTTTCTGTGTTAGGTTCATTTTGTTGTTTTTTCTTGTTAAGTAATAAATAAGTAACTCAAATTCATTCAACATATATGTATTGAGTGATGTTATTTTTAAGTGATTTAACGAATGAATATACTTAATAAAAAATACTCCAGTGAAAAAACCGAACACAATTTTCTTGCAATTCCTAACCACCAGGACTCACTTCACTTCAACCTTATAACTTGCTAAAATACTTAAAGCATTAATTTATTAGCCTAAAATTAGTTCTTTTACCTGTGCCTTCTAGAAGCACACTATTATTTATATTGATAACTTAGAAAAATTAAAATGCATTGACATTGTTCATAATTATATAATCATTTTCTTGTCTGCAAGAGGCCAAATAACTAACACCAATACACTGACTATTCTAACCTAACATGCTATTCTGCAAACCAAAAACAAGACAGAACTTCGGCAAGCGCTAGTCATAAACCAAGAACAAAAGCCAGCACTTGTCAGCATTGATGAGCAATTAAGGAAGGATCCTTGTGTTTAAAAATTTTGAATGCTTTAATTTCAATCTAGAGATAGTTTAAACAAAAGTTACACAATTAGCCAATCAAGTTGCCATATTTGAAAGTAGTATTAAAATAATTTCCAATAAGGAAATGTTTTTTTTTTTTTTTTTTTGTAATTTTGACTATGTGACAGCATGCTATTAAATTAGCAATGAGAGAGATTTGACGCAATGACTCATTCTCTAAGACTAAAGCCATGCTTTCTTCTTAGTCATAAGTTGAATCTGGGTACACCGCCTTCTTAATTTAGGTTCAAATTCTTGTATACATATGTTTATCTATGACAAAAATAAAATAAGATTAGTGAAAAATCCATCAAAACTCATCTTCAAATTTTAGTACTTCAAAGCATAGAGCCAATTACAAATATCATTAAAGTTCATATCACATGTAACATAAAATACTTCATAATGAAATAAATTTTTAAGTTATATATAATATCAAACAAGATTATACAGCTAGGGTTGATACACAAAACTTATTATTTTAATACTTACAATCTTATAAATGTTATTTAGCAAATGTCTGTAGGAACCGTTTTCATATCTGGAAATGAGTAATGGTCAAACAATCTCAATGTAAATAATCCATATGAATAGTCAAATGTATAAAGAAAGCAAGCAACCAAACCGTTTAATTTTTCCTCATTCCAAATAATCAATCTAATAGTCAAAGTCTCAATCTTCATCCTTTTATTCTTTCAATTCATCAGGAATTACTTGCAGTTATTCTTTCAATTCAAATATTTCTCCTAATATAGCCATATTCTTAATGAATCAGCATAGAAATTGTTACTTATAGCTCAAGCATTCCAAATTTCCAATGGAGGGCATTGCAAAACTCAAATTCAGATCATCAAAATCAATTGCTTTCTTAGCAATAATGCTGGCCCTTATATCTTAACCAATTCCATCCCCAATATATCAAGATGGAGAGAAGAGGTATGTCATGGTGCACTGCAGCAGAGACCTGAACAGGGATCAGCGTGCACAGTGTTTGGAGAGCACGTTAGGGAAAGTTCCTAAGTGTTATGTGCATAGTCTGGGATGGCAGGTTTCGGTTCCAAGTTGTTTGGTAAGGTACGAGGATTACGGCTTCTACGTTACAGCCAATGGTCAGACAACACCTTTGCTATCTTAGATTATTAATTGTTTGGTTTTGCTTTAAATGTTATTGTCTGTGAAGAAATCTCAGAATTTATCATAGATGATCTGTCTCGATAATCTGATATCATTTTTTTGAAAAATTAGTAGCACAGATTTATCGCAACTTTGATAGAGATGAAGAAATTTGGAATACAAATAGGCCTTCTCAAGATATGTCTAAATAGATTAAAGAAAATAGTTGTCCCATATTCATGAAAAGGATACTGAAAATTTTATATATGTTCAAAGTCATATGAATACATCTTTGATTCAGAGGTGAGCAACTTAAATAAACTTCTTCACTTAATGGTTGGGGTAGTTATATTTAAGGCCGTAGAAAAACATTGTTAAAGCATTTTAGGTGAACAGTGCCTTTTTTTAATGTTTATATCTAGAGTGTTCTCACACCTTATTTGTGACAAGAAACAATATTTAATAAATGCAATTTTAAGGGGTTGAACTCAAAGAAGTTTGTCGTGAGACTTGGTCTATTTACCATGAAATTAACGGGAACAAATCTATTGTCTTATTTCTAATCTTATGTGGTGTTTTACTCACGATGATCGACTCAAATGAGTGGAACCACCTATTAAATAATATTATTTTATAGTATTTAGTCAAATTATGATAAATAAAACACCATATAAAACAAGAAATGGGACAACAAGTTTGCTCCCTAAACCAAAATTTTTGCTTAACCTATTCATTGATTAACTTCTACTAACATAAACATTTTTTTTACCTCTCACATAACTTGTAATTGCTGTATGAAAGTTGATTTATCTCAAATTTCATATCTTAAGTCTTTTCAAGATGGATACCTCATTGATTTAAAATACAGTTTTTGGAGTATGTATCATGAGAGACATAAGAAGAGAGGGAGAAGAGAGAAATCAAAAAGTATGCTCAACATTTACAGTTTTTTTTTTTTTTTTTTTTGAATCTAAAGTTATAGCCAAAAGTGTTATAAAAATTAATTGTTTCCCTATTTTTTAAGTGGTATAACCCTCCTTGAAAATTTTATTTTGTTAACTGAAACTTCTCTCATGATAAAGTCAAATTTGAGTAATTTCTCAGGCGGGCATTGAATTTTTTCCTTGCATTATTTAGAAAGAAGGTTAAAAATTCATTTGTATTGGCTTAAAAACAAAAAAGTTAAAAAGAGAAATAGAAGTAATTTTTTTTTTTTAAAAAAAGCATCTTTCACTTATTTGTGAAATTTTGATTTCTAAAAATATTTTTCTTTTTATAAAAGATTAATCCAAATAATGAATAAATCAATTATTATCTTATAAAAGCAAACGACCCATTTGTCTTTGCTTTTGTTGATATTTCTTCATCACCTTTCGTTTTGTTTCAAATATCAATGTCACTTTCTCTCTCAAACTTAGAAGACCTAGATAGCTAACAACAAATCAACTCTTTAGAATAGTCAAATGCAGAAAAACAATATTCTCCAATATTGCATCACCTATCGACTTTGGATTCTCATAATTCCCTAACTTGAAACTCACTTTTCTTCTTCATCGTAGTATTAATTTCTTCTGATTTCACCTCAACCATTAGAACTAGATAGATCCAATAAGTGCAAGTATCCCGACTATGAAAATTCTGAAGTGAACAATAATAGGTGCAACCAAACCATTGGGCATTCCCATTTGACTATACTTTTCAAAGATATCAATGTGAAACTCAAGTCCCATTTCTCCTTTAGTTTACTATCTTCCCTAATTCATCCGCAATTGACGTTGGAACCTCCTTAACGTATAGTTATTTGTAGGATGATATTATAAATAAAAAATAAAAAAAACTATAATAAAATATATAAAAAATAAGTATACACACATAAGTGCGTGGATAACACAGCTCTAATTCAATTAGCATGCTTATAACTCAGGCTCAAGCACTTCATATTACCCATTGGCTATGGAGCCAACAAAACTCATCACTCTCCTACTTCTTCTGAGCTTCAAATTCCTCAAAACGACACCACAATCCATAAACTACGTAGGAGATGATTGTCACAACTCAAGTTTCTCCACCGAACAAACTCTTAATAACGCATACCAAACGAACCTTAACGATGTCCTCACATTGCTATCCTCCGACGCTGCCACCAGCAGAGGATACAACCACACCGCCGAAGGCACCGGCACCGGAGACGCCGTGTACGGCCTCTACGACTGCCGGGGCGACGTGGTTGGACGCTTTTGCCAGTTCTGTGTCTCAACTGCCACCAGAGAAATCCTCACGCGCTGCCCAAACCGTCTCTCTGCGGTTGTCTGGTACGATTTCTGCATTTTCCGGTACTCCAACAAAAACTTCTTCGGAAACCTCACCATAAGTCCTTCTTGGAACATTTCTGGGTCGAAAAACATATCGGGTCCCTCAGAACTTGAGAAAGCTTTGAGCTTTATGAGAAGGTTGATAAGAAAGGCAACTGTTGAGACTAACCAGCTTTTTGCCATGGATGAGTTTGATCTGAGTCCGGATAAGAAAAGATATGGGTTGGTGCAGTGTAGCAGAGACCTTACTAACGAAGAGTGTAGTCAGTGTTTGACTGCTATGGTAGATAAAGTTTCCCAGTGTTGTGGGACAAAACTGGGATGGCAAGTTTTGGCTCCTAGTTGTTTGATAAAGTATGCTGATTACATGTTCTATGATTTGAATACTCAGACAACTTCATCATCTCCGGTGTCTGATCGGAAAACAGGTAACAAAATTAGATGCTTTTTTTTGTATGTTTTTGCAATTACAAAATAGTGAGTTGATGTGATGTGTTATGGGTCGTTAAATAATTTAAAATTAATTTATAACAGATTTGTTATCTTATATATTGTCTTACAATAAAAATTATTAAAATATATAAGATAATGAGACGAAACCATTATATATATATATATATATATATATATATATATATATATATATATATATATTTCTCAATCATTATTGAGAAGTGAGATAAGGAATTGTGACAACAAATTTTAATGCATGACTTACTTCTTGAGTGACTATATTTACATATTCTTTTGATGGCAGAAAATCCAGTAATAGAATATGTAATTAGTTTAGTTGCTCGCAAAGTAAGTTATAGACAATTAAAATTTGTTGTTACAATTTCCTATCTCACTTCTTAAGATTAGTTGAGTTGGTAGAAAATCTAATAATTATCAAGGAACAAGGTTCGGTTGAGTTGACACTTGGACAATTAGATTCATCCTGCTTTGTCCTCTCCAGATTAAAATTCTTTTGTTTTCATTTATTTTTGAAAAGAGAAAAAAGAAAATCTAGTAATTTTTTGAATTTCTGCTGTGAAAATTTTAGGTTCTAGATAGGATTCATAGGCTCGCGGTGAAATTTAATTACCACACCATCATAATCATATGTCTACAGGGTTTAGGGTAGTATTGATACTTATGTTTTGCTGGTTTTGGAATCTGCATGTTCAAGATCATGAACAAAACCTATGCACATGAACTTTTCTGCACAGGTCAAAAGGTTTTTATCATGGCTTTCTGCTATTCACGTGTAGATATTACCGCTTACGCAATCTAAGTTGTTGTATATTTTATTTGTGGAGATAAGGTAATTTATTAACATGACGAAAGCCTTCTACTTAATTTTTGTTGTGGTTTATTGACCTGGTCCAATAAAATCAGTACGCAATAAATACGTCCAACGCAATCAGTACGCTATAAATACAGAAAATGAGAAAGTCAAAGATTTTGTGAGATTGTCTGGCGGGCGTTGTCTTTGCAATTATGTGTGTCCCACATATGTGTAAATTTGTTTAAATATAAGAAAAGTGTTACGTGTGTATCTATTTTTTGATTTTTTTTTTACTTTTTATTTATAATATTTTTTGAGTTGGGCCGTAGTGTCTTATTGATGTGAAAGTATGTTTTTAAATTTTTAAAAAATATTCATAAATTGTTTATTAATGAAGTTTTTATATTGACAAAAAATTTGAATATATATTGTTTTGAAATATATTTTATTTTTGTTAATTGAACAAACTTTGTTAACTTTTTTTTAGGTAGTTGTTGATCAATCATGCATCAATTTTTTGAAACGTGTTTACTTAAATTGCAGACATCTTAAGCTCAATGATGCAATTTCTTCAGTTTTATGTGGACTCACTTTAATTTAAATTCTTTTTACATTTCCCAAAAGGAAGAATTAATTCATTGAAAACAAGAACCATTATTCTTTACTATGCCTTAAGGTTATGGGAAAAATTGCATTATATGTTCTTGTTTGTATATCTTTTGCAGGAGGTACTAGCAGCAGCAAGACAAGAACCTTGATCATTAGCATAATAAGCGCATTGGTTGCACTAGCTCTATTAAGTTGCTCCATCTACTACTTCCTCCGGCGGAAGAGAGTAAGAAAAGGTAATCTCCTCTTGTTAAACTAACTAATTACTAGACAAAATCTTTGCCTTATTTGATATGCCACATTCTGTCCTATAGTGTCGTGACTAGCTTAAATATTAAAGTAATACTGTAAAATATTACAAATTATATATTTGACTAATCACAACATATAAGATAAGAATTTGACACACTAAATAAAATAAGATTTTATCATACTAATTACTTGTGTAAAGCAAATATTATTCAGGTATCCTGATTATAAATTTACATGATTCATTTGTAGGGACTCTGCTATTAGAGACCACCCCAATAATTTTCCCTGGCAATGATCAGAACTCCTATGAAGACCTTCCTACTATCCCTTTCATTACAATTCAAGAGAGTACTAACAACTTCTCGAAAGAATCTAAATTGGGAGAAGGTGGCTTTGGTCCTGTTTACAAGGTATTTAAGAGTTAGATTTGAATGATATGACAAGTTTTGATTTAACACTTTGTTGCCCTACGTCATGTTCCTTCGTCTCAACTTTTTGATAGGGAATTTTGCTAGATGGGAGGGAAGTTGAAGTAAAAAGGCTATCAAAAACTTCTGCGCAAGGTTTAGAGGAGTTCAAAAATGAAGTTCTATTCATTGCTAAATTGCAACACAGAAACCTTGTGAGGCTCTTAGGTTGCTGCATTAATGAAGATGAAAAGCTACTTGTGTATGAGTACATGCCAAATTCTAGTCTTGACTCTTACCTTTTTGGTATGATTTTGCCGAAATTTGTGCCTTCTTTTCTCACTTTGATATTTAGAAATACAATTAATTGGGTTATCTTCTAACTTTAGATACGGAAAAGCGAGAACTCCTTGATTGGAAACTACGATTAAACATTATCAATGGAATAGCAAGAGGACTTCTCTACTTGCATGAAGACTCCCGACTCAAAGTAATACATAGAGATTTGAAAGCTAGCAATGTTTTACTTGAGTATGAGATGAATCCAAAAATATCAGATTTTGGATTGGCAAGGACATTTGAAAGGGACCAAAATCAAGCAAATACTAAAAGAGTAATGGGTACTTAGTAAGTATTATTTAAAATCCTTCTAACGGTGACATGTTAGTTCATAAGTAATTAGGGAGTTTTTCTTGCTTGACTTCTAACAATAGTTTATTGAATTGATGTAGTGGATATATGGCTCCTGAATATGCTATGGAAGGATTATTTTCTATGAAGTCCGATGTTTTTAGCTTTGGAGTTCTCATGTTGGAGACCATTTGTGGGCAAAGAAATAGTGGATTTTATCTCTCAGAACACGGTCAGAGTCTTCTTGTATATGTGAGTTTTCTACTATTTTTTTACCACAAATTTGAAATTCCAATAGAGATAGGGAGATCTTCAACTAGCTATAGAGCTAAATAATTTCGCAATTCCATGCAGACCTGGACACTATGGTGTGAAGGAAAATCACTGGAACTGATGGATCCAACTCTAGAAAAATCATACATAGCCGATGAAGTTACAAGGTGCATACACATTGGTTTGTTGTGTGTTCAAGAAGATGCAGCAGATAGACCAACCATGTCCGGTGTTGTTGTCATGCTTGCAAGCGATACAATGACTCTTCCCCATCCCAACCACCCTGCATTTTCAGTCGGAAGAATGGCGCTCGGCGATTCTTCAACATTGAAAAATTCCAAGGATCCTTCTATTAATGATGTCACTGTGTCTCGTATTGCTCCAAGGTAATGGCAATAAATGGATAAACCATTTCCTCCATTACCTTGAGTGGTATTGAGGCATGAGGGTTAAAATTAAGCAAACAAAAGCAGAAACAACCCTGCTGATATATATTTGGCCCCAGAAAGAAGAAACTTGACCCTGCCATTGTAGAAGCAGTTACAACAAAAGCCACTCCTGCAATCAACGAACAATTTTCTCTATGGCAGTTACCTGAGAAGGAGGGCGTCTCATAAGTCAGTTAAAGATCGAATAGACTAATTGCTGGTGTTGTGTATTTCATATCAATACACCTTTTCATAGAACTAAAGATCATGTGATCAACTCTTCTCATTGGTGTTTTTATTGACTTTCTTTATGCATGTTCAAATTGAGATGAAATACTATGTTTTACTTTTTGTCTTAAACCCTGTCACGAGTTTGAGATTAATTCATAAACAATAAAATAATACTGCAATTAAGAGTTAGTCTCACTTTTGAACTAATGACTAGTCTATAAGACATAGTTTAATATAGAAGATATTGTCCCATTCTAATCATCTTAACCTATTTTCTATACAAACCACGTGCCAAAAAGCGCACCCATGTACTCACATAAGCCATTTTTCTCCTTTTATTCTTTGGTATGATATTGATCTCTACTAAAAATAAAAATAGTTGTCAATCTTGGTAAGACTTTTATGGATCCTAGCAAGATCATGATCTACAAGTCACTAACTGTATGAGATTGTCAAAGCATTCAAATAAAATATATAATAGAGAAATATAATCTTGTTTAAGTCAGCAACTAGCTTAAGAACCATTAATGATAATAGAACCTACTTATAATGCATAGATTTTGAACTTAATTCCCACCGCCTACAGAATTTTGGGAATATGTAGTCACTGATTGAAGACAAAATTAACTATAGTAAGCTACATATATTCGTGTAGCAGGAGCATACATTTTATTTCATTTTGGATATTCTTACTTTCATATTGGTTATTAATTTGATCTTTCTATAATAGCTTAGTTAGCAAGTTATGTGATTACTAGGTTATCTTTTGACAAATCTCAGAGATTATTTGAATTTGAGTCGTGAGAGTATCATGCTCTAAAGGAATATTATAGGTTTATTGTTTGGGAAGTACCTTGCCTTAGAATTAAAGAAAACCAATATATAGTTAATTCAGGCGAGCAAAACTAGAATAGAACACTAATAATTGTCTAATCATTAATAATAAAAATAATAACAAGAAAATATATAATGAACACTAATATTTAACATGTAGAAGAAAAAAAAATTATATGATTGTAAAAAATAAACTCAAATACTTTAAAAATAATATATTAAAATTTCACTTGCAACGAAATAAATAGTTTGTCAACCTAATTTTTTTTTTCTCACTTCCTCTTCCTTGGTGGAGCCAAAACTAAGTGGAGTCTCTCTAAAATTTTCTTCACCTTCTCTCGTCTCACGGCTTTCTTATAAAAGCCCCATAAAGAAACCAAGCTTTCAAAACAAGCTTCACCGAAGTTTTTATTATGTGGGCTTGGGACTCCCAACATTTTTATCTCATCATGATTGCATTTTGCATTGCATGTGTTCCTATTAGATTATTATTATTTATCTTTTTTATTTATAATTTTACTTATATAAATAACTATACTTTAAGTATAAATACTAAAATAACATTTTGATTCTGTTAACTCGATCTACATCTTTAAAAACAGCCAAAAAAATTTGACTTTCATTTTCAAAATTGTTTTTAGAAATCTGGTCAATCCCAATGCATCTCTGTGTGATATAAAGATTGAACAGGAATATACACAATAAATTTTGAGATGAAATCGAGATAAAATTTTTTGTTTTGACCAAAATTTAGGATAAATACAAAAACCATAAGAGGCAAAGCTCATTGTGTGATAAAAAATCATGCAGAAGACTTTGAAAATTATGAAGCTTACAATCAATTTCACTGTCATGTGGAAGGCCAAAATGTCTATTTTCTTATGAGTTGGTGGCAGTTCGTTGTTTATTCAAGCCCTTCGATGAAGTTTCCAATCAACTACAAGTCAAAGGGAATGCTTTATGTATTGTATCATCATATATAAATAAATGAATTCAATTATCATTTTCATCAAAATTTAATGTTAGGATATGTCTTGAATTAATCTTTATGGTTATTTGTATAGAATTGAGATTTTTACAGGATTAGGTTTGTTTAGGAGTTTTCGATGATCTGAGAATATATCTCAAACTATAATTGAGGGGATTTATCTAATTGTTATGGGTTATTCGATCATGTAAAATAGAGTTTGGCGTTTATTTTAATTTCAAATTTTGGGTTATATATAAAAAGAGCTCATTCTAAGTTAAAAATAATAAAATAATTCAGATAACAAATATTATTAAATTGTTAAAATATATTATTTTATATATTTTAATTAACTCAAAAAAATAAGGCAGAAAATGAGAAGGAAGGAAGATTCTTAACTCAAAACAAATCATGTTGTAAGGGAAAAAAATTCTCTTTCTCACACTATGTTTAAAACCTTATTTCATAGTCAATTAATGATTAGTCAACAATTTAATTAATGCAATCTATAACATTATTTTATTATTCTCTTTAGTTCTAAATATAAGATAGTTTTAGATAAAAATTTTGATCCATTTTATAAGGTGGTGTGTTGGAAAAATATAAAAGATTTCATATATATCTTTTTGTATTAATTGCTGCATGTGAAATATACAATATAATGTCTCTATTATTTTTAATTAGTAAAGAGACATTAAAATAACTTGTTTAATTATTATAATAAATAAAAGTAAAATTAGAAACATATAATACCTTTTATAAAAATTTAAGTATAAAAGGATAAATTCTTTTAAGATAGGTGAATTAATTAAAAGTATATTGTAACCAATTATTAGGCTATAACACGAATGCTTAAGACAAGGTCACAAATAGAATAATCTGTTTTATGCTAGAGAGCTCAATTGGTAAAGCTAAAGGGCAAATAAATTGAGCTATTCTATTGTCGCGAGATCTCGTTTACAAAAAAGCTTGCGGGAGAGTTTTCTTTGGCAATTGTTGATTATATTTTTCTATACTCTTCTTATATCTATCTTTAATTGTTTATTGCTTTTATTCTTTCTTAACTATTTTGTTTTAACATTATAGTTAGGGATTATTTTTTTCTTTAACAAGATGATATCCTTACACTCTCTGAATTGAGACTAATCCAAGTTTAAAAAAGGGCGTAAAAATTATAATATTTTTAACATATCTAATTTGAAAATTTAAAATTTGAAATTTTCGACTTCAAAAACATTAAAGTTTACCTTATTTTTTATTTTTCTTTTTTCAATGAAGTTTGGAATTAAATCAATCAAAAGTATGAATTTTAATACTTCTATATTGTAAACATTACTTGGAAGTTAAACAAATTTCTATATGTGAGAATGATTGCATTTCTAGAATGACTTATGGTGATTTTATAAAAATCACTAATATAATTGACCAAAAGGATGTAAGAGTCTGTTTAGAATACTTTTATCCTTTTAAAATTATTTTTTGAAAAGATACTTTTATATAATTTTTGAATATTTAACTTAATTTTTAAAATACAAAATAAAAATTGATAATAAAAAATTTATTTTTCATTTCTATTCTACTTTACACTTGCTATTTCAAATGGGACACCAAATTAATTAAAATTTATATTAAGATTTTGGCATAAATACAATTTATGAAATATTATCACGTATATTACTCCTCACTATATGAGTTTTCAAAGAAAAATCACTATAGATTTTTTCACTCCAACTATTTCCAGTCAAATCACTTCTTCAAAATCAATAATTTCATTTCTCTCAATGAAAATATCTGTTCCCTTTGTGTATACGTTTTTCGTAATATAATCATTCTTGAATCAATTTGTATGACATGGCCATGTACCCATTGGAGGGCATTACAAAGCCCATTTCCAGATCACCAATAACCATTATTCTCACAGTCCATGCACTGCTTAGCATTACAACCTTATGAAAGAATTTGGTATAATAATTATATACATACTGCAGGAGATTCATAGCATGTATTGGAGAAGTAGGGATTTTATAATTACCTGTTACAGGAGTGGATTCTATATGATCGGAATGAGAGAGAAAACCATTCTTAGAAAGTAGTTATGATCTCTTGCTATAATACAAGGAGTCACGAATGTGTTATTTAATGGATGATAACATTTGTATTTATAGCAGAGATCAAGAGCTCTCCATGACAACCCTATAAGCTATTACGCTAACCTACCTATAAATAATTAACCTAGTATCATGGCCTAGTCTCAAGAAGTCCAATATACGTGACAAAGCCCAATAAAAATATATAGGGCCTCTACTACTATACTTATATAATTGATATAATATTAGATCTAGGTTTTATACAAAATTGATTAATGCTAGTTTATAGTTTTACACCTTAACCATAAAAGCACAAACCCCAACTTTCATGGGAGTTTACTGTGAAAACTCAACAGAACAAACCCTCTCTAGCTCATATCAGACAAATTTTAATGGCATCCTCTCATGGCTAACCTCTGATGCTAGAACAAGCAAAGGCTACAACTACGCCATAAGCACCGGCGCTGCCGCAAATGATACAGTTTATTGCCTCTACGATTGCCAGGGAGATGTGGACAGATCCTTCTGCCAGTTCTGTCTCTCCGCTTCTACAAACGAATTGGTGAGGCGTTGTCCTAACAGTGTTTCTGCGATTATATGGTATGATTTCTGCTTCATCCAATACTCGAATCAGAATTTTATTTCGAATTTCTCTACAACCCTATTCAGGTATGATATTTTGGGAAGGAAAAACATTTCGAATCCCACAGGAGTTAATGCAACTGAGAATTATATGAGGAGTTTGATAAGGATAGCAACTATGACCAGCCAGTTAAATGATATGGGTGAGTTTTCTTTGAGCAATGGAGAGAAGAGGTATGGCTTGGTGCAGTGTACCAGATACCTTGGTGACGATAAGTGTGCTCAGTGTTTGGAGGACCTATTAGAGAGGGTTCATGAGCGTTGTGCAAAAAAAATTAGGATGGCAGTGTGCACAGTGTTTGGAGACCACGTTAGGGAAAGTTCCTAAGTGTTGTTTACATAGTCTGGGATGGCAGGTTACTGTTCCAAGTTGTTTGGTAAGGTACGAGGATTACAGCTTCCACATTACAGCCAATGGTCAGACAACACCTCCAACAGGCAAGAGATTGAATAATTTTGCTGTCTTAGATTATTAATTGTTTGGTTTTGCTTTGAATGTTGTTGTCTGTGAAGGAAATCTTAGAATTTATCATAGATGATCTGTCTCAATAATCTGACATTATTTTTTTGAAAAATTAGTAGTACAGATTCATTGTAAGTTTGATAGAGAAGAAGAAATTTGGAATGCAAATAGGCCTTCTCAGGAAATGTCTAAATTATAGATTATATAATATAGTTGTCCCATATTCATGAACAAGATACTTTAAATTTTATATATGTTCAAAGTCAAAAACTTGTATGAATACATCTTTGATTCAGAGGTGAGGAACTTAATAAAATATTTTTACTTAATGGCTTGGGTTGGTTGGTTATATTTAAGGCCATAGAAAAACATTGTTAAGGCATTGTAGGGGATAATGCCTTTTTTGTTCTTTTTTATTAGTTTCATCACGAGTGTTCCCATACCTTATTTGTGACAAGAAGTGATAATTAACAAATGCAATTCTAAGGTTTCGAATTCAAAAAAGTATGTTTTGAGACTTATTCTACTTACCATTAAACTAATGGGAGCAAATATGTTCTCTCATTTTCAGTCTCATATGTTATTCTACTATCTATGATTAACTTGAATGAGTAAAACTATTCATTAGATAATATTATTTTATAACATTTTGTTCCATTATAGTGAGTGAAACACTATATGAAACAAAAAAAAATGAGACAATAAATTTGCTCCCTAAACTAACACATATGCTTAACTTATTCATTATTAACTTTTACTAACATAACATTTTTCTGTCACCTCTCACATCACTTGTAATTGCGGTATGAAAATTTATTCATCTCAAATTTTATATCTTAAGTCTTTTCAAGGATACATCATTGATTTAAAATATAGTTTTTGGAGTCTGCATCATGAGGGACATAAGAAGAGAGGGAGAAGAGAGAAATCAAAAGGTATGCTCAACATTTTACAGATTTTTTTTTTTATATTTTAATCTAAAGTTATTGTCAAAAGTATTATCAAAATTAATTGTTTCCCCATTTTTTAAGTGGTATAATCCTCCTTGAAAATTTTATTTTGTAAACTGAAACTTCTTCCCACCCCACAATATTATAATGATCTTGATAATTATTTATGCAGATATTGAATTTTTTCCTTGCATTCTATAATTGATTTAGATAGAAGACTAAAAGTCTGTTTGGATTGACTTAAAAAAAAGAAGCTAAAAGGAAAAGTATAAATAAAGATTAAAAGGAAAAATATCTCCTCACTTGCTTTTAAAAGAAACAAGATTTTAATTTTTAAAAGTGCTTCTTCTTTTATAAAATGTTATCCAAACAGTGAATAAATCAATTATTATCTTATACAAGTAAACGACTATAAAGCCATAAGCCTTTGCTTTTGTTTATATTTCTCCATCACCTTTCGTTTTGTATCTATCCCGAGTTACTACTTCAGACATCAATGTCATTTTCTCTCTCAAACTAATAAGACTTAGACAGCTAACTCCAAATCTTCAAAGAAAAATCCCTTTTAACTCTTTAGTCAAATGTAGAAAAACAACAGAAGTCAGCAAATGATTGGGTTTGCTTTCAAAATAATCACTACAAAGTAAGAAAAAAAAAAAAAAAAAAAAACTTACCACCTTTCATTAATTTCCCCAATATTCCATCAGATATTGACTTTGGATTCTCATAATACCCTTATTTGAAACTCATTTTCTTGTCCATCATAGTATTAATTTCTTATAATTTTACCACAACCATTAGAACTTGATAGATCCAAGAAGTGCAAGTAGTCGGAACATAAATTTCTTATCCCCTAACTTGATACACTGCATGTGCAACTGGTTTGAAGAGCTTATCATAATTACATCCTGCTCATTAATTGATTGAACTGTCGCAGCATCCAACTATACTCATTGACCAATCAAGTCTTCTGTTGAACGTATGAATCTGACTATTTGCTAGATATTTCTAAGTTTGCATAAATATATTCAATTATATTTAAATAATAAATAAAATCACTTCAACTGTTTTTCTTTTTTAAAAAGAATTTTTCAAACTTAATTAGTTAATGGGGAGATACAATTGAGGGAAAAAAAAAGTTTATATTGATGGTTTGAATCCTTAGCTTAAGAATTACCAATAATAATATCAATTGAGCTAAGATTCTTCAGTAGATCACTTGAACTTGGTATGCTGATTTTGCAATATATAGTTCTATTAGCAAATTTTCTTAAATTTTGTTAATTTCTTTCCAGTAGAATAATTTTTGTTCTAAAAGGAGAATAGTAAAAAAATTTAGGAGATTAAGAGATTCCTAAACCCATATTTTGGTTTACACATATTTCCTATAATTTTAGGGCATGAGACTATTTCCTATATATTTAAGAAGGATTCTTGAACCCCTTTTTTTTATGACCATTATAGAATTAGCCATAATTAATACGCCTTGCAAGTTAGCAAATTAAATGTCAATCTCTTTGTCTCTATAAACACAGCTGGATATAAACCGCTTGGGCATATGGACACACTTGGTAGGTTTAAATTGTTAGAGGATAAGTTTTTGTTATTCTGTTAGTTTCTGTTAATACAGCTGGGATAAGTTTTTGTTAGTCCAGCTATGCTCCTTTAAGATGTATACACGTGTAGAGATCATAGTCTATCTGAAGTATGATATAAACAATGTACAACAGCTTTGATGATATCAATCACAAACTCTCAAACTTCATTCTTGCTTTTGCGTGTATCTTCTTCTTCCTTCTTACCTCTGATACCAGTCTTTCTGACATGGTATCAAAGCCATTCTGATCCATGGATCCATGCAACGCTGCGTCATCAATTCCAACTTTCGGTCAAACGCTAACTGTAAAACTCGATCAAGGAAACTTCTTGATTTGGAGAAATCAAGTGCTGAATATTGTCATTGCAAATGGGTTTGAAGATTTACTTGATGGCTCAAGAAGATGTCTAGATCGCTACTTGCAAGGAATAGAGGCTGTGAATCCTAGCTATGTCAAGTGGCAGAGGGAAAATCGATTGGTAATGAGTTGGCTATATGCTTCCTTGATAGGGCCAATGATGAACTAGATCATGGCTTGTGAGTCTGCTAATGAAATTTGGCATTCTTTGACAGAAAGTTTTGCCTCATCCTCAAGAGCTCGCATTATGGATTTAAAGGTACAGCTTCAAATGATTAAAAAGGGTGCTATGAGCATGTGGGAGTATTTGTCAAAGTTTCATGGAATACGTGACAATCTAAGGGCTATTGGTGAAAGAATCTCCCAAGAAGATCAAGTTATAGCAGTCCTCACTGGGTTAGGACCAAAATACAATGCCTTCGTGGTTTTTGTGAGCTTTGAGACTATTTTTGTGGAATCTTTACAAAGCCATCTCATGGCATTTGAGAGAAGACTTGAAAGACAAAGTTCTCTTGAAGACACATCTTTGATCCAAGCTAATGCAGTAGTCATAAATGGACAGAGAAACAGAAGAAAGTTTAATGCCAATCAATTTAGCAATTTTTCACAGAATCACAATCAATTTCAGTATGGAAAGAGAAATACTAGAACTGGTTTCAACCAACATGCTGGCAAGTTCCGAGGAAATAAGGAGAATGAACCTCAATGTCAAATTTGCTGTAAATATGGACATGTGGCCATTGACTGTTAGTATTGGTTTGATAATAATTACTAGCCAAAAGGGTATAGACCTGCTAGGAGAAAAGACCAAGAATCCCAAGCGATGGTTGTTACAGCCTCAGGCACTAGAATTTCAAGACAAACTCCATGGTTTCTTGATACAGGTGCCACTCATCACATGACCCCTGAATTGGCTAATCTTGCACTACACAACCCATTTGAAGGTGAAGAGAAAGTCTTAAGTTGGAAATGGTAAGAAATTGAGTATTCACAACATTGGTTATGGGTCAATTTAAACACAAAACAAATCTTTATTGCTCAAACATATGCTTCATGTTCCTCAACTAGCCACCAATTTGATTAGTGTACGTTAATTATGCAAAGATAATCGAGCATTTGTTGAATTTCACCCTTCTGTTTTCTTTGTAAAAGACCAAAAAACCAAGCAAATCCTCCTCCAAGGGCAATTTGATTGTGGAATATACGAAGTTCTTTCTTATTCAAAACAATTGCTTTCCAGAACTGCATCAGCATTTCAAGTTTTCACCACCTCTGTCACAAATAGAACAACATCCTTAAAGACTTGGCACAATAGACTAGGACATCCATCAATTGAAACTATAAATCATGTCATGACCCTCTGTAATCTTCCTTCATTTCCTACTAAGCATTGTCCCATTTGTAGTTTTTGCGAATTGTCCAAAAGTCATAAACTTCCCTTTGTATCTTCTAATTTTAGAGCAATAAAAGTGTTTGATTTGATTCATGCTGATGTGTGGGGCTCTCCTTCTTGTCTTTCTATAAATGGTGCATCTTATTACTTACTGCTTATGAATGATTATAGTAAATTCTTGTGGATTTATATGCTAAGATCAAAGAGTGAAGTATTGCAGATTTTCCAGTATTTCTGTAACATGGTTCATAGACAATTTGGGGCAATTAAAGCTTTACAATCAGATTTTGGGGGAGAATTCCAAGCACTCACCTCTTATCTTCAAAAGGAAGGTATCCATCACAGATTATCATGTCCTCATACTCCTGAACAAAATGGAAGAATAGAGCGTAGGAATAAACAAATTGTTAAAATGGCACTAACCTTGATACAGACTACTCACATGCCACAAAAGTATTGGCCATTTGTTGTACAAACTGTAGTCTATTTGGTAAACCGCTTACCCAGCTCAGCTATTAATTTTCATGTTCCATATCAACTACTCTACAATTAAATACCCAGTTTATTGAATCTTAAAACATTCGGATGTCTATGCTTTCCCTATCTTAGACCATACAGAACTCATAAATTACAGCCTCGTTCCTCTGTATGTGTATTCTTGGGTTATAGCTCGAAGCATAAAGAATTTTTGTGTTTGGATATGGCTAGCAAATGGATATATATTTCAAGGCATGTTGTCTTTGCAGAAGAAAATTTTCCATTTTATGATAATGTCACAAAAGGCTCAAGTTCATCTTCTGAATCATTACCAGTTCTAATCCCAATTCAACTACCTATTACTTCTAACTTTCCTACTGTCGATCAAGCTGGTTCTTCTCCAAATGGTTCCACTCCAAACATTCCTCATCAGTTTACTCACTCATCATTTCACAGCAATAATTCCTCTCTGAATGCAAGTCAAAATCTAACTATACATCAATCTCCTCAGAGAAGAGTGGTTACTAGAAGTCAAAATGGCATCTTTAAGCCGAAAACATATATTACAGCCACCAATATCTCTATCATTGAACCTTCCTCGTTTAAACAAGCCAATAAGCAAGCTGAATGGCGTAATGCTATGGAGTTTGAATTTCAAGCTCTACAAAAGAACCAAACATAGATTCTAGTCCCATGCCCCAACAATACAAATGTAACTGGCTGCAAGTGGGTTTACAAAATCAAGTACAAGGCTAATGGAGAAGTTAAAAGATATAAAGCTCGCTTAGTAGCACAAGGGTTTGCTCAAATAAAAAGGATAGATTACTTTGAGACTTTCAGTCCAGTAGTTAAACCTACAACCATCAGAATTGTGTTAACTGCTGCTCTACATTTTCAATGGCCTATACAGCAATTGGATGTCAATAATGCCTTCTTAAATGGGGTGCTAGAGGAAGAGGTATACATGAAACAACCTCAAGGATTTGAAGATCAAACTCATCCTAATCATGTCTGTAAATTGGTGAAAGCTCTCTATGGACTTAAACAAGCCCCAAGAGCATGGTTTCATAGACTAAAAGGTGCATTAATCAAATGGGGTTTCAAATCAACACATGTTGATAGTTCTCTCTTTGTATATATGGATGGTCCACTGCTTCTATACCTACTTGTGTATGTTGATGACATTATTGTTACAAGTTCTTGTCTTAATACTATTGATAAGCTCATTCTATTTCTCAACAAAGAATTCTCCTTGAAAGATCTTGGAGCCTTGCATTATTTCCTTGGAATTCAAGTAACTCACACCAGTACAACAATGCATCTGTCTAAAAGTAAATACATAAATGGTCTTCTGCAAAAAGTAGGTTTGTCTGAATCAAAACCTGTATCAACTCCAATGGTAACTAGTCACATACTTTCTGCTACAGATGGCACACCTCTGAAAGATCCTACACAATACAAAAGTCTTGTTGGTGTTATGCAATACTGCACCATTTCTAGACCAGACATTGCCTACTCTGTCAATCGGCTATGCCAATTTTTTAGCTCTCTTATAGATGCTCATCCGCAAGTTGCCAAGAAGCTTCTCAAGTATCTCAAAGGAACCATTCACTTTGGTATTTCTCTACAGAGAGATGTTTCCTTACCTTTAGTAGCATATTCAGATAGTGATTGGGCTGGCTATCCTAATGATAGAAGAAACACCAGTGGACATGCTCTTTTTCTAGGCTCAAACATTATATCTTGGTGTAGTGGGAAGCAAAAAGAAGTCTCACACTCAAGCACAGAAGCTGAATACCGAGCCTTAGCAAATGCAGCAGCAGAAAATTCAATGGGTTCAAATGTTGTTAAAGGAGCTACATTTCCCTTTACCTCGCATTCCATTGCTTCTCTGTGATAACTTGAGTGCTACTTATTTGGCTACAAATCCTATTCTCCATTCCAGGTCTAAACACATTGAAGTAGATTACCACTTCCTCAAGGAGCGAGTTCAAAATAAATCTCTTCAAATCTGTCATATTCCAGCATATGATCAAGTGGCTGATATACTGACTAAACCTTTATCTACTTTAGCTTTTCTTAGTAATAGAACCTAACTCATAGTTCTTTCCCCACCTATGAGTTTGAGGGGGGATGTTAAAGGATAACTTTCTTTATTCTGTTAGTTTCTGTTAATACAGCTGGGATAAGTTTCTGTTAGTCCAACTATGCTCCTTTAAGATGTATACACGTGTAGAGATCATAGTCTATCTGAAGTATGATATAAACAATATACAACAGCTTTGATGATATCAATCACAAACTCTCAAACTTCATTCTTGCTTCTACGTGTATCTTCTTCTTCCTTCTTACCTCTGATACCAGTCTTTTTGACATAAATAAAGTAGATTGAGATTTTTTTTGGTTTCCACATGAATTCTTCTGTTGAGGCTAGGCAATCCCTGTTAAGGTATTATAAAGTATTAAATGAGAGCACTTTTTTTTAATAAAAATTCAAATTTAAATTGATCACATTTTAAGAGACTAGTCCTAACTTAAGTTGAGATTTTATGTTAGAATATTCTCTAGTTTGAAAATTCTAGTACTATCCTAATAGATATAAGAAGAAACTATAAAGCTAATAGTTGTATCTAGTGGTGATATAGCAACAGATTTAACCGTGGGTACGGTCAAATCCCTAAAAGTGAAAAGAAAAAATAGCGTCATCCAAAATCTAATAAATCTTCAAGGAAAAATCCCTAAGGATTCTTCCACTTCCGACTATGAATATTCTGAAGTGAACAAAAACAGAAGCAACCAAACCATTGGCCATTTGGCTTTCCTTTTGAAAGATATCAACGTAAAATCAAAGTCTCATTTCTCCTTTAGTTTAATAACTTCCCTAATTCATCGGCAATTGACCCTTCAACCTTCTTCACAATATATAATTGGATGAAAAATGTTAAAGTGTACACTTATTTATGTACATTGTTTTTGCATATAATCTATTTGTAGTTATTTACAGGAGTAAAATTGTAAATATAAAATTATGAGATAAAAAGAAGAGATACAGAAAAAAAAGAAAGAAAGTGTGTACAATCATATGTACACGTAGCAACTCCACTCTAATTCAATTACAGTACTTACAAGTTGTAGCTCAACTGAAGGACTTCATAATTCATATTACCCACCCATTGGCCATGGAGCGAACAAAAGTCATCACTTTCCTACTTCTTCTGAGCTTCAAATTCCTCAAAACAACACCACAATTCATAAACTACGTAGGAGATGATTGCCACAACTTAAGTTTCTCCTCCGAACAACCTCTTACTAATGCATACCGAACCAACCTTAACGATGTCTTCTCATTTCTATCCTCCGACGCTGCCACCAGCAGAGGATACAACCACACCGCCGAAGGCACCGGCGGAGATGCCGTGTACGGCCTCTACGACTGCCGGGGCAACGTGATTGGACACTTATTGCCAGTTCTGTGTCTCAACTGCCACCAGAGAAATTCTCACGCGCTGCCCAAACCGTCTCTCTGCGGTTGTCTGGTACGATTTCTGCATTTTCCGGTACTCCAACGAAAACTTCTTCGGAAACCTCAGCCTAAGTCCTTCTTGGAACATTTCTGGGTCGAAAAACATATCGGGTCCCTCAGAACTTGAGAAAGCTTTGAGCTTTATGAGAAGGTTGATAAGAAAGGCAACTGTTGAGACTAACAAGCTGTTGCCATGGATGAGCTTGATCTGAGTCCGAATAAGAAAAGATATGGGTTGGTGCAGTGTAGCAGAGACCTTACTAAAGAAGAGTGCAGTCAGTGTTTGACTGCTATGGTAGATAGAGTTTCCCAGTGTTGTGGGAAAAAACAGGGATGGCAGGTTTTGGCTTCTACTTGTGTGATAAAGTACGATGATTTCATGTTCTATGATTTTAATACTCAAACAACTTCATCATCTACTGTGTCTGATCCGAAGACAGGTAATAAAATTAGATACTTGTTTGGACGTTTTGCAATTACAAAATAATACAGTTAGTATAGTCGCTGATACAATATATTATACATGGTTAAATAAGACAAAACTATACATTGGTCTATTTATCTAATGGTTTATAATAAGATTTGTTATCTCATACATTATCCCACAACAACAAATTAATCAAAATATATGAGGCAATGGGACAAAATCATTATAATTTTTTTCAACTAATCTTGAGAAGTGAGATAAAGAATCGTGACAACAAAACCATTAAAATTTGGCTCGCAAGTGATTAAAATTTGTTGTTACGATTCCCTATCTCACTTCTCAAGATTGGTTGAGTTGGCAAAAATTCCAATAATTACTAAGTGGAATTCAGTTGAATTAACACTACCCTTAACATTATAGCTTCGGTACTCGAATTCATCCCACCATACCCTCTCTAGATTGAAATTCTGAAGTTTTCATTTATCTTTAAAAAAAAAAAAGAAAATCCAATAATTTTTTCAATTACCATAGTGAAAATTTTAAATTTGAAGATGTAGATAGGATTTACAGTCTCGCGATAAAATTTAATTACCACACCATCATAATCATATTTTTACCGGGTTTAGGGTAATATTGATACTTATGTTTAGCTGGTTTTGAAATCTGCATATTCAAGATCATGAACAAAACCTATGCACATGAACTTTTCTGTACAGGTCAAAAGGTTTATCTTGGCTTTCTGGTATTCACGTGTAGATATTACCACTTATGCAATCTAGTTTGGTGTATATTTTATTTGTGGAGGTAAGATAATTTATTAACATGACGAAAGCCTTCTACTTAATTTTTGTTGTGGTTTATTGACCTAGTCCGACAAAATCAGTACGCAATAAATACAGAAAATGAGAAAGTTAAAGATTTGGTGAGATTGTCTGGCGGGCGTTGTCTTTGCAATTATGTGTGTCCCAAATACGTGTAAATTTGTTTAAATATAAGAAAAGTGTTACTTGTGTATTTATTTTTATTTTTTATTTATAATATTTTTGAGTTGAGACTTAGTGTCTTGTTAATGTGAAAATATGTCTTTAAATTAAGAAAAATATTTATAAATTATCTTTTAATAAATTTTTTATATTAATAAAAAATTTGAATATATATCTTTTTGGGATATATATCCTATTTTAAACAAATTTTTATTAACTTTTTTTTTACGCAGTAGCTAATCAATCATGCATCAATTTTTGAAACGTGTTTACTTAAATTGTAGACGTTTTAAGCTCAATGACGCAATTTCTTCAATTCTATTCAGTCTACTTGGACTCAGTTCAATTTAAATTCTTTTCACATTTCCCAAAAGGAAGAACTAATTCGTTGAAAACAATAACCATTATTCTTTACTATGCCTTAAGGTTATGGGAAAAATTGCATTATATGTTCTTGTTTGTATATCTTTTGCAGGAGGTACTAGCAGCAGCAAGATAAGAACCTTAATCATTATCATAATAAGCGCATTGGTTGCAGTAGCTCTATTAACTTGCTCCATCTACACTTCCTCAGTCGGAAGAGAGTAAGAAAAGGTAATCTCCTCTCGTTAACCTAACTAATTACTGGACAAAATCTTTGTCTTATTTGATTTGCCAAATTCTGTCCTATAGTGTCGTGACTAGCTAAAATACTATAAAATGATACTGCAAAATGTTGCAAGTTGTATATTTAGTTAATCACAACCTATAAGATAAGGATTTGACACACGAAATAGGATAGAAGATTTTGTCACACTAATTACCAGTGTAAAGCAAATATTATTGGAGTATCCTGATTATAAATTTACATGATTCATTTGTAGGGATGCTGATATCAGAGACCACCCCTATAATATTCTCTTGCAATGATCAGAACTCCTATGAAGACCTTCCTACTAACCCTTTCATTACAATTCAAGAGAGTACTAACAACTTCTCCAAAGAATCTAAATTGGGAGAAGGTGGCTTTGGCCCTGTTTACAAGGTATTTGAGCTAGACTTGAATGATATGACAAGTTTTGATTTAACACTTTGTTGTCCTATGTCATGTTCCTTCGTCTCAACATTTTGATAGGGAATTTTGCTAGATGGGAGGGAAGTTGCAGTAAAAAGGCTATCAAAAACTTCTGGGCAAGGTTTAGAGGAGTTCAAAAATGAAGTTCTATTCATTGCTAAATTGCAACACAGAAACCTTGTGAGGCTCTTAGGTTGCTGCATTAATGAAGATGAAAAGCTACTTGTGTATGAGTACATGCCAAATTCTAGTCTTGACTCTTACTTTTTTGGTATGATTTTGCTGAAATTTGTGCTTTCTTTGCTCACTTTGATATTTAGAAATACAATTAATTGGGGTTATTTTCTTAAGTTAGATATGACAAAGCGAAAGCTGCTTGATTGGAAACTATGGTTAAACATTATTAATGGAATAGCAAAAGGACTTCTCTACTTGCATGAGGACTCTCGACTTAAAGTAATCCATAAAAATTTGAAAGCTAGTGACGCGCGCCCTATAGCATCTCTACTATAGGTTACGGTCAAATTAAAAATACTAAGTTCAAGTTTTAAACCAAGATCGTATTCTCAGAGAATCACTAATATAGATTTCAGTTAAATAGGCGAAATGGGGAGGTTTTAACAATTCAACAATAAGTAAATGCGAAAAACAATAAAATAGAAGTGAATAGATGATAAAAATGTAGTCAACCTAGGGAATTATCAGACAATGGTGATTTTATCCTTGACCTAAAGAGAAATTTTAACTATAGTTATGCCAATTAACTAAATTAACCCCAAAATCTCAAGATTAACCTACCTAATTAATTAATTTGGTTGAACCCTTACTAAGCCGATATCCTTGCACCTAGCTCGGTAATTCCTACTGCACAATCACATAGATTATGGTTAGTGTAACCAAATCTAACCTTAACCAACATCGCAGCAAAGGATTAGAGCATCCAAGGGTTAGATTCTGAATTTTTATCCAACCAAATCAAGTTCTACTCCGAAGAAATCACTCTTAAGGTGATCAAGCCTAGAAATCCCACAAACCCATCAAGCAATCATGCATAATAATCACCATACACAATTACAGAGAAAGAAATAAGCAGTAGAGAAGCATAACTATCATTAAATTCAAAATAAACACAATACAGGTCTCAAGAATCAAACTGATAGTCTTTTAGCTATCCTAAATTAACCATAGATGCGTCTAGCCTTTCATTTTCATGACGGCTGCCATGGGAGAGAGAGAAAAGTGAAGAAAACATGAAAGAGAATGTGAATGGCGGCTGGAAAAATGGGATGGCCGAATATGCATGTGTCTAGGTTGGCAATAATTACAAGTTTGCCACTAATGAGACCCTAATTACAAAAATGCCATTAATGAAGCTTAAATTACAAAAATGCCACCCTTTGAATTGTTAAAAGCCTATTTTGCCTTTCTTGAGTTAAGAAAATATCCTTTTGCCATTGCTTCATGAATTTCGCTTCAATCCTAAGCTTAGACATAAATCCCAACCCGATCTGAGGCTTCCCAAGTCCAGTTCTGAAATTAAAAATCCCTAACAAGTAAAATTGGATCTTAAAATGAAAAAATTAATATGAAATATAATAAATTCTAATCAAGCCTTAATAATAAAAATAGATGTTAATTAAACAATTAAATGCAAGTAGGAAATGCTAGAAGTAAGTATAAGAGTATATAGATAAACACTAAAAAGTATTTATCAGCTAGCAATGTTTTACTTGATTATGAGATGAATAAAAAAATATCAGATTTTGGATTGGCAAGAACATTTGAAAGAGGCCAAAATCAAGCAAATACTAAAAGAATAATGGGTACGTAGTAAGTACTCTTTAAAATCCTTCTCACAATGACATGTTAGTTCAAAAGTAATTAGAGAATTTTTCTTGCTTGACTTCTAATAATAGTCTATTGATTTGAAATAGTGGAAACATGGCTCTTGAATATGCTATAGAAGGACTATTTTTCATGAAATCAGATGTTTTTAGCTTTGGAGTTCTTATGTTGGAGACCATTTGTGGGCAAAGAAATAGTGGATTTTACCTCTCAGAACACGGTCAGAGTCTTCTTGTATATGTGAGTTTTTTACTGTCTTCTTTACCACAAATTTGAAATACCAATAAAGATAGGGAGATCTTCAACTTAGCTATAGCGCTAAAGAATTTCAAAATTCCATGCAGACCTGGACACTGGTCTGAAGGAAAATCACTGGAACTGATGGATCCAACTCTAGAAAAATCATACATAGCTGATGAAGTTACAAGGTGTATACACATTGGTTTGTTGTGTGTTCAAGAAGATGCAGCAGATAAACCAACCATGTCCGGTGTTGTTGTCATGCTCGCGAGCGATACAATGACTCTTCCCCATCCCAACCACCCTGCATTTTCAGTTGGAAGAATGGCCCTAGGCGATTCTTCAACGTCGAAAAATTCCAAGGATCCTTCTATTAATGATGTAACTGTGTCTCATATTGCTCCAAGGTAATGGCAATAAATGGATAAACCATTTCCTCCATTACTTTGAGTGGCATTGAGGCATGAGGGTTCGAATTAAATGGAAAAAAGCAGATGGACTCCTGCTGCCATATATTTGTCCCCAGAGAGAAAACTTGGACCCTGCCATTGTAGAAGCACTTACAACAGCAGCCACTACTGCAATCAACGAGCACTTTTCTCTATGGCTATTATCTGAGATGGAGGGCCTCTCATAGGTCAGTTAAAGGTCGATAAACTAATTACTTGTATTGTAAATTTCATGTAAATGAGGAGCTTTTATCTAATTCACCAATATACAGAATGTGTCTCATACATATTTCAGTCTTGCCAGTCTTTGGTTGTTGATATATATATACACTCTTCATATATTTCAACACTCGATCAACTATGGCCTTTCATTTTTTATGAGGTAGTCTCTGGATAATTAATATAAAATTAGTTTTTTCAACATTTTTCTTTTCTGAACTAACAAAACTCGATATAATTAATAGTTAGTTAGATTGCTTAAATATGTTAACAGGATTCAATCCTTGGCGGTAACTTTGTTGAGATTAGTATCAACATTTTCAATGAAAGGATTTATACTCAGTTAAGGTGAAACTATATTTAGCAAGAAGTTACAAAAACAAAAAGAAAATGGTCAAACGGAAAAAGTAATTTTCTGTATAATACTATTACCATGTCTATGGTTCATACTTGCTTCAAATCAATAGTCCACCTTCCCATCAAAAAACCAAAAATCAATAGTCTACCCAACACCTTGAATTAATCAATTTAATATTTTATTTGTCAAATTTTTTATTTTATAATACACCCATCAAGCAAAGATAGAGTAGGTGTTTTTCCAAACCAGTTTGTGTTTGTCTCATCGCCAAAACTTAAATGATGTTCACTTGCTTAAAATGTTGAGAAGAACCATTACTAAAAAGCAGAGAGTAGGAGTTTCCCCTTTGATTTTTTATTTTCTTGTTTTCTTGTCCTAGTTTTTTGTTTTATTATTTTACTTTTTTTGTGAATATTTACCTTGGACACTAACTAATCTAATCTGAAAAAAATAAATGAAGATAACAGCGCTCTCCAAGACTAATTTAAACACAACTAATTCAAGCTATGCTTAAGTAAAAGCTAGACCTTTAGATAAGCTTTCACACAATTATAAATGCACAATTTTTTTTTTTTTTTTTAAATTTCTAGTGCACTTGTGCTGACAGATACTTCAGCTTTTATTACATGATTATACAAACAATGCTATGTGAGACAAATTTGAATTCAACTTCTTCTGCAGACATGTTTTTTTAAGTGATAAATCACTTTGCTTACACGATTCGATTAGTCATGTGAATCAACAGGGTGAGCTTGCAACTTGCAATATATAAATCAATCCACTTGCTTAAATTATTTTATTCAGAAATCTGAAACCCACTTCGTGTTTGTCTGATTGCGAAGACTTATGCCTAAAGCCAGATCTGCACATTTGCATTATCATAGTTTCCTTCTGCAATTACACCCTTTGTTTGATTCTTCCTTCTGAACAGAAAAAACCAAGGCGCCATCCTTGGCTGCAGAGCTAGTTGGCGGAGCTCTTCTCTCTTCTTTCCTTCAGGTGGCATTTGTCAGGTTGGCTTCTCGTGACATTCTAGACTACTTCCGGGAAAGAAAACTCAACGAGACACTGCTTGAAAGGTTGGATATCACTCTTAATTCCATCAATGCCGTGATTGATGATGCTGAGGACAAGGAGATCGGAAATGACAGGGTAAAAGCGTGGATTGTAAAAGTCAAAGATGCAGCGTTTGAAGCTGAGGATCTCCTTGATGAGATTGACACTGAACTTTCCAAACGCAAGCAGCAGCTAGAAGCTGAGTCTGGGACCCGTACAGGTTGCAAGGTATGGACTTTCTTCAATGGTTCTAATAGTAGTTTTGATAAGGAAATCAATGCAAGCATGAAACAAGTCCTTGACAACCTAGAATATCTTGCTAGTCAAAAAGATATACTAGGATTGAGAGAAAGTGGAAGGAAATTAGTATCACAAAGAATGCCTTCAACTTCTTTGGTGGATGAAACTGTAATATATGGCAGACATGATGAGAAAGAAATGATCATGAGCTGGTTGTATTAATTCATTTCTATATAAAAGAATGATTGCATTTCTAGAATGACTTATATGGTGATTTTATAAAAATCACTAACATAATTGGCAAAAATGATGTAAGAGTTTGTTTAGAATAGTTTTTTTCTTTTAAAATTATTTTTAAAAAAGATATTTTTATATAATTTTTGAATATTTAACTTAACTTTTGAAAAATATAAAATAAAAATTTATAATAAAAAAGTTATTTTCGACTTTTATTCTACTACACTTGCTATTTCAAATGGGGCACCAAATTAAATAAAATCTATATTAATATTTTGGCATATATACAATATATGAAATATTATCACGTACATTACTCCTCACTATATGAGTTTTCGAAGAAAAATCACAATAGATTTTTCCACTCCAACTATTTCGGTCAAAGAAAAACAGCATTTTTGTTGACCGTTATTGAGAAATGCATTAATTTGATTTATCCTTCCAAAGTCATGGTTCAACAATCTAATCAAAGCTCTAATCTTGTATTAATTCATCTTTTAATATTAACTTAAGTATTTTAAAAAAGAATCAAATTTGATCCTAAAAAATAAAAATATTATATTATTGCGTTAAACTACTTCTTTATTATCAACAATCCCAATTCCATTTCTCCTAACGAAAATATCTTTTCCCTTCATGTATACGTTTTTCATAATATAATCATTCTTAAATCAATTTGTATGACATGGTCATGTACCCAATGGAGGGCATTACAAAGCTCATGGCTAGCCTCTGATGCTAGAACAAGCAAAGGCTACAACTACACCATAAGGCCCGGCGCCGCCGCAAATGATACAATTTATTGCCTCTACGATTGCCGGGGAGATGTGGACAGATCCTTCTGCCAGTTCTGTCTCTCCGCTTCTACAAACGAATTGGTGAGGCGTTGTCCTAACAGTGTTTCTGCGACGATATGGTATGATTTCTACTTCATCCATTACTCGAATCAGAATTTTATTTCGAATTTCTCTACAAGCCTATTCAGGTATGATATTTTGGCAAGGAAAAACATCTCGAATCCCACAGAAGTTAATGCAACTGAGAATTATATGAGGAGTTTGATAAGGATAGCAACTATGACCAGCCAGTTATATGCTATGGGTGAGTTTTCTTTGAGCAATGGAGAGAAGAGGTATGGCTTGGTGCAGTGTACCAGATACCTTGGTGACGAGAAGTGTGCTCAGTGTTTGGAGTACCTATTAGAGAGGGTTCATGAGCGTTGTGCACAAAAAATTAGGATGGCAGTGTGCACAGTGTTTGGAGACCACGTTAGGGAAAGTTACTAAGTGTTGTGTACATAGTCTGGGATGGCAGGTTTCTGTTCCAAGTTGTTTGATAAGGTATGAGGATTACAGTTTCTACATTACAGCCAATGGTCAGACAACACCTCCAACAGGTAAGAGATTGAATAATTTTGCTATGTTAGATTATTAATTGTTTGGTTTTGCTTTGAATGTTGTTGTCTGTGAAGGAAATCTTAGAATTTATCATAGTTGATCTGTCTCAATAATCTGATATTATTTTTTTGAAAAATTAGTAGTACAGATTCATTGTAAGTTTGATAGAGAAGAAGAAATTTGGAATGCAAATAGGCCTTCTCAAGATATGTCTAAATTATAGATTATAGAATATAGTTAGTCCAATATTCATGAACAAGATACTTTAAATTTTATATATGTTCAAAGTCAAAAACTTGTATGAATACATCTTTGATTCAGAGGTGATTAACTTAAACTTTTTTACTTAATGGCTTGGGGTGGTTATATTTAAGGCCATAGAAAAACACTGTGAAGGCATTGTAGGTGAAAATGCCTTTTTTTTTAGTTTCATCGAGAGTGTTTCCATACTTTATTTGTGACAAGAAGTGATAATTAACAAATGTAATTTCAAGGTTTTGAACTTAAAAAAGTTTATTTTGAGACTTATTCTACTTACCATTAAACTAACAGGAGTAAATTTATTATTTTATTTTCGGTCTCATATATTATTTTACTATCTATGATTGACCTAAATAAGTAAAATTATTTATTAGATAATATTATTTTATAATATTTTGTTCAATTATGATGAGTAAAACACTATATGAGATAGGAAATGAGACAATAAGTTTACTCCCTAAATTAACACCTTTGCTTAACCTATTCATTGATTAACTTTTGCTAACATTTTTTTGTCACCTCTCACATCACTTGTATTGGGGTATGAAAATTTATTCATCTCAAATTTCTTATCTTTAAGTCTTTTCAAGATGGATACCTCATTGATTTAAAATATAGTTTTTGGAGTATGCATCAGGAGAGATATAAGAAGAGAGGGAGAAGAGAGAAATCAAAAGTTATGCTCAACATTTACAGATTTTTATTATTTGAATCTAAAGTTATAGTCAAAAGTATTATAAAAATTAATTGTTTCCCCATTTTTTAAGTGGTATAATCCTCCTTGAAAATTTTATTTTGTAAACTGAAACTTCTCCCCGTCCTACTATATTATAATGATCATGATAATTACTTATGCAGACATTGAGTTTTTTCCTTACATTTTGTAATTGATTTAGAAAGAAGGCTAAGAGTCCATTTGGATTGACTTCAAGAAAAGAAGCCAAAAAGGAGAAGTATAAGCAAGGATTAAAAGGAAAAATATCTTCTCACTTTTTTTCTAAAAAAAAGAAAATAAGATTTTAACATTTTGAAAGTTCTTCTCCATTCATAAAAACTTAATTCAAACAGTGAATAAATCAATTATTATCTTATACAAGTAAACGACTATAAAGCCATATGCCTTTGCTTTTGTTTATATTTCTCCATCACCTTTCGTTTTGTATCTATCATGAGTTACCACTTCAGACATCAATGCCATTTTCTCTCTCAAACTTATAAGACTTAGACAGCTAACTCCATATCTTCAAAGAAAAATCTCTTTCAACTCTTTAGTCAAATGTAGAAAAACAACAGAAGTCAGTAAGTGATTGGGTTTGCTTTCAAAATAATCACTCCAAAGTAAGTAAGGAAAAAATAAACTTACCAGCTTTCATTAATTTCCCCAATATTCCATCAGATATTGACTTTCGATTCTCATAATCCCCTAACTTGAAACTCATATTTCTTATCCATCATAGTGTTAATTTCTTCTAATTTTACCTCAACCATTAGAACTAGATAGATCCAAGAAGTGCAAGTCGTTGGAACATTAATTTCTTATCACCTAACTTCATAAACTGCATGTGCAAGTAGTTTGAAGAGCTTATCATAATTACTTCCTACTCATTAATTGGTTGAACTGCGGCAGCATCCAACTATACTCATTGACCAATTAAGTCTTCTATTGAATTTATGAATCTGACAATTTGCTAGATATTTCTAAGTTTGCATAAACATATTCCATTATATTTAAATAATAAATAAAATCACTTCCACTGTTTTTTTAAAAAAGAATTTTTCAAAATTAATTAGTTAATGGGGAGGTACTATTGAGGGGGCGAAAAAAGTTTATATTGAGGGTTTGAATCCTTCGCTTAAGAATTACAAATAATAATATCAATTGAGCTAAGGTTCTTCAATAGATCACTTGAATTGGTATGCTGATTTTGCAATATGTAGTTCTATACTTCTATTAGAAAATTTTCTTAAATTTTGTTAATTTCTTTCCAGTAGAATAATTTTTGTTCTAAAAGGAGAATAGTAAAAAAAATTTAGGAGATTAAGAGATTCCTAAACCCATATTTTGGTTTACACATATTTCCTATAATTTTAGGGCAGGAGACTATTTCCTATATATTTAAGAAGAATTCTTGAACCCCCTTTTTTTTATGACCATTATAGAATTAGCCATAATTAATATGCCTTGCAAGTTAGAAAATTAAATGTCATTCTCATTTTCTCTATAAAAACAGCGGGATATAAACCACTTGGGCATATGGACACACTTGGTAGGTTTAAATAAAGTAGATTGAGATCTTTTTTTGGTTTCCACATGAATTCTTCTGTTGAGGCTAGGCAATCCCTGTTTAAGGTATTATAAATTATTAAATGTGAACACCTCTTCTAATAAAAATTTAAATTTAAATTTACTACATTGTAAGAGATTATTCTTAACCTAAGTTAAGATTTCATGTTAGAATATTCTGTACTTTGAAAATTCTAGTACCATCCTAATAGCAATATGAAAAAACTATAAAGATAATAGGTGTATCTAGTGGTGATATAGCAACAGATTTAACCCCGGGTACGGTCAAATCCCTAAAAGGGAAAAGAAAAAATAGCGTCATCCAAAATCTAATAAATCTTCAAGGAAAAATCTCTAAGGATTCTTCCACTTCCGACTATGAATATTCTGAAGTGAACAAAAACAGAAGCAACCAAAACCACTGGCCATTTGGCTTTCCTTTTCAAAGATATCAACGTGAAATCAAAGTCTCATTTCTCCTTTAGTTTAATAACTTCCCTAATTCATCGCAATTGACCCTTCAACCTTCTTCACAATATATAATTGAATGAAAAATGCTAAGTGTACACTTATTTGTGTACATTATTTTTGCATATAATTTATTTGTAATTATTTACAAGAATAAAATTATAAATATAAAATTATGAGATAAAAAGAAGAGATGCAGCAAAAAAAAAAATGTACAATCATAATGTACACGTAGCAGCGCCATGGCCATTCAATTACAGTACTTATGAGTTACAGCTCAACTCAAGGACTTCATAATTCATATTACCCACCCATTGGCCATGAAGCGAACAAAAATCATCACTTTCCTACTTCTTCTGAGCTTCAAATTCCTCCAAACAACACCACAATCCATAAACTACGTAGGAGATGATTGCCACAACTTAAGTTTCTCCTCCGAACAACCTCTTACTAATGCATACCGAACCAACCTTAACGATGTCCTCTCATTGCTATCCTCCGACGCTGCCACCAGCAGAGGATACAATCACACCGCAGAAGGCACTGGCGGAGATGCTGTTTTCGGCCTCTACGACTGCCGGGGCGACGTGGTGGGGCGCTTTTGCCAGTTCTGTGTCTCAACTGCTACCAGAGAAATTCTCACGCGCTGCCCAAACCGTCTCTCTGCTGTTGTCTGGTACGATTTCTGCATTTTCCGGTACTCCAACGAAAACTTCTTCGGAAACCTCACCCTAAGTCCTTCTTGGAACATTTCTGGGTCGAAAAACATATCGGGTCCCTTAGAACTTGAGAAAGCTTTGAGCTTTATGAGAAGTTTGATAAGAAAGGCAACTGTTGAGACTAACCAGCTGTTTGCCATGGATGAGCTTGATCTGAGTCCGAATAAGAAAAGATATGGGCTGGTGCAGTGTAGCAGAGACCTTACTAACGAAGAGTGTAGTCAGTGTTTGACTGCTATGGTAGATAAAGTTTCCCGGTGTTGTGGGACAAAACAGGGATGGCAGGTTTTGGCTCCTAGTTGTTTGATAAAGTACGATGATTTCATGTTCTATGACTTGAATACTCAGACAACTTCGTCATCTCCGGTGTCTGATCCGAAAACAGGTAACAAAACTAGATACTTGTTTGGACATTTTTGCAATTATAAAATAGTATAGTTAGTATATTCGCTCATGTGATGTATTATAAATTGTTAAATAAGGCAACTACACACTAGTCTATATGGTTTATAATGGGATTTGTTATCTCATACATTATCTCACAACAACAAATTAATCAAAATATATGAGGCAATTGGACAAAACTATTATAATTTGTTTCAACTAATCTTGAGAAGTGAGATAAGGAATCGTGACAATAAAACCATTAAAATTTGGCTCGTAAGTGATTAAAGTTTGTTGTTTACAATTCCCTATCTCACTTCTTAAGATTGGTTGAGTTGGCAGAAAATCTAATAATTATCAAATGGGGTTTAGTTGAGTTGATATTACCCTTAATATCATAGCTTTAGTACTCAAATTCATTTCATCATGCCCTCTCTAGAATGAAATTCTTAGGTTTTCATTTATCTTTGAAAAGAGAAAAAGAAAATCTAGTAATTTTTTGAATTACTGTAGTGAAAATTTTAGGATCTAGATAAGATTTATAGTTTCGCGGTGAAATTTAATTACCACATTATCATAATCACATTTTTACAGGGTTTAGGGTAATATTGATACTTATGTTTAGCTGGTTTTGAAATCTTCATATTAAAGATCATGAACGAAACCTATGCACATTTTGTGGAGGTCAAAAGGTTTATCTTGGCTTTCATGTATTCGCGTGTGGATATTACCACTTATGCAATCTAGTTTGTTGTATATTTTCTTTGTGGAGGTAAGATAACTTATTAACATGCCGAAAGCCTTCTACTTAATTTTCGTTGTGGTTTATTGACCTGGTCCGACAAAATCAGTACGCAGTACGTCCAACAAAATCAGTAGGCAATAAATACAGAAAATGAGAAAGTCAAAGATTTGGTGAGATTGTCTGGTGGGCGTTGTCTTTGTAATTATGTGTGTCCCAAATACGTGTAAATATGTTTAAATACAAGAAAAGTGTTACGTGTGTATCTATTTTTAAATTTTTTTGTTTTTATTTTTTTATTTATAATATTTTTGAGTTGAAACTTAGTGTTTTATTAATGTGAAAATATGTCTTTAAACTTAAAAAAAACATTTCTAAATTATCTTTTAACAAAATTTTTATATTAATAAAAAATTTGAATATATATCTTTTTAGGATATATATCCTATTTTTATTAATTGAACAAATTTTTATTAACTTTTTTATTTTACACAGTAGTTGATCAATCATGCATCAATTTTTGAAACGTGTTTACTTAAATTGCAGACGTTTTAAGCTTAATGATGTAATTTCTTCAGTTCTGTTCAGTATACTTGGACTCCAAGTTAAATTCTTTTTACATTTCCCAAAAGGAAGAATTAATTCATTGAAAACAATAACCATTATTCTTTACTATGCCTTAAGGTTATGGGAAAAATATCATTATATGTTCTTGTTTGTATATCTTTTGCAGGAGGTACTAGCAGCAGCAAGACAAGAACCTTGATCATTAGCATAATAAGCGCATTGGTTGCACTAGCTCTATTAAGTTGCTCCATCAACTACTTCCTCCGGCGGAAGAGAGTAAGAAAAGGTAATCTCCTCTCATTAACATAGCTAATTACCGGATAAGATCTGTCTTATTTGATATACCAAATTCTGTCCTATAATGTCGTGACTAACTAATATACTATAAAATGATACTACAAAATGTTACAAGTTGTATATTTGGTTAATCACAGCCTATAAGACAAGGATTTAGCACACTAAATAAGATATAAGATTTTGTCTCACTAATTAGTGGTGTAAAGCAAATTTTATTGGAGTATCCTGATTATAAATTTTACATGATTCATTTGTAGGGATGCTGCTATTAGAGACCACCCCTATAATTTTCCCTGGCAATGATCAGAACTCCTATGAAGACCTTCCTACTATCCCTTTCATTACAATTCAAGAGAGTACTAACAACTTCTCCAAAGAATCTAAATTGGGAGAAGGTGGCTTTGGTCCTGTTTACAAGGTATTTATGAGTTAGATTTGAATGATATGACAAGCTTTGATTTAAGACTTTGTTCTCCTATGTCATATTCCTTCGTCTCAACTTTTTGATAGGGAATTTTGCCAGATGGGAGGGAAGTTGCAGTAAAAAGGCTATCAAAAACTTCTGGGCAAGGCTTAGAGGAGTTCAAAAATGAAGTTCTATTCATTGCTAAATTGCAACACAGAAACCTTGTGAGGCTCTTAGGTTGCTGCATTTATGAAGATGAAAAGCTACTTGTGTATGAGTACATGCCAAATTCTAGCCTTGACTCTTACCTTTTTGGTATGATTTTGCTGAAATTTGTGCTTTCCTTTCTCACTTTGATATTTAGAAATACAATTAATTGGGGTTATTTTCTTATTTTAGATATGGAAAAGCGAGAGCTGCTTGATTGGAAACTACGGTTAAACATTATTAATGGAATAGCAAGAGGACTTCTTTACTTACATGAGGACTCTCGACTCAAAGTAATTCATAGAGATTTAAAAGCTAGTAATGTTTTACTTGATTATGAGATGAATCCAAAAATATCAGATTTTGGATTGGCAAGAACATTTGAAAGAGGCCAAAATCAAGCAAATACTAAAAGAGTAATGGGTACTTAGTAAGTACTGTTTAAAATCCTTCTCACAATGACATGTTAATTCAAAAGTAATTAGAGAATTTTTCTTGCTTGACTTCTGACAATAGTCTATTGATTTGAAATAGTGGATACATGGCTCCTGAATATGCTATGGAAGGACTATTTTCCGTAAAGTCTGATGTTTTTAGTTTTGGAGTTCTCATGTTAGAGACCATTTGTGGGCAAAGAAATGGTGGATTTTACCTCTCAGAACACGGTCAGAGTCTTCTTGTATACGTGAGTTTTCTATTGTCTTCTTTACCACAAATTTGACGTTCCAATAAAGATAGGGAGATCTTCAACTTAGCTATAGAGCTAAAGAATTTCATAATTCCTTGTAGACCTGGACACTATGGTGTGAAGGAAAATCACTGGTACTGATGGATCCAATTCTAGAAAAATCATACATTGCTGATGAAGTTACAAGGTGTATACACATTGGTTTGTTGTGTGTTCAAGAAGATGCAGCAGATAGACCAACCATGTCCACTGTTGTTGTCATGCTCGCGAGCGAAACAATGACTCTTTCCCATCCCAACCACCCTGCATTTTCAGTTGGAAGAATGGCCCTAGGCGATTCTTCAACGTCGAAAAATTCCAAGGATCCTTCTATTAATGATGTAACTGTGTCTCATATTGCTCCAAGGTAATGGCAATAAATGGACAAACCATTTCCTCCATTACCTTGAGTGGCATTGGGGCATGAGGGTTCGAATTAAATGGAAAAAAGCAGATGGACTCCTGCTGCTATATATTTGTCCCCAGAGAGAAAACTTGGACCCTGCCATTGTAGAAGCACTTACAACAACAGCCACTACTGTAATCAACGAGCAATTTTCCCTATGGCATTGGCTATTATCTGAGATGGAGGGCCTCTCATAGGTCAGTTAAAGGTCGATAAACTAATTACTGGTATTGTAAATTTCATGTAAATGAGGAGCTTTTATGTAATTCACCAATATACAGAATGTGTCTTACATATATTTCAGTCTTGCAAGTCTTTGGTTGTTGATATATATATATATACACTCTTCATATATTTGAACATTCGATCGACTATGGCCTTTTATTTTTCATGAGGTAGTTTCTGGATAATTAATATAAAATTAATTTTTTCAACATTTTTTATTTTCAAACTAACAAAACTCAATATAATTAATAGTTAGTTAGATTGCTTAAATATGTTAACAGGATTCAATCCTTGGTGGTAACTTTGTTGAGATTAGTATCAACATTTTCAATGGAAGGATTTACTAGTTAAGGTGAAACTATATTTAGCAAGAAGTTACAAAAACAAAAAGAAAATGGTCAAACGGAAAGAGTAATTTTCTGTATAATACTTTTACCATGTCTATGGTTCATACTTGCTTCAAAGCAATAGTTCCCATCAAAAAACGTAAAAACAATAGTCTACCCAACACCTTGAATTAATCAAGTTAATATTTCATTTGTCAAATTTTTTATTTTATGATACACCCATCAAGCAAAGATAGAGTAGGTGTATTTCCCAAGTCACTTTGTGTTTGCCTTCTTGCGAAGACTTGTCCCTTTGTGTCCACTTGCTTATTTAGATTATTCTAAGATTTCCAAAAACCAGTTTTTGTTTGTCTCATCGCCAAAACTTACCCATTTGTGTCCACTTGCTTAAAATGTTGAAAAGAATCATTTTTAAAAAGCAGAGAGTAGGAGTTTACCCTCTGTTTCCTTGTCCTAGTTTTTTTTTAATAAAAAATTACTTTAGCACTAACTAATCTAATTTAAAAAAAAAAAGATAAAGATAATAGCGCTATCCAATACTAATCTAAACACAACTAATTCAAGCTATGCTTAAGTAAAAGCTAAATCTCTAGATAAACTTTTACATGATTATAAATGTACACTTCTTTTTTTTTTTCTAGTGCACTTGTGATAGATACTTCAGCTTTTTATTACATGATTAAACAAACAATGCTATGTGTGACGAATTTGAATTCAACTTCTTCTGCAGACATTTTTTTTTTTTTTTGAGTGATAAATCACTTTGGTTACACGATTCGATTAGTCATGTGAATCAACAGGGTGAGCTTGCAACTTGCAATATATAAATCAATCCACTTGCTTAAATTATTCTATTCAGAAATCTGAAACCCACTTTGTGTTTGTCTGATTGGGAAGACTTGTGCCTAAAGCCAGATCTGCACATTTGCAATATCACAGTTTCCTTCTCCAGTTACACCCTCTGTTTGATTCTTCCTTCTGAACAGAAACAAGACGAAGGCGCCATCCATGGCCGCAGAGCAAGTTGGCGGAGCTCTTCTCTCTTCTTTCCTTCAGGTGGCATTTGACAGGTTGGCTTCTCGTGACATTCTAGACTACTTCCGGGAAAGAAAACTCAACGAGACACTGCTTGAAAGGTTGGATATCACTCAATTCCATCAATGCCGTGATTGATGATGCTGAGGACAAGGAGATCGGAAATGAGAGGGTCAAAGCGTGGATTGTAAAAGTCAAAGATGCAGCGTTTGAAGCTGAGGATCTCCTTGATGAGATTGAGACTGAACTTTCCAAACGCAAGCAGCAGCTAGAAGCTGAGCCTGGGACCTGTACAGGTTGCAAGGTATGGACTTTCTTCAATGGTTCTAATAGTACTTTTGATACGGAAATCAATGCAAGGATGAAACAAGTCCTTGACAACCTAGAATATCTTGCTAGTGAAAAAGATATAATAGGATTGAGAGAAAGTGGAAGGAAATTAGTATCACAAAGAATGCCTTCAACTTCTTTGGTGGATGAAACTGTAATATATGGCAGACATGATGAGAAAGAAATGATCATGAGCTGGTTGTTATCTGACATAGAAAATGGCAATTCTCCATATTCTGTCATTTCTGTTGTGGGTTTTGGTGGGATGGGTAAGACAACCCTTGCCGTAATAGTGTACAGTGATTATAGGCTAAAGGATGAATTTTACTTGAAAGCATGGGTCTGTGTATCAGAAGAATTTGATCTTGTAAGAGTTACAAGAATGATTCTTGAGGCAATCACTTTGGTTCTTGTTGACGCCAAGGAAATAAATATTCTTCAACTTAGATTGAAGGAAAAATTAAGTGGGAAGAGATTCTTTCTTGTTCTAGATGATGTTTGGAATGAGAACCATATACAATGGGAGGTTTTGCAAACTCCTTTCATTTATGGGGATCAAGGAAGCAAAATTCTTATAACTACACGCAGTCACAAATTTGCTTCAGCCACACGCTCTGCCAAAATATATCAACTAACGCAATTACTAGAAGAAAGTAGTTGGCTATTTGCTAAATATACATTCCATGACAGAGATCCACAATCAAACCCTCATCTTGAAGAAATTGATCTGAGAATTGTTATAAAATGAAAAGCTCTAGCCTTAAAAGCAATCGGGAGTCTCTTGTACACAAAATCATCTTTTGAAGAATGGAATAGTATATTGACAAGTGAAATATGGGAGATGTCAAGAGATGGGACTGCTATTCTTCCAGCTTTGAGATTGAGTTATTCTCACCTTCCATTGCTTCTTAAGAGATGCTTTGCTTATTGTTCCTTCTTCCCTAAAGATTATCCATTTGACAAAGAGAATCTAATTCAGTTATGGATGGCTGAAAATCTTTTGCCATTCACTCAACAAGATAAGAGCATGAAAGAAATTGGCGACCAGTTTTTCCATGATTTATTAACAAGGTTGTTTTTTCAGCAATCAAGTGAACATGAAGCACGCTTTCTAATGCATGATCTTGTTAATGATTTGGCAAAATATGTATCAGGAGAATTTTGCTTTATACAAAGCTAACAGATTGTGCACTTTTTTACCATTGAGTATGTATCATGACTGCCAAATACTAAGACGTTGGATCTCCAGTGATGTCATATCAGATTTGTTATCCAAGTTGAAGTTCTTAAGAGTCTTGTCTTTGTCAGGCTAACGCAACATTAATGAGTTTCCTGATTCCTTAGGCAATCTTAAATATCTGCGGTATCTAGACTTGTTAGGCACTGAGGTTAAGAAGCTACCTGAATCAACATGTTTGCTATATAATTTACAGACATTTAAATTGAGGTGTTGTGTGTCTTTGGTTGAGTTGCCATCAGATTTGCATAGACTTGTTAGTCTACGACAACTTGACATTCGGGATACTATATTGAGAAAGATGCCAAAGCAATTGGGGAAATTGAAGCAACTTCAAGTGTTGACATCATTTTGTGTAGGTACGTGTAATGAAACTGACATCAAACAATTGAGAGAGCTTGGCCGTTGGGGGAGAAGTGTCAATTTTGGAGTTGCAAAATGTCTCTAATCCCATGGATGCATTAGCAGTGAATTTGGAAAAACAAAATTCACCTTGACAAGTTAGGGTTGGAATGGAGTGTTGATAATGATGAGTCAAAGTAAGAAATGGATGTATTTGAGAAGCTCCAACCTCACAAAAACTTGAAAGAGCTCTCCGTTAAAAATTATGGTGGTGAGAGGTTTCCTGATTGGTTTGGAGATAATTCACTGCAGAATGTGGTGTCCCTAAAGTTGCATAACTGTAAACATTGTTTCTTGTTGCCACCCCTTGGCCTTTTGCTATGTCTCAAGGCATTATTAGTCATGGGGTTTGATGCAATAGTGACTATTGGTCATGAGTTTTATGGGAGCAACTCTTCTGTTATTCCTTTTGGATCTCTTGAAATCTTGGAGTTTGAGAATATGTCTGGATGGGAGGAATGGGAATGTTTAGATATGTCAAGTAATTGCTTCCCAAGCCTTCAATCCCTTTGTTTAAGAAATTGCCCCAGGCTAAAAGAGCAACTACCAAGGAAACTTCCTTCTTTAAACCCGCTTGTTATTGAGAACTGTCAGCAACTCTTGGCTTCAATTCCGGAGGTTACAGCTATTCAAGCTTTAACTCTAGTTGAATGTGGAAGGTTGCAATTGAGAAATTCTACTTCACTGAAATTTCTCAAGGTTGGTGGCAATCACATGGAAGGATCTTTGCTTGAAAACATTCAGTATACAATCGCCAATAGCTGCCTAGAAACGTTGGAGGTTGTTCATTGCCTAAATTTGGAATTTTCCATGCACCATTGTCACAACTTACTAACCACTATAGATATAGAAAGTAGTTGTGAGTCTCTTAGGACCTTTCCACTGAATCTCTTCCCCAAGCTTCACAAGCTTACGTTGGGCAATTGTAGTAATCTTGAAATGATTTCCCTTTCAGAGCAAAATGATCATTATGTTGCATCTCTTGCATCGTTGGATATCTTGCAGTGTCCTAAATTTGTATCATTTACCAAAGAAGGATGGTCTGCCCCGAAACTCGAGTGGTGTCGTCTTGCACGGTTGGAGAATCTAAAATCACTTCCTGAGTGTATGCACAACCTCTTCCCATCTCTTGAACGATTAATCTTAAGAGAATGCTCACAATTGGAATCATTTCCTGATGGGGGCTTGCCACCAAATCTCTTTTTATCTACGATTGCTCAGAATTAGTTGCTTCTAGATTGAAATGGGGTTTGCAAATATGCAATTCTCTTGAGCAATTTTCTCTTGTGGATGCAAATGTGGAGTCTTTTCCAGATGAGGGGCTACTCCCAACCTCTCTTACTGCTCTTTCTTTATGTAAGTGCTCGAAGCTGAAAATGCTAGACTACAAGGGACTTTGCCACCTATCTTCTCTCAAAGCATTGGTTCTTGAAGAGTGTCCTAGAATTAAATGCTTGTCAAAGGAGGGTTTGCCTAGCTCTATATCTACCCTAGACATTTCAGACTGTCCTCTACTTAAGAAGCGATGCCAAAAGCAAAAAGGAAAAGATTGGAGAAAAATTGCTCACATCCACTATATACAAATCGACAATGATATCTTAACATGACTACTTATAATTGTTTTTATCTTGACATGTGTCAAACACTCCCACACTGTTAAAGGGAAGTGTCCAAGCTTCTTAGAAGGTAACTAGGTTTGCATTTTAAATTAGTACATGCACACTCAATTATGGATATATAATTTTGAAAATCAGTTTTAGTTTATACTAATTCCTTAATTCTAAATCTTGCTTGGATAGGTGCCAATGCTTTGTGCAACTTTGCAGATCAGTTTTTGTTTTCAAAAGGAAAGCATCACTCAGTTTGCTGGTAACTTGCAAATTTATTCTTTAAACATCCCTACTATTATAGGATAGGTTTGGATGACGCATTCGTTTAACTGCGTAATGTAATCAGATAACAAATTTGGAAGGAAACTTCTGGGCAAGGTTTAGAGGTGTTCAAAACTGGTGTAATCTTCATAGCTAAATTACAACACATAAACCTCGTCAGACTTTAGGTTGCTGCGTTGGCAAAGATGAAAACTACTTGTAAGAGTACATGCCAAATTCTAGTCTTGACTCTCATCTCTTTGGTACGAGTTTACTGAAATTTGTGCCTCTTTTTCATTTCTTATCAAATTTTAATATTTTGAATTACAGTGAATTGTAGGGGGAGGGAAGATAAGAAGAGGATTGGCATTGATTTGATGATAGAAAGAGTTAAGAATGAGGGAAAGCCATTTTACTAACTGTTTTGTTTTCCGCACACTTCGGCGTGAAGGCAAATCACTGGAACTGATTGATCCAACTCTAGAAAAGTCATACATTGCCAATGAAGTTACAAGATGCATACACATTGGTTTGTTGTGTGTTCAAGAAGATGCAGCAGATGGACCAACCATGGCCGGTGTTGTTGTCATGCTCGCGAGCAATACAATGACTCTTCCCATCCCAACCACCCTGCATTTTCAGTTGGAAGAATGGCCCTCGGCGAGGAATCTACGTCGAAAAATTCGAAGGATCCTTCTATTAATTATGTAACTGTGTCTCATATTGCTCCGAGGTAATGGTAATAAATGGAAAAACCATTTCCTCCATTACCTTGAGTGGCATTGAGGCATGATGGTTCAAATTAAGCAGAAGGAACCCTGCTATATATTTGGCATCAGAGAGAAACTTGGACCCTCCCATTGTAGAAGCACTTACAACAACAGCCACCTCCGCAATCAACGAGCAATTTTCTCTATGGCAGTTATCTGAGAAGGAGGACCTCCCTTAAGTCAGTTAAAGATCAATAGACTAATTGCTGGTATTGTATATTTCATATCAATACACCTTTTCATAGAGAGATCTTATAATCAACTCTCCTTAAAGGCTTTTATTAGCTTTTTTTTTTCACATTTTTAAATTGAGACAAAATACTTTGTTTTATTTTTTTGATTCAAATTTTGTCAATTGAGATAAAATAATATTACAAAAATAGAGGTCAGTCTCATTTTTAAACTAATTTTAAGTTCCTAAGACATTATCTGAGACAAATTTTGTCTCATTCTAATAATCTAAACCATTGGTCAAAAAGCACACCCATGTAATTACATATGTGATTTTTTTCTTCTTTTTTTTTTTTTTTTTTAGGTATGAAATTCATCTATATTCAAAATAAAAATAATAGAGATAAAATAATATTACAAGTAGATGTTAGTTTCACTTTTAAACCAATCTTAAATTCTTAAGATAAGATTTGAGACAAATTTTGTCTTATTGTAATCATCTAAACTAATGGCAATAGAACCTACTTATAATGCATAGCTTTAGAACTTATTCCCACCACCCACAAAATTTTGGGAATATGAAGACATTGATTGAAGAAAAAATTAACTATAGTAAGTTTACAAATGCTCGTGCAGCAGGAACATGCATTTTATTTCATTTTGGATATTTTATTTCCATATTGGCTATTTATTTGAGCTTTTTAAAACATGGTTGCTTAGTTAGCAAGTTTTGTGATTACTAGGTTATCTTTTGCCTACAAATAGGTCTTTCTTGTAAACAAATCTCATGAGAGTATTATATTCTAAAGAAACACTATAAGTTTATTATTTGGGAAGTACCTTGTCTAGGACAATTAAAGAAAACCAACATATAGTACAAAGGCAAGCAAAACTAAAATAGACCACTAATGATAGTCTAATCACCAATAATAAAAATAGTAACAAGAAAATATATAACAAGTACATTGGTATTTAACATGAAAAACCCTTTGAATAAACGTAAAAAGTATGGAAACTAGTCTAATACAACCAAAATCCCCACTATAAGCAATAATTATTAGGTATAGAGGAGTTCATCAAGGCAAATCAAGCACAAACCCTCAAGTGAAAATGCCTAATAATTACACCAAATAACCATTCGATAGATATACAAAATAAATATCTACTAAAAAAGAAAAAACAATCATAAATTTTATTTGAGAAGAAGTAAAATTAACTTGTCAAACCAATTTTTCCTCATGAATTCCTCTTCTTGGGTGGCGCCAAAACAAAGTAGAGTCTCTAAATTTTTCTTCACTTTCTCAAGTCTCACGGCTTTCTTATAAAAGCCCCATCAAGAAACCAAGCTTTCAAAACAAGCTTCACCGAAGTTTTTATTATTTGAAAAGTCAACTTATGTGGGCTTGGGACACCAACATTTTTATCTCATCATAATTGCATTTTGTTGTATGGCACGTGTTTCTATTAGATTATTATTTTCTCTTTTTTTATTTATAATTTTATTTCTATAAATAACTAATAGACTTTAAGTATACATACTAAGATACACTTTGCAAGTGTGCAAATATACAACTATTATAGTTGTTTTACAGTAAGGATGGGAAACACGAATCTAAAATTTTCAAAACAGGCAAAAATTCGACTTTCATTTTCAAAAAATTTCTAGAGGTCCAGGTCAGTTCTGATGCATCCCGGTGTGATACAGGGATTGAATAAGAAGATATAAAATAAATTTTAAGATGAGATCGAAATAAAATTTCTACCAATTGTTTCAAACAAAATTGAGGATAAGATTAAAACTAAAACAGGTAAAACCAAATTTGTGTCTCATTTCATTGGCGAAAGCGAAGCAATGCTGATGTTCAAAGTGATCAGTTGTGCTTCTTTCAAACAGTAAAGAGAAAGGGCAGCTTGCCTTTTTTTTTTTTTTTTTGTGTGATAAAAAAGCATGCAGAGGACTTTGAAAATTATGATGAAGCTTACAATCAATTTCACTGTCATGTGGAAAGGCCAAAATGTTTATTTTCTTATGAGTTGGTGGTAATTCGTCTTCTATTCAGGCCCTTCGATGAAGTTTCCAATCAACTACAAGTCAAAGGGAATGCTTTTATGTATTGTATCATTGTATACATATAAATAAATAAATTGAATTGTCACTTTCATCAAATTTAATGTTACGATATGTCTTGAATTAGTCTTTATGGTTATTTGTATAGACTTGAGATTTTTACAGGATTAGGTTTGTTTAGAAGTTTTTAATGATCTGAGGATATATCTCAAACTATAATTGAAGGGATTTATCTAATTTTTATGGGTTATTCGATCATGCAAAATAGAGTTTGGCGTATTTTAATTGCAAATTTTGGGTTATATATAAAAAGAGCTCATTCTAAGTTAAAAATAATAAAATAATTCAGATAAAAAGTAATAATAAAATAATATAACAAATATTATTAAAAATATATTATTTTATATATTTTAACTAAAAAAAACTAGGGCGAGAAATAGAAGGAAGTAAGACTCTTAACCCAAAACAAATCATGCCATGGGAGACAAAATTCTTTTTCTCACACTATGTCTAAAATTTTATTTCATAACTAATTAATGATTGGTCAAGTATTTAATTAATGAAACTTATAACATTATTTTATTACTCCCCCTAGCTCTAAATATATGGCAGCTTCTAAAAAAATTTTTTGATACATTTTATAAGATAATGTGTTGAAAAAATAAAAAAAATTCTATATATGCCCCTTTTTTTTTAATTGTGCATGTGAAAAATAAACATGGTGGAGTATGTGGAATATGTAATATGGTATCTTTATTATTTTTAATTAATAAAGAGAGGTTAAAATAAAATGTTTAATTATTGTAACAAGTGAGAGTAAAATTAGAAATTATGATTTTTTTTTAAAAGTTAAACATGAAAAGAAGTCTTTTAAGATATGTAAATTAGTTAAAAATGAAGAAGGAGCATATTGTAACCAATTATTAGGCTATAACACGTTGTTTAAGACAAAGTCTCAAATAGAATCATTTGTTCCATGCTAGAAAGCTCAATTGGTAAAGCTAAAGGGCCAAAAAGTTGACCTCTTCTATTTATCGCGAGATCTTGTTTACAATAAACCTTTTTTTTTTTTTTGGGGGGGGGGAGTTTCTTTTGTAATTGTTGATTGTATTTTTCTATACTCTTCTTATATCTTTAATTGTTTATTGCTTGTATTCTTGCTCAACTATTTTGTTTTAACATTATAGTTAGGGATTATTTTTGAGTTTACCGGGATGATATCCTTACATTCTATCAATTGAGACTAATCCAAGTTTAGAAAAGGGTGTAATAAATTATAATATTTTTTAATAAATTTAATTTAAAAATTTAAAATTCAAAATTTTTGACTTTAAAAACTTTGGAGTTTAACTTATTTTTTATTTTTGAATTTATTTTTCAATGAAGTTTGGAATTAAATCAAGCAAAAGTATGAATTTTAATACTCTTCTATATTGTAAACATTACTTGGAAGTTAAACAAATTTCTATATATAAGAATGATTGCATTTCTAGAATGACTTATGGTGATTTTATAAAAATCACTAATATAATTGGCAAAAAGGATGTAAGAGTTTGTTTAGAATAGTTTTTTCCTTTTAAAAGTATTTTTGAAAAAAAATACTTTTATATAATTTTTGAATATTTAACTTGATTTTTGAAAAATACAAAATAAAAGTTGATAAAAAGAAAGTTATTTTTAACTTTTATTCCACTTTACATTTTCTATTTCAAATGGGGCAACAAATTAAATAAAATTCATATTAAGATTTTGGCATAAGTACAATTTATGAAATATTATCTCGTACATTACTCCTCATTATATGAATTTTCAAAGAAAAATCACTATAGATTTTTCAGTCAAAGAAAAACAGCATTTTTTGTTGACCGTTATTGAGCAATGCGTTAATTTGATTGATCCTTCTAAAGTCATCAGTCAATCCATCCGGTAGTCAAAGTTCCAACTTTTATATTAATTAATTTTTTAATATTAATTTAAATATTTAAAAAAAGAATTAAATTTAATCTCAAACCACTTGATCAACAATTTCATTTCTTCCAATGAAAATATCTTTTCCCTGTACGTTTTTCATAATATAATCATTCTTGAATCAATTTGTATAACATGGTCATGTACCCAATGGAGGGCATTACAAAGCTCATTTCCAGACCACCAATAACCATTATTCTCATAGTCCGTGCACTGCTTAGCTTTACAACCTTAACTATAGAAGCACAAACCCCAACTTTCATGGGAGTTTACTGTGAAAACTCAACAGAACAAACCCTCTCTAGCTCATATCAGACAAATCTTAATGGCATCCTCTCATGGCTAGCCTCTGATGCTAGAACAAGCAAAGGCTACAACTACACCATAAGGCCCGGCGGCGCCGCAAATGATACAATTTATTTCCTCTACGATTGCCGGGGAGATGTGGACAGATCCTTCTGCCAGTTCTGTCTCTCCGCTTCTACAAACGAATTGGTGAGGCGTTGTCCTAACAGTGTTGCTGGTATGATTTCTGCTTCATCCATTACTCGAATCAGAATTTTATTTCTAATTTCTCTACAAGCCTATTCAGGTATGATATTTTGGGAAGGAAAACCATCTCGAATCCCACAGAAGTTAATGCAACTGAGAATTATATGAGGAGTTTGATAAGGATAGCAACTATGACCAGCCAGTTATATGCTATGGGTGAGTTTTCTTTGAGCAATGGAGAGAAGAGGTATGGCTTGGTGCAGTGTACCAGGTACCTTGGTGACGAGAAGTGTGCTCAGTGTTTGGAGGACCTATTAGAGAGGGTTCATGAGTGTTGTGCACAAAAATTAGGATGGCAGTTTTTGTTTTTAGGTTGTATGATGAAGTACGAGGATTACATGTTCTACACTGCCAATGGTCAAACAACGCCTTCTCCTCCAATGCCTGACTCAACAACAGGTAACAGAACAAATCCTATTCCCTTTTGGATTGGTTTTATAGGCTAGAAAGGATTCTTGCAAATAAAAAGGTATTCTTTTAAAGTCAATTCAGTTTTTTTTTTTTTTTTTTTTGGGGGGGGGGTTTGTGTTTAGAAGCAACTTTGAAGCCTAAAATCATGTTTTTGTTTTTCAAAAACATGTATATGTGTGTTTCTATAGTAACATTTAGTTCGTAAAATCATGATCTATATTTTAAAAGGATGTGGGTTGGATCCTACGGTTGATGTGAGGATTTTGTAAGTGGTGATTTTTGATAACTTTTTTAAATGTTTTTTGAGTTTTTAAGATTTAACTCATTTAAATTTTTTTATATATAAAAAAATCAAAATAAGAGAAGTCGGTCGAAAAAGAAGCCCATTGAAAAAAAAAAAAAAAAAAAACTCACTTTGAACATACATGCAAGAGATCATACAAATGGGCCGATACCACTTTAAACCCAATGCATTGAGTTAATGGGATTTTTTTTACTTATATATTTGTTACAAGTCTTACTTTCCTTTAATGTAAGACTTCTTTCTAATATCAAATCTTCTAACTCAAACTTATATATATACTCATCTGAAAGGAATTACCGCTATATACTTAACAATCTCCCTTTCAAGTATGAGTTTCCTTCTCTCGTCGCTAATTGGACCACTCTATTAACCCCACCCATCTCCTACTCGTATGAGAGGAACTACTGCCATTCTCTCGTCCTTAGCCCAACCATAGGCTTTGATACCAATTATTGTGGATCAGGGGAGCACTTGCACACAAGGGAGAAGTCCACCTTGAACCTTCTCATCCAGCCCACCCATCTCTTACTCATTCAAAATAGAAATCGCTCATCCAAGACGACTTTGCATACAGGAAAAAGCCCACTTCAAACCTACATGCGAGAGATTATACAAATGTGCCAACATCACTCTAAACCTAAAACCTTAATGCGTTGAATTAATGGAATTTTTTCAACTCATCCTCCAATGTGGGACTTCTTTCTAATACCAACTTTGCTAAGTTACACTTGTATACACTTAACAATCTCCTTTTCAAGTATGAGTTTCCTACACATTGGGCCACAAGTATCCTAAGGAACCATCACCATTCTCTCGTCCCTAGCTGAACCACTCCATTAAGCCTACCCATCTCCTACTCATTTGAAAGGAACTACTGTCATTCTCTCGTCCCTAGCCGAACCATCGGCTAAGATACTACTTCTTGTTGACTGGGGACCACTTTCACACTAGGGAGTAGTTCGCCTTGAACCTACCCATGAGACAACTATAACTGAGTCTACCACCATTCTAAACGCAAAATCTTAAGGCATTCGTCCCTTGCTGAACCATAGGCTAGGATGCCAGTTGTTGTGGATTGGGGAAGTACTTGCACACTAGGGAGACAACATATAAATGGACTTAACATCACTTTAAACCCAAAATCTTAGTGCATTGAATTAATGAAGTCTTTTACGACACTTATATATTACTCACAAGTCTTAGATTTTTTCTCGAGACTTCTTGCTGCTTCTTTGTCCCTAGGGGAAAAAAGGCTTTAATACCACTTGTTAGTATTGACACAAGGGACACCTTGTATACCGGGGAGAAGCACATGTGGAGAAACTTGTGAGGGAACAAGCAAGTGAGCCAGATACACTCTAAACCTAAAACTTTAATGCATTGGGGTAATGAGTCTTTTATAACTTATATATCTCTCACAAGTCTTAAATTACTTCAATGTGAAACTATTTGCTATTCTAACTTTTCCAACTTACACTTGCATACGTAATAGAAAGAAAACAAAAGGAAACTACAATCTAAGGAAAGCTACACCGAAAGCATCAGCAAACAGTTGAGTGGCCAATCTCGGTGGGGGTATCAAGGATCTCCAAAGTCGAACCTCCAGTGGCACCTTGCCTAGCCAAGAAGTTAGTGCAGTTGTTACCCTCTTTCAGGATATGTTTAATCTCAACTTCCCAGTCTTGCGCTAAAGTTGTTTCTATATCCTAAAGGACGGTACCATAAATATGGAGCCTTGGGGAAGCACCAACGATAAGAGAGACAACTTCTATGGAAACTGAGAAACAAACAACCTTGCGAATGCACGACCTAATTTAGGATTAATGGTTGTCTAGAATTTAGGATTTAAGATTTAAGATTATAAGGTTTAAGATTTATATTTACAATTTAAGGTTTTAAAATTTAAGATTTAGGATTTCTTAATTTAGGGTCTAAAATATAAAGTTTTAAGCTTTACAATTTAAGATATATGACTTAGAATTTTTAAAACTTAGGGTTTAAGATTTAGGAATTTCAAGTTGGATATTTAAGATCTTAAAGTTTATGGCATAAGATTTAGAATTTTGAGTTTAAAATTTAGAATTTGAAAGTTTAAAATTTTTGGTGTTAGGACTTATAGGATTAATGTTTTTAGAGATTAATGAAACAAAATAAACGTATAAATGTCATATAAAGTATAGAATATTTAATGAAACAGTAAATTAATGGTGTGAGTTAATGCATATTTTTATTTGAATTTTGTTGAGAATTCAATGCATATTTAATGCTTAAAATTACTCCATTCATTTCATTTTATATGTCCTTTTAGGTTAATGCACATAGATTAAATATTGTCTTAAATTTTTTATAATAAATGTGTGAAATAACTAAAGTTTGTGAACATAAGAGCATAGTTAAAAAATAGTAATTAATATTGTCTTAAATTTTTAAAATGACAAATAAATTGAGACAATTTTTTTTTTTTTAATGTGACAGATAAAATGAAACGGATGAAGCATTATTGAGCAACCAATGATACAATTTCTTCAATTCTGTTAAGTCTGGAATTAGTTTCTTTACTAGACTAGATATAAGCTGAGCACATCTAATTTATTTACGTAAAACAACAAAAAATAACATTACTTAAAATATAAGTATTGAGCTATCCATTTTTGCATAACAGAAAAACTAAATCCGTCATTTTTTAGCTCTCTTTAAGTTACCAAAGCCAGGAATTCATTGAAAACAAGAACTATTCTTCCTTACTATGCCTTAGGGTTTATGGGAAAAAAATTGCATCATATGTTGTTGGACGTATCATTTGCAGCCAATCAGGGAGGTACTAACAAGTCAAAAACCTTGGTCATGAGCATAACAAGTGCATCGGTGGCAGTAGCTTTATTAAGTTGCTCAATCTACTACTACTTGCGGCGGACGAGAGGAAAAGAAGGTAATCATCTCTCGTTAACCTAAATAACTAGTGCATAAGAAGTATTATTCCAGTATCCTAATTATAAATTTACATGATTCATTTGTATATGTTTCTACCAGAGACTATCCCTATAATTTTCCCTGTCAATGCTCAAAGTGAGAACTCATATGAAGACCTTCCTGCTGTCCCTTTTATTACAATTCAAGAGAGTACTAACAACTTTTCGGAAGCATGTAAATTGGGAGAAGGTGGATTTGGTGTTGTTTACAAGGTACCCCTCTATTCTTAAATTATAACTGTTTAAGATTAATACACACATTAGGAAACTACTATTTAAATGTTATTTTATCGTGACTAAAATGTTCTCATTTAATAAAGTGTATATAAAAGACAATAGGGAAAAAAAATGATAATTAATAAAACAAAGGCATAACTAGAAAAATAATTTTACCAAATTTTGGAATTTTAAAAGCTAAAGTTTTATAATAAAATAAAAAGTCTAAAATAGCTATAATTTAAGAACGAAAGGAGCACAAATAATTTGGGTTTGGAAATATATGACCAGTTTTGATTTAACAGTATCTGTTATCCAATTTCACTTTCCTTTGTCTCAACTCTTCATCAGGGAAATTTGCCAGATGGGAGGCAAATCGCAGTAAAGAGACTATCAAAAACTTCTAGCCAAGGTTTAAAGGAGTTCAAAAATGAAGCAATCTTCATAGCTAAATTGCAACATAGGAACCTTGTCAGACTATTAGGTTGCTACATTGATGATGATGAAAAACTACTTGTGTATGAGTATATGCCTAATTCTAGTCTTGACTCTCACCTTTTTGGTATGAATCTGCTAAAATTTGTGCTTTCTTCTCTCAATTTCATATTTTGAGCTACAATCAATTAATTTGGGAAGGGAGATGTGTGGGCTTTTGCTGCTCTTTTTTATGCCAAGGTCAATGTTACCTGCTATTTTTGTATAGTTTCTCTTCTATACACTTCATTGCATAAATCTTTTCTTTGTTGGTTTCTTATTAGATATGGAAAAACGAAAGCAACTTGATTGGAAACTACGGCTGAGCATTATTAATGGAATTGCAAGAAGCCTTCTCTACTTGCATGAGGACTCTCGACTCAAAGTAATTCATAGAGATCTCAAAACTAGTAATATTTTACTCGACTATGAGATGAATCCAAAAATATCAGATTTTGGAATAACAAGGACATTTGAAAGAGGTCAAAAGCAAGCACATACTAAAAGAGTACTGGGTACTTAGTAAGTATTGTTTAAAATCATTCTCTAGCTAATGATAAATTAGTTAATAAGTCCTTAGAGAATTTTTCTTCATTGACTAATGAGATAATGGTCTCTTGATATGAAATAGCAGATATATGGCTCTTGAGTATGCCATGGGAGGGTTATTTTCTGTGAAATCTGATGTTTTTAGTTTTGGAGTTTTCATGTTGGAGATCATTTTTGGCTATAGCAATAGTGGATTCTACCTCTCAGAACATGGTCAAAGTCTTCTTGTATATGTGAGTTTTCTACTACTTACCACAAAATTGAACTTCCACCAGAGTGATGAGGAGAGCTTCAACAAGAGCTTACAAATTTCACAATTCCATGCAGACCTGGAAACTATTGTGTGGAGGAAAATCACTAGAATTGATGGATTCAACTCTAGAAAGTTCATACATAACTGATGAAGTTACAAGGTGCATACACATCGGTTTGTTGTGTGTTCAAGAAGATGCAGCAGATAGACCAACCATGTCTGGTGTTGTTGTCATGCTCGGAAGCGATACAATGACTCTACCCCTCCCCAACCGCCCTGCATTTTCAGTTGGAAGAATGGCCCTAAGAGAAGAATCTAGGTCGAAAAATTCCAAGGATCCTTCTATTAATGACGTAACTGTGTCTCTTATTGCTCCCAGGTAATTGTCATAAATGGATAAACCATTTCCTCTGTTACCTTGAGGGACATTGAGGCATGAGGGTACAAATTAAGTGGAGAAAAGGAGAAACACCTGCAGTATAAATGGACCCAGGAAGAAACTTGAACCGTGCCATTGTGAAGTATTTTTGAACAAGTTTATTAAATAGTTAATTTCAATTGACAAGCAATTTTCTCTAGGGCAATTATCTGAGAAGGAGGCCTCGTATAGACCATTTAAAGATCGGTAGATTAACTATATATCGGTATTGTATATTTCATATAGATTGAGTATACTATTGATCTAATTCACCAATATATACAAAAAGATTAAAATTTATTTTTTCATTTTCCTCTTTTATTCTCTATCTCACTTCTTATGATTAGTTAAAAAAATATAAAAATTAATGTTTTTGTCACACTTTTCTATATTTTTTAACCAATCTATTATTATGTGACTATATATGAGACATTATAAAAGACAACAATTTTGGTTCTTATATGAAAAGTGTCTTAAATATATTTTAGTCTTGCAAGTGTTTGTTGATGAAGATACTCTTCTTATATTTTACTCCTCACTCTACTATGGCATTGACTTTTCTGGTGGTGTCCCTCCGTTAGCCGTCTTTCTAATATAGAGTAAAACCTAATTTAGCCCCTAATGTTTGGAAGTTTAGATAATTTAACCCCTCACAATTGAAACTTTTTAATTAAGTCTTTGATGTTTTAAAAATGCGTCAAATCTATTCCTTCGTCCATGTCTGTTAGGGTGATTAGATGAACCATACTAATACGTCATGTAAAGTGATAACAGGTATTGTTAATTGTGTTGCATTGGAGTTACATTTTATTATTCTCAATTTTAGTCTTTCACATTTTAAAATTTAGCCAAATCAATCCTTTTCATCCTTTTTTTTTTTTTTTCTCTCTCCCCACTTCTTCTTCCTCCTACTCTCACCTGTCCCCCTTCAAAGTTGTATCATTTTCTCTGTCTCTCTCAACTCCCTTCAATGGCTCTGTCAATTACATTCTAGCTCTTCTTTCCTCCTTATGTGATATCAATTTGTTTTTCTTTAAGAAAGAAAAAATTATAGAAATTTGTCATTATGACATAGGGGGTTTCTCTAAAGCTTCTTTTCAGAACCTTTAGTTGATGTCTTCTTGAAATAAGACGCTGTGATATCAAGTTTTCACAGTAGAAACTGGCTTAAGCATAATATCTTCTTGGGTGTGTTTCAACTTCCAAGTATTTTCGGATACCTCTTCCCTTCCAACATAAAACCTCGCTTGCTATTCAAGTGCTGGAAAACAAACGTTGATGAATCTCATTCTTGGAGTACTCTTATTGCCCTTTGCAAGTTGGGCATGCAGCTGTTCACGCATTTTAGGATCCAACATATCTTCAAAGAAGGAAACCAAGTGCCAGATGCGCTTTCAGAAAAAAAGTCTCTTTATGGATCAAGATGTAATTTATTTTAGTATATGCCACATTTTGTTAATCTTTTATCTTTTGTAGATATTCAGAAAACTCAATTTCTTAGACTTTAGTACTACTTAAAACCGTTTTTGTTTATTGCTATCCACTTTTAACCAAAAAAAAAAAAAAAAACTGAGTCTGAGGGCCTAAATCTTGTCACTTTTACCATAATGCAGGAAGGTGACTTTGAGATGATACATGTTGATAAAGTAGGCTCACCTTCTTTTAATGTGGCTATTGCCCCCTTTTCTCTCGCTTTACTAGGAGATGATGACGATGATACGATTTGAGATAGAACTGCAGCAGCATAACCTTTCGGGAGCTCCTAGGTTGGCATCTGAAATGTTTTTTATTGTCATTGTGAGAAGTCGTTGAAGCAAACTATTTGCATTGTTTGAAGTGTAAAAAGATCTGGTGGATAGGAACAATATTTAGCAAATATTTGTCAGACCAAAATGTAGATAAAGTGCACATGGAGATAGCCGCGTGGAGAAGCACGAATCAGGTTCAGTGCTTCTAATAAAAAAGTGGTGAAAGACCAACATGAAAGTTGTTGAGATAAAAAAAAAGGTACAGAACAGTAAACTTGCTTTTTTATTTGGAATGGAATTGACAGAGCCAGGGAGTTGAGAGAGACAGAGAAAATGATGCAACTTTGAGGGGGAGAGATGAGAGTAGGAGGAAGAAGAAATGGGGAAAAAGAGAAAGAGAATAAGAATGAGAATGATCAATTTGGCTAAATTTTAAAATGTGAGGAACTAAAATTAAAAATAATAAGACGTAATTACTAAAGTGACATAATTAATGATATATATCATTACTTAACATGATATATCAACATGCTCCATTTAACAACCATAATAGATATGGATAGAAAGACTGATTTGATGTGTTTTTAAAACGTCAAAGATTTAATTGAGAAATTTTAATTACGAATAACCAAATTGTCTAAACTCCTAAACATGAGGGACTAAGATAGGATTTTACTCTCTAATTTATGATCAACAAAACTCTAAGACTTACAAATTCAAAGAGAATAAAAGAGCATGGCCATATGCCTCGTACAAGCTTCTTTTTTTTTTTTTTTTAATACCTTTTGAGCATAAAAATAATACAGAAATAGTAACCTCTGAATCCTTCTAAACAAGGATGGCTTAATATTAACCAACTAGAAATAAGTTAAGACTCTTGTGTGTCCCAAAATTACCATCCTGATCTCTAAGTTGTTGCTTGTACAAGGATCTAAAAGCATTTGAATTAAAAATATAATAGATTCTTGTTGAAGTCAGCAACTAGCTTATGAAATAATGAAACATTAAATATTCATTCTATTCCTGCATACTATTCATGAGATATTGAACTAGTCATTGATAAAATGGCAAAGCATTGATGTCACTGGTCTTCAGGATTGCACAAGTGAATTTTATCAATCATCACCATATAAAGCATGCTAACTAATGAACACATCCAGCTAGAACAGCCATAAAATGACACTAAAACCTACTAATGCAGAGCTTTTTAACTTAATTCCCATTACCTACTAAACTTTGGGAATGTAAGTACTGTTTGAAGATTAAACAAACTATAAAAAGTTACAAATGTTCACCCAGCAGGAGCATAATCATAACCACCATCGTGGTCGTCGTCACCATCTCCTTCAATGCAGGCTGCAGAAGCATAATCATACCCGTCATCACCATCATAATCTCCATCTGCATGCTTCTTGCACCATGGAAAAATGACCTTGGAAATGGACGACATTTTAACTGTATAATTGAAGCTAATGAGCTTTCAAAGAGAGAAGAAAAATTTAAGAATTATGGGCTAGAAATTTTAGTGGTACTGGTGTTAGCAAGATGAAAAGAAGTGAAGCTCAGTTATGTTGTAAAGTGTAGAGGAGATGAATTGGCTATAAATAGGGGAAAGAAAGTGCTGAACTCATTCTAGCTCAAAAAAGGCACGTGTGGATTGTGGAATGATGGTTGGAGTGTGAGCATGGCCTAATCCATGATATGCTTTTGTAGCTTCTGGTCCTGCCACATGCAAACACGTTGGATCTAGCTGCCACGTAAGCAATAGTGAGAAATGCTCAAAGAGAATAATTCTTTTTACTCAATGGTAGGGTCATTTTAAAGACTAAGATCATTTAAGGATTAAGATCATATTTGATAGTAGTGAACAATATTGCTATGTCATCTTTTTTAAGAAAAGAATCGGAGATATCATTCTCTCTTGTCGGGTTTTGGTGTCAACCAAGAGTCAACGAATTGTCTAATATAAATTAGAAAGGCCACTTGTTTTCTCTTTCCTTTTTCAGATTCTCTTCGTGCATTCTCAGCTTCTGGCGAAAGGGATTGAAAAAATAAGAAATAAGGAGAAACAAGGAGAAGTACATAAAGTATTATTAGACCTGTTGAACAACTTTGATCCAGAATGTGTATGGTGATATTTCTATGCATAAAATATTTACATCTCTCTAAAAGAGAAAGGTGGTTTTTAAAGGAATTTTTTTTTTTCTCATTGGAATTGTAAGAAATTTGTAACATTAATTTCAATAGAAAGGAGAAAAAGAAAAATATGAGGAGAAATATAAAAGATTTTAAATATGATTCGATTTAGATATGAGAAATTAAATTACATCAAATAATTAACTATTCTACTATTGGGCATAGATTTTATTTCTTTGCAAATTAACCCATACAGTTGATTTCTAGTCCTTACTAAAAACTAAGAAAACACAATTGCATTAATTTAAAATTAAACACTCAAGAACAAGTTAATCTCTAGTGGGACTGCCTGACTTTTTGGGGGTAAAGAAGGCAAGCACTCGCAATATTATACTTTGAAAATCATGAAGCTTCTCATCAAATCACTGTCATTGAAAGGTCAAAATGTCTTTTAACTTGGTAGGAAACTAGCAATTCGACGTCCACTCATGCCCTTCCATGAAGTTACCAATTAACTACAAAGTCAAAGTGGTATGCTATATATATATATATAACGTATAAAATGCTTTATAAATGAATTAAAGTCTTCAGTTACGTAACTTCTAACGAATTTACGAAAGAATTCATGTATTAGGAATTAAATCACACTTAGGGTTATGATTTTAGTTAATTTTTATATGATATAGACATTACTTAGAAGTTAGCGAATGTCTATATATATATATATATATATATATATAGGAACCATTGCATATCTAGAAATGATAATATGGTGTTCTTATAAAATTCTCTAACATATTTTCACGAAAATGATATAAGTAAATAAATTTTACATTACACTGAGTACATTATATAAAATATTATGATAAAAAATAAAAAAAATTTGTGTACATTGTCCACTCCAATTATGACATGAATAGTCAAAGAAAAGCAACATTTCGCCCATTGGAAATATTTAATTTGACTCATCCCTCCGAAGCCACCAATCTGGAATTCAAAGTTTTAACCTCATTAATTCATTCTGTTAAACAAATCAACGGCCAATTGATTTCTGCTAGTGGATATCCTTTTGATCTAATATATATTCATTCACTTGAATCAATTTCAATAGAAATTACATGCAAATTACCCAATGGAGAGAATTACAGAACTCACTTGCAAATCATCAATACCCATTTTTCTCCTAGCATTGCTGAGCCTTACAACATTAACCTCAAAAGCTCAAACCCCAACTTACGTAGGAGATGACTGTACAAACTCAACAGAACAAACCCTATCTAGTTCATATCAAACCAACGTTAACAACATCCTCTCATGGCTAACCTCCAGTGCAGGAACAAGCAATGGCAACAACTACACCACCATAAACTCCAGCGCCGCCACGAATGACACAGTTTATGGCATCTTTGATTGCCGGGGCGACGTGGACAGATCCTTCTGCCAGTTCTGTGTCTCCACTGCTAGCAGTGAAATGGTGAGGCGTTGTCCCAACCGCGTCTCAGCCGTGATATGGTATGATTTCTGCTACATCCGTTACTCGAATCAGAACTTCATTGGGAAATTCTCTTTGGGCACATTGTGGTATGATTTGGGAAGCAAGAACATCTCGAATCCGACAGAGGTTAACACAACTGAGAATTATATGAGGAATTTGATAAGGATAGCCACCGTGGAGACGAACCAGTTGTATGCTATGGGGGAATTTTATTTGAGCAATGGAGAGAAAAGGTATGGCTTGGTGCAGTGTAGCAGAGACATTGGTAAAGAGAAGTGTGGACAGTGTTTGGAGGGCGTGTTAGAGAAAATTCCTCAGTGTTGTGCACAGAAGTTGGGATGGCAGGTTTTTGTTTCAGGCTGTTTGATGAAATACACCGATTATATGTTCTACACGGCCGGTGGCCAAACAACACCTCCTACAGGTACCAGATTAAATACTTTTACTATCTCAAGATTTTCTAGTACTTTTGGCATTGGATTTTGTTGTCTGTCCACAAAATCTTACATTTTATCGTATAATCTGTCTCAATTATCTAACAATGTTATCTTTTTTTAAAACAAAAGATAATACAGATTTGTTAGAGGAAATTGGGAATGTAAATAGGTCACCTCAAAATATGTCTAAATCAAACAATAATGGTCCCATACTATGTATTCAAAACTAGACCGAATATTGATCTGGAGAGATTATCAAGTCATTGATTCACCAATTCAACCATTGGATCAGTAGATCAACTGCAGAAACGTATGGCATGGAAGAGTATTAAGTTTTATCAAATCTAGGTGTCAAGTTTAAACCAGTTTAATTTAAATTTCACCAAGTTTTAATCCGTATATATACAAAAACGAGTTGAAGTTATGGGAACTGGACTAGTTACAATTTGATTCTCAATTCAACTAATCACATTGGCCAGTCCAACATGGTTTTTAAAGCTATGGTCCGAAATTCCTAGAGAAGATACCGAAACCTTGATGCGAGTTTACCAAAAAGAAAAAACTACTCGTGCCAATTAATCTTTGAATCGGTGCTGAGAATTAAACTTCAACTTTTTGTTGAATGGTTTGGCAATTAGATTTAAGGCCATAAAAGAGCATTGTCAAGAGCATAATTTCTTCAGTTACATTTCCACCGTGAAGAAAGTGTTTCACCTTACTGTTGTGGTTATTGACCTGGTCCAACAAAATCAGTAGGCAATAGATATAAAAAATTAGAAAGTCAAGGAATTGGTGAGATTGTCTGGTTTGCGTTGTCTTTAAAATTATATATATATATATATATATATATATATATATATATATATTCGCCCCATGTATTTATAAATCTATCTAAATAGTCTTGCAGAATAGTTTTTCTGTCATTTTTTTTTTTCGTTGCAGACTTGGTAGTAGAATGATAACAGATCATGGAGATATTCTCTCCACAATTCAACCAAATCAGATCCCTATCATTCATACCTATCAACTTCATAAATTTTGCATATATAGATTTTTGAAATTACTCTTGATTACTCTGCTAGATTCTTCTCCTATTTCTCTTGTATTGTAATTCAGCAAGCAATTCAATATTAATTTTACATATTACTTCATTCTCTTGTATAGTAGCACCTCTTGCCTTCACCCACCCTTTCCTTGTATGGATGTTGCTACTTTCTCATATTTGCAGATCAATGATTATAATCGTTACACTTGGATATTTCCCCTTGCACAAAGATCATAAGCTGCTGGCTATATAATAAAAAACGTTCCATGTGATGGTTCCCATGATCTTACACAAAGACTTTTTGACTTTTTGCTCAATTTCTCTCCAACCATGTATCATATCTCCTGTCCACATACTCCCCCAACAAAATGACTTTTTCTTTTGTCCTAAAACACACACACACAAAAAAAGAAAAGACATCTCTCAACATGTCTGCTTCTTTGAAACCATTTTTCCTTATGCCAAACATGAATCATATCCTCTCACCCTCCGATGCCTTCTCATGTTCATCTATGTTTATCTCTCCATGTACCTTATATCTCACCAACTCAAGCTGCACCCACCACCTCTACTATCTCAACCACCTTATCCCCTACACTCACACCTAACTTATCATCTCCACCTCAACTACCTTCTTCACTTCCCCCATCCATTATTCATGTTTAAACTAGATGGTCACATGCAACATCCTCTATCACCATTCCAGATTCAAGTCCTTCACAATCAATCTCGTCATCATATACAAATTCAAGTGCCCTAACAACAACTTCTTCTCCCTCACCTCCTTTACATCGGACGATTATTTGAGTCAAAAACAACACACATTCCACTCAAAAATTCTCTAATTATATCATCTAGTCCACTACCACTCAACCGATCCTGATCTTTCCTCATTCACTCAAGCAAACAAATTCTCCTTTGGCGTCAAGTTATGCTTGATGAGTACTCTGACCTTCAACGCAACCAAACGAGGACTCTAGTTCCTCATTTTCCCAATATCAACATTATAGGGTGCAATCTAGTCTTTCGAACTAAAATCAAATCTAACAGTTTTATTGATCACTGCAAGGCTTACCTTGTTGCCAAAGGGGATCATTAATCTACCGGCATTAACAACACTAACACCTTTAGCTATGTTGTCAAACTAACAAATAGCTGCATCTCCTCACTCTTGTTATATTTCACAATTGGCCTATTAGACAACTTGATGTTAAGAATGCCTTCCTCCATGATAACCTACAAGAACCAATTTACCTGATCCTACAATTTGGATTTGTTGATTCTCACCACTCCCACTATGTTTGTAAGCACTATATGGCCTAAACTAGGCGTGCATGCCTAGCTCCATCGTCTCAGGCAAAAATATATTCGAGTATGGTTATCCCAGTTAAGGCCACTTTCAAGCTCAAATTTCATCCGCTAAAATTGATTTGGGCCACATCCAATTTTCTTAAGATTTATGCAATTTTTTTTTTAATTTTAACTTTGTTTTCTATTTTGAATCCCATTAAAATTTGAAGCTTGTATACAATTTGAGCTAAACTATTTCAGACATTTCAAGCAGCCAATGATGCAGACTTTAGTTCTATTCAAATACATTTCCAAAACTGAATTCATTGAAATCAAGAACCATATTTGATCTTTCCTATGCCTTAGGGTTATGAAAAAAAATTACATTACATGCATGTTCTTGTTTCTATCTTGCAGCCAAACAGGGAGGCACTAACAAGTCAAGGACCATAATTATTAGCATAATAAGTGCATTGGTGGCAGCAGCTCTATTAGTATGCTCCATTTACTACTTCTTACGGCGGAAGAGAGTAAAAACAGGTAATCATCTCTCAGTATTCATTAACCTAACTAACTGGTGTACACCAGTATCCTTATTATAACATTGCATGATTCATCTGTAGAGATGCAGCTATTAGAGACCACTCCAATAATTTTCCCTGCCAATGCTCAAAGTGAGAACTCATATGAAGACCTTCCCATTGTTCCTTTTGTTATAATTCAAGAGAGTACTGACAACTTTTCGGAAGCATCTAAATTGGGAGAAGGCGGGTTTGGTCCTGTTTATAAGGTACTGATGAGTTGGATTTGAGTTTAAAAGTACACCTAGTTTTCATTTTCCTTTTTCTCAAATTTTTTATTAGGGAACTTTGCCGGATGGGAGGGAAATTGCAGTCAAAAGACTCTCAAAAACTTCTGGGCAAGGCTTAGAGGAGTTCAAAAATGAAGTAATCTTCATAGCTAAATTACAACACAGAAACCTTGTCAGACTTTTAGGTTGCTGCATTGATGAAGATGAAAAGCTGCTTGTATATGAGTACATGCCAAATTCTAGTCTTGACTCTCACCTCTTCGGTATAATTTTGCAGAAATTTGTGCCTTTTTTCATTTCTTATCTCATTTTCATACCTTGAATTACATTAAATTTCAGTGGAGTAAGAGAGGAAGAGGTTTGGCATTGCTTTAATGATAGAAAGGAGTTAAGATTGAGGGAAAGCCATATTACTAACTGTTTTGTTTTTTTGCACACTTTTGAAAAATTGGAATTTTCAAATGATGAAATGCAAAAGAAGTATAATAAATAACAAATTTTTTTAAAGAAAGGAATACAAATTTTGCTTTTAGGTTATAATGATGAATTATACATCTATTCTAGTTTCTTGGATTATAAGTCTCTCAACAGGGAAAAATCATGTGTGAGTGATGAATTAAATATTTGCTCATGCTACTATTTTCTGTGGTTAGGCTACCTGCTCCCTGCCTGTTTCTTTGATGCACTTCTTTATCTTCATAAATCTTTTGTCTCTTACTTTCTTATTAGATGAGGAAAAACGAAAGCAACTTGACTGGAAAAGGCGATTAAATATTATTAATGGAATTGCAAGAGGACTTCTCTATTTACACGAAGACTCTCGACTTAAAGTTATTCACAGAGATCTCAAAGCAAGTAATGTTTTACTTGACTATGAAATGAATTCAAAAATATCAGATTTTGGTATGGCAAGGACATTTGAAAGAGGCCAGAACCAAGCTAACACTAAAAGAATAATGGGAACATAGTTAAGTGTTGATAGAAATATTTTCATTTCATAACCAATTAGTTTTGAAAATTCTCCTTCATTGATCCTAACAACGGTTTATATATTTATTTGAAATAGTGGATATATGGCTCCTGAGTATGCTATGCAAGGATTATTTTCTGTGAAATCCGATGTTTTTAGCTTTGGAGTTCTTCTATTAGAGATCATTTGTGGGCAGCAGAACAGTGCATACCACCTCTCCGAACATGGACAAAGTCTTCTTATACATGTGAGTTTTCTACTATCTTATAACCCCAAATTTGAAATTCTGCAGGCGAGACAACGAGAGATTCAACTAGAGCTTATGAATTTATCAATTCTACTGCAGGCTTGGACACTATGGCGTGAAGGAAAATCACTAGAACTGATGGATCCAACTCTAGAAAAATCGTACATTGCCAATGAAGTTACAAGGTGCATACACATCGGTTTGTTGTGTGTTCAAGAAGACGCAGCAGATAGACCAACCATGTCCGGTGTTGTTGTCATGCTCGCAAGCGAAACGATGACTCTTCCCCAGCCTAACCACCCTGCATTTTCAGTAGGAAGAATGGTCAAAGAACAAGAATCTACATCAAAAAGTCCCAAGGATCCCTCTATTAATGATGTAACAGTTTCTCATATTGCTCCCAGGTAATGGCAATAAATGAATAAACCTCTTCTATTGTTACCTTTGGGGATGACAAATTCCCCTAATTAAATGGGATTGGTGGGAATTTCTTGATGAGAATAGGACAAGAATCATCTTCCACGCCCTTTGTGAATTATCGAAATATTCAATTATTAAAATACATTTACATATATTTAAAATAAAATAAGTATATTAAATAAGGGTAATTAATTTAATAATTTAATTGATAATAAATTTTATTTATAATTTCAAATTAATTTATTCTTATTTATTGATTTAAAATTATAATTTTAATCATTTAATTATATTAACCATACTCCCTATCCTGTTACGTCGAGGGGCATTAAGGCACCAGGATTCAAATTAAGAGGAGAAAAGCAGAAAGACTCCTGCTATTTGGCCCCATCAAGAACACTGAACCCTGCCATTGTGGAAGTACTTACAACAAAGTAAACAGCAACTATATTGCGTCCCTAGTAAATGCTCAAGGTTGCCTAAGTAAATATGGACAGTAAGAGTTGTTGTCCTTAGACATATGTGTACTAAGTACTTCCTCTGGTCTACAAAATTATTTAATGATTATGTGATCCACATTTTCCTATTCCCAGCTTATGCTTAAATCACAATTATTAACCCTAAAAGCCTCTTCAAGTATTAACCTTTCCATTTAAAGCATCAACAACACCACAACTTTTGGTGATTAAGTTATAAATCACATTTAGTGAAACCTTAATTACTTAAATAGTTCCAAATGAAATTGGACAATTTAAACAATCAATACTTGCATATAAATCCTCAAGCTACATCCTTCTCCTATAGTAGGAAGTTTAGCAATTCAAAATAAAAACAACAAAACACAATAAATTAAAAGAGTTCATGAAGAATGGAAAGAAAGGATTATTCTATATGGTTGAAATTGCAGAATCTCCTTTGATCTTGCACAATTATTCCCCCAAATCTGTCTCCAATTCGTTCCCCCTTCAAACTTGCTTCCTTTTGCCTTAAATCACCCATTATAATAAGCTTTTTAGGAACTATGCTAGAAATAACCTATTACAATGTATACTAAATTATTGTTGTAACAAGTTAGGTGGGATTGTCGTAACATATTATAATAGGTTCTTTCTTTATAAAGCGTATTGTTACATCACTTGCCTGACAAAGCGTTGTAACATATACATATTAAAATTTACAAGAACCTATTATAGTCAATAAAACGCTATTAACAGGTACGCCTTTTATAGTGATTGATAAAGAAATCACTATAATAGGTTGCTTCGAAGAAAAGTGACAGCCTCTTATGCTTTTAAGAGCATTTTAGAAGAAGTTTATAATATCTATATGATATGATGCTAATTGTTTAACACATCTACGATATTTCAAAGTTAATATAAAAATCTTAAATTTGTTTTGCTGCTCTTTTATATTGGGAAGGCAGATATTTATATTTAATTTGTAATCCAATTTAAAGAGATCCCAAGTATATCTTATCCTAACTTTTATAATTGGTCAAAAAATTATTAAATGCTACAATTTTAATAATTTAATAATATTTAAAATATTATTTTATATTTTATTATAAAGTTTAAAATAGTGTATCAAACACACAAATGAAATAGAGATGTACTCCTGTCTCTTTCATATATAAATATAAATGATATTTAGAATTGTGGGACTGATTGCAAAGATACAAGTGATGTCAATCTAGTTTGTGCTCTATTCAAATATCAAATAGAAAGAGCAGCTTGTGCTATGCGCAGTCGACTTTGAAAATTCTTCAGCTTGCTATCAAGTCATTTCCCAGAAACATCAAGTCAAAGTTGTCTGCTTTCAATATCTCATATACGTTATTGTGGTTTTAAAAAAAAAAAAATTCTGTTTCAACTGTTGTTTTACAAAATTAATATACTATATAAATGTTATTTTTTTCATTTTTACTCTTAACAAATAATTAATTTGTAACTTTTTGCATGCTTAAGATGAAATAGTTGAAGTATTTAATATTAAAATAATTTTAAAATATTATATTATTCATTAAGTTATTTATTATTTTTTTGTCATTTTTGTATCAAAACCTTAAAGGTAAATAAATTAAATTCCAATCCATACCAAAGAATTCATGTATTTAGGAATTAAATCTTACAAAATTATTCAAATTAAACAAGAAAATCTTACAAAGGTATATTTTCCTTACAAGAGATAAAAAACAAAAAAAATAAAAATAAATCTAGAGACTACATTCAGGAACCGACATAAAATCAGCCTCTAGTGCCATCTTTAACTTCATGCCATGCTAATTTGTCTGCACACAATTATTTGCTCCTCTAAGCTTATGGCAGGTATGCACACAATTAATTTCAGAATATAAGAGGAATTGATTGCCCAATTAATAATTTTATTCTTTTATTAATTACAGTTTCAATTTCTCTAATTTATCTATGTACAAGTTTTGATCGCATTATTACCATACCATTAAAAAAACTAACATGTCACTATAATTTTAATTTATGATCTGCCTTCAAAACCTTTTGTAATTTGCATAAGATTTATTAAAAAAACAATGGCCAAAGAAGGTTACGTGTGTGCCTTCACCTTCTTCCTCCAATGGGTCAACTGATGACTCTCACGAGGTCACTGCTATGGAAGGTCATGTATGCATGTGAGAATTGGCTTCTCTATGAAAGAAGACTTCCGCCAAATATATTTAAAATAGCATCAGTCAAAATATATTTACTTATAATATGAGTAAATTGCGACGACAAACAAACAGCAAAATATGTTCAAAAGAAAAGCAGAATTTACATGTGAACTCTTCTAGCTCAAATTTCTAGCAGTTTTTAGAAGGCAAGAAAAACAGTATTACGTGTTGAAAATTATGAAGCAATAATACATCCCAAAAATAAGAAAAAATATGAACCAATGCAAACCGAGTCTTAACATTGATTTGTCTCCCTTTCAAGTCTTTCCCAAGTCATCAATCTAGGAGGCGAAATTTCAACCTTCATTTCTTTCTATTAATAACTAATCAACAAGTGATCTCATGTGATTTTATCATTTCAAGATAAGTGTCCATTTTTTTCTTGTCCAATCCAATCCATATTTCTTATTTCTACATTACATTCAATCATTGCACAGAGCATTTTTTTTTTTTTTTGTGCATATTCTGCAAAACCCATGTCCAGTTTTTGAAAAATGACTGTTTGTATGTGGAAATTATTAGAAAAATTTTATATATACTTATTGTTTTGTAAGTATTTGTAAGAATAAAATTATAAAAAAAATTTAAGAAAAAGAAAAAATAAAAATATATAAAAAAAAAAGTATAAAAGTGATGTGCATCCAAACGTCCAGATATCATTACTCAAATTATTAAGATAAAGTTGAAAAAGATTTAATTTTTGCATACCAATCAAAACCAATGTTTTTTTTTATGTCAATTGAAAAAGAAAATTAATTTTGATATTCTGTCATTTTAATTTTTACATAACCTACAAGATTGGTATAACAGTGAAGGATTTGGATAGCTTTTAACAGGTTAACCATGTGTAACAAAGAAAATAATTTTTGTCTAAAGAAAATCATGTGCTTTAACATACTATAAAAATTTATTAAAATAAGATTCTAAGTTGGGATATATTAGTAATGTAAAAGTACCTTGAATATTAACCAAAAGAGAAGACTCTTGGGGCAAATGAAAATTTTATAAATCACATGACATCCATACCTACAAGATGGCTTATAAATCTAGGAGGCGAACAAAGTGTATGCCATGGGGGAGTTTAATTTGAGCAATGGAGAGAAAAGGTATGGCATGGTGCAATCTAGCAGAGTCCTTAACAGCGGTGACTGTGCCCGGTGTTTGGAGGCCATGTTAGGAAAAGTTCCTCAGTGTCGTGTACAAAATCTGGGATGGACGGTTGCAGTTCCAAGATGTTTGGTAAAGTACCAGGATACTATCTTCTACAGGGACAATGATCAAACAACACCTCCAATGTCTGATTCTCCAACAGGTAACAGATTAAATACTTTAGATACGTTAAGGTTGTTCACAACCCAACAGAAACCTTAGCCTAATATCTACAGAGCCTCACTCATCTAACACCAATCATTCATTGGCATATGTTACACTTTGTCCCTAACATTAGATGCGTAGTTTATATCTGTGTATTTGAATTGATAATGTTAGGATTAATTAATTGTTAAATATTCATGAACTGCAATGATTTCAACGCTTGCATGCCAATGCATAATTGGCATATTAGCATGGATTTTTTAAAATTAAAGTCTGTATTATATTTTGTGTAATCATGTTTTTTTTAGTCATATGTGGTCTAATTTAATGGTGGAGATGGGTCTGCTTTCAAAATTGTTTAGGTCATTTCTTAAAACACACCCACAATTTTCTTCACACACCCCATATTTCTCACTTTCCCTTTGCTGAGTTTCCCACTTCCATTTATCAAGCTTCCAATTTCTCACAACACACCCCACTTCCCTTTGCAATGATGGAAGACACTTTCCTTGGTTGACCAAAGCATAGTAGTCAAAAATAAGTCATGCCTAGCACACATTGGAGGAATTGGGAATTTTTTTTTGGATTTACAAAGCAAAACGGAGATTGAACTCGGTTTAATAGATTTTTTGGATGAAATTCAGATCGAGATCCATTTAGCTCAATATTGGGCTAAATAGAACTTGACATTCGTTTAATACAATTTTAGTCTAAAAGGATCTTGAAATTTTAAGCTAAAAGGATGTAAATCTTCATTTAGTATAATATTGAGCTAAACATATCTCAAGATTCGTTTAGCCTAAATTTGAGCTAAACCGACGTTGACATCTGTTCGGCTCAATTTTGGGCCAAAGAAATCTTAAGATTTATTTTACTCAATTTTGATTTTAATAAACATTTTTTTTGTCTCGCATAATAGCCATTTATGTAATTATTTTTTAAAAAAAAAAATGTGATTTAATTCATCTTTTGTCCAAATGCATCTTGAGATCTATTTGGCCTAATTTTAGTTCATATGGATCTTAAGATCCATTTTGGGTAAAAAAAAATCAAATGGATTTCAAGATTTGTTTTAGACAAAAAGAAAAAGTTCAAATGGACCTTAAATCCATTTTAACACTAGTTTTTCATTATACAGTTTTCAATCTTTATTCACAATTCATCATTTAATGATTTGTATATACCATGATTTTACTCGATTTTAAACTCTACTATTTGATTTTCAAGCTTAAATGTATTGGAGGAGCATTGAGGATGAAGAAAACATAAAATGTATATACGTATCTCGCTCTCCGTATGTTTACCATGGAATGGGGTATGTGTCACTCCAATATGCACAGCTAGCAAGAATAGGGAGTGTGTTTGCTTTTAAAAAAAAAAAAAATGGGGGTGTGTTCTTTTTTATTATTTATTATTAAGGTGTTATATTTGTTCTACCAAGTCAGTGTGAGTGTAGAGAAAAATGGAGTAGTGCATTAAGAAATGACTAATTTTTTAAAATATGATTTATTTAGGCTATGTGTTGTTAGACTTTTTATGTAGAAGGTTCAAACCGATCTAAACCGTTAGTTTGTAAACCAACTTTCGATATTTTGGTTAGCAATTTTTAAAATTTCCCAATGTTGAATTGGTGCGATTTTGGCACGAAACTACACCGATGTACACCCCTAATCTGTAGACAAAATCTTTTCATTTTATCACAACAAACATTGTCTAAAAGATATAGTTGTTCCAAAGTCAAGGGGAAGATACCAAATATTAATAAAGTCTTATGAACAAAAAAAAAAAAAACTCTTATTTCAGTGGACTTTGATTCATTAGTGAGAAACTTTGGACTTTTCTGCATAGAACAGGTAGTTAGTTTTGACTTTTGAGGACATGAAAATACATTGGTATGTCGTATCAGCATGGATATAGAATATGGTAATTCAAAATTGAAGTAGAATTGAATTTTTCCTCTATTTTTTTATTGCGAATTTATATTCCAACAGATTAGAAATAAACTACAATATGGTTGCTTAAGAAAAATTGATAATAGGTAAATTTAAGTCTCAACTAATTGGGAGAGTTCTACTTTCATTTAAGAACTCTAGTTAGCTTAAATTAGATTATGTGTGAATTATAAATTTTAATAATAAATTTGTACTTTATAAATCTCTGTAATTGAAAATCAAAAAACTTTTAAATATTATAAAAATACTATTAGTACAAATTTTAGTCAGTATGACATAAAAATTACACATGCTCATTTAAACTGAGACCTAGACTTCTAGCTAACTATCCAAGTCATGAAGTTACCTGCTATTTTCGTATGTAATCTAGGTGAGAACATTTTGTAAGTGTTTGTATGCAAACAATGATCGTCTATTTTTCTAGAATAGTTTTCTTTTTCTTTTTCTTTTTTCTAAAATTGAGTTCTTATAAAATGTTATTTATGAAAATAGATTTCATTTAAAATTATTTATGGAATTAATCCCTTTTTAATAAAGTAATATTTTAATTTATTCTCAAATAACCAAAATATTATAAATCAAAGTCAAAACACTAAAATTCAATATCAAAATGCTATTTTGGCAAGTCAAAACGCCATGAATTTTTTACCTTTACCATAATTTTTGGCATTTTAACTTTGATTTTTAGCGTTTTGGGTATTAAAAAAAATTAAATATTTTATTAAAAAGAGATATACTTTCATAAATAATTTTAAATAAAATCTATTTTTATATATAATGTTGAATGGGAACTCATAATAATAAACTTTCCTCTAGATTAAGTAGGAGGTTTGTGTGACACGTATATTTAGCAAGCTACTTCCAAAATAAGGAAAGAATCTTAATCATTAGCATAATAAGTGCATTGGTGGGAATAGCTCTATTAAATTCCTCCATCTGCTACTTTCTGCTGCAGAAGAGAGTGAATAATGGTATTCACCTCTCTCATTAACCTTATTAGTGTTCAGAAAACATCATTGTATTATCACCAGAACAAATTTGCACGATTCATTTGTAGAGACGCTATTAGGGACCACTCCTACAAATTTCCAAAGCAATATTCAAAGCGAGAACTCATATGAAGATCTTCCCACTGTCCCATTTATTACAATTCAAGAGAGTACTAACAACTTTTCAGAAGCATCTAAATTGGGAGAAGGTGGATTTGGTCCTGTTTACAAGGTACTAATGAGTTGTATTTGAAAGATATATATACCCACTTGAGATTTTACATTCCATTCCCCGATTTGAGCACACTTCATTTTTTTTTTTCAACTTTTTTTATAGGGAATTTTGCCAGATGGGAGGGAAATTGCAGTGAAAAGACTATCTAAAACTTCTGAACAAGGCTTGGAGGAGTTCAAAAATGAAGTAATATTCATAGCTAAATTGCAACACATAAACCTTGTTAGATTTTTAGGTTGCTGCATTCACGAAGATGAAAAGATACTTGTGTACAAGTACATGCCAAATTCTAGTCTTGACTCTCATCTCTTTGGTATGTTTTGCTGAAATTTATGCCATTTTAGATCTCTTTTCTCATTTTCATATTTTGAATTACAGTTAATGGGGAAAAAGAAGAGGGGGGGGGGGGGGGGGAAAGGTAAGTGATGACCTAAGCAGGGGGTTGGCATTGCTGTGATGATAGAAAGGATAAACACATTTTTTTATCTAGGATTTTATAATGAATTATTCATCTAATGATTTGCTTCTACTATTATTTTTCATGCTAATGCTAATGTTATCCCTGAAGTTTCACAGATTTTTTCTCTGTTGTTTTCTTATTAGACAAGGATAAAAGAAAGCTACTTGGTTGGAAACTGCGACTAAGTATTATTAATTGAATTGCAAGAGGACTTATTTACTTGCACGAGCATTCTTGACTCAAAGTGATTCATAGAGATCTCAAGGCAAGAATGTTTTACTTAATCATGAAATGAATTCAAAAATATCAGATTTTAAAATGACAAGGCATTTGAAAGAGGCTAGAATCAAGCTAACACTAAAAGAATAATGGGAACTTAGTTAATTGTTGATAGAAATATTTTTCTTTATGACAATTTAATTTATAAGTAATTTGAAAATTCTCCTTGATTGTTCTTTCGACAATGGTTTGTTTACTTGAAATAGTGGATATATGGCTCCTAAGTATGCTATGAAAGGATTATTTTCGGTAAAATATGATATTTTTAGCTTTAGTGTTCTTATGCTGGATATCATTTGTGGACAATGGAATAGTAGATTCTGCCTCTCCGATCATGGTCAGAGTCTTCTCATATATGTGAATTTTCTACCACCTCCTTACCATAAACTTGAATGCCACTACAAGATTAGGGCAGCTTCAACAAGAGCTTATGAATTTCACAATTCCATGTAGACTTGGAAACTATGGTGTGAAGGAAAATCACTAGAACTGGTGGATCCAACTCTAGAAAAATCATACATAGGCCATGAAGTTGCAAGGTGCATACACATTGGTCTTTTATATGTTCAAGAAGATGCAGAAGATAGACCAACCATGTCCGGTGTTGTTCTCATGTTGGGAAGCGATACAATGACTCTTCGCCGTTCCAACCACCCTGCATTTTCAGTTGGAAGAATGGCCTAGGAGAAGAATCTTCAATGAAAAGCCCCATGGATCCTTCTATTAATGACGTAACTGTTTCTAATATTAGTCCCAGGTAATGGCAATAGATGGATAAACCATTTCCTATGTTACCTTGAGGGTTCAAATTAAGAGGAGTAAAGCAGAAAGATTCGTGCTATTTGGCCCTGAAGAGAAAATTGACCCCTGCCATTGTAGAAGTACTTACAAAATAAGCAGCACTATTTGTCCCTAGCTAGCAATTGCACTAGGTTGCACAGGCAAATAGTGAGAATAAGAGTTTATGTATTGAGGGATTTTGTGTATCATGTATCAAACTTTTTTTTTTAATCATTGTACCAACTGAGCAAAGAATTGAAGTGAAATTAAAATTAAATGGAACTACTAAAATCAATTAAGAGTTTGTTTGATAATATTCGCCAAAAGCTACGAGATTATAGTGTGTAATTATAAAACTAATTAAAAAGTTATAATTATATAACTAGCTAATTGAATTAGATATATTAGACAAAACTAAATGTATAATTAACTGAAATGACTAAAAAATATATATAATATTATATTGACATAATAGTAAAATTAAATAAGAGTAATTAATTTAGTAGTTTAATTGATAAATAATTTTTATATAAAATTAATAAAACATATTTACAATTTCAAATTAATTTATTCTTATTTATTGATTTAAATTATAATTTTAATAATTTATTTGTGTTTAATATTACTAATAATAGGGCCATACTCCCTGTCCCGTTATGATGAGGGGAATTAAGGCACGAGGATTCAAATTAAGAGGGGAAAAGCAGAAAGACTCCTGCTATTTGGCCCCATAAAGAACACTGAACCCTGCCATTGTGGAAGTATTTACAACAAAGTAAATAGCAACTATCTTGTGTCCCTAGTAAATGCTCAAGGTTGCCCAAGTAAATAGGGACAGTAAAAGTTGTTGTCCTTAGATATATGTGTATTAGGTATCAAATTCTTTTCTCTAATTACCATATAGACTTGGCAATGAGTTAATGAAAATTAAACTAAACAAACTAAAATCAACCAGACAAAGCACTCTATAACTATTGCTAAAGACTATATAAGATGAATACTAAGTTCCTGATTAATTTCAACTAGGGTTATATACATAGATATGATAAATTAAATTAAACAATCACATGTTCTACTCCTTTAAAGTCCAATGCCCCAATTTGGAATAGAGCCAATTCTTTGAAAAATTAAGCCACCTTCCTTGTATTCAATTGATTGCATCATCCCTTAGCACAATTCAATTGAGAAAAGACTTACTCTGGTCTACAAAATTATTCAATGATTATGTGATCCACATTTTCCTATTCCCAGCTTATGCTTAAATCACAATTATTAACCCTAAAAGCTTCCTCAAGTATTAACCTTTCCATTTAAAGCATCAACAACACCGCAACTTTTGGTGATTAAGTTATAAATCACATTTAGTGAAACATTAATTACTTAAATAGTTCCAAATGAAATTGAACAACTTAAACAATCAATACTTGTATATAAATCCTCAAGCTACATCCTTCTCCTATAGCAGGAAGTTTAGCAATTCCTAATAAAAACAACAAAACACAACAAATTGAAAGAGTTCATGAAGAATGGAAAGAAAGGATTATTCTATATGGTTGAAATTGTAGAATCTCCTTTGATCTTGCACAATTATTCCCCTAAATCTGTCTCCAATTCGTTCCCCCTTCAAACTTGCTTCCTTTTGCCTTAAATCACCCATTATTCTAAGCTCTTTAGGCACTATGCTAGAAATAACCTATTACTAAATTATTGTTTTAACAAGTTAGGTGGGAGAGTTGATATTTGTTCTTTCTTTATAAAGCGTATTGTTACATCACTTGCCTGACAAAGCGTTGTAACATATACATATTAAAAATTACAAGAACCTATTATAGTCAATAAAACGCTATTAACACTTAACGCCTTTTATAGTGATTGATAAAGAAATCACTATAATAGGTTTCTTCGAAGAAAAGTGACAGCCTCTTATGCTTTTAAGGGCATTTTAGAAGAGGTTGATAATCTCTATATGATATGATGCTAATTGTTTAACACATCTATGATATTTCAAAGATACTATAAAAATCTTAAATTTGTTTTGATGTTCTTTTATATTGGGAAGGCAGATATTCATATTTAATTTGTAATCCAATTTAAAGAGAGCCCGAGTATATCTTATCCTAAATTTTATAATTGGTCAAAAAATTACTAAATGCAACAATTTTAATAATTTAATAATATTTAAAATATTATTTTATATTTTTATCATAAAGTTTAAAATAGTGTATGAAACACACGTATAAAATAGAGATGTACTCCTGTCTCTTTCATATATAAATGATATTGAGAATTGTGGGACTGATTGCAAAAATACAATTGATGTTAAAGAGAAAGAGCAGCCTGTGCTATGCGTAGTCGACTTTGAAAATTCTTAAGATTGCTATCAAGTCATTTCCCAGAAACATCAAAATGTCTTTACCTTTTATTAGGAGTTAGTTGCAATTCGACCGTAGTCTACTCATGCCCTTCGATGAAGTTACCAGTTAATTACAAGTCAAAGTTATCAGCTTTCAATATCTCATATACCTCGTTGTTGTTTTAATAAAAATTTTCTGTTTCAACTGTTGTTTTACAATATTAATACACTATATAAATGTTATTTTTTTTCATTTTTACTCTTAACAAATAATTAATTTATAACTTTTTGGATACTTTAAATGAAATAGTTGAAGTATTTGGTATTAAAGATAATTTAGCAAAATTATATCACTCATTAAGTTATTTATTATTATTTTTTTGTCATTTTTGTATCAAAACTTTAAAGGTAAATGAATTAAATTCCAAACCATACCAAAGAATTCTTCTATTTAGGAATTAAATCTTACAAAATTATTCAAATTAAACAAGAAAATCCTACAAAAGTATGGTGTTTTTTTCAAGAGATTAAAAAAAAACAAAATCTAGAGAGTACATTCAGGAACCGACATAAAATCAGCCTCTAGTGCCTGTGAAGACGTGAAAAGATGCTTCACTTCTTGAGTGAATAGTAATATAAATATACAAGACAGCTATGCAGAGGCGTGTAGTGCATGCAGAAACGTGCTGCCATATGAATTCTTAGAGATGTTTGTTACAAGGATATGCATGAGTTTTGAGAGAGACGTGTAGGGTTGAGTATCATTATCCAGTAGTTGCGTGAGTCTGTGGGACAGTCCTAACAGTGCCATCTTTAACTTCATGCCATGCTAATTTGTCTGCACACAATTATTTGCTCTCTAAGCTTATGGCAGATATGCACACAGTTTCTGTATATAAGAGGAATTGATTTCCTAATTAATAATTTTATTCTTTTACTTAATTACAGTTTCAGTTTCTCTAATTTATCTATATACATGTTTTGATCGCATTATTACCATACCATTAAAAAAACTAACATGTCACTATAATTTTAATTTATGATCTGCCTTTAAAACCTTTTGTAATTTGCATAAGATTTATTAAAAAAACAATAAAATAACAATGGCCAAAGCAGGTTACGTGCGTGCCTTCACCTTCTTCCTCCAATGGGTCAACTGATGAATCTCTCGAGATCACTGCTATGGAAGGTCATGTATGCATGTGAGAATTGGCTTCTCTATGAAAGAAGACTTCTGCTAAATATATTTAAATCATCCACCTAAAATACCCAAATAGAGTCGGTTTAAAACATATTTACTTATAATTTGAGTAATTCATCTATTAGACGACTAACAAACAATAAAATATGTTCAAAGGAAACACTGAGTTTACATATGAACTCTTCTAGCTCAAATTTCTATTAGTTTATACAATGTAGAGAAAAACAGTATTACGTGTTGAAAATTATGAAGCAATAGTACATCCCAAAAAAGAAAAAATATGAACCAATACAAACCGAGTCTTAACATTGATTTGTCTCCCTTTCGAATCTTTCCTATGTCATCAGTCTAGAAGGCGAAATTTCAACCTTCATTTTTTTCTATTAATAACTAATCAACAATTGATATCTCCTAATGAATATCCTTTCCTTTCTTCTGTACATTTCACCTTGAATCAGTTTACCCAATGGAGGGCATTTCAGAGCTCAATTCCAGATTATCAATACCCATTACTCTCGTTGTCGTAGCACTGCTGAGCCTTACAATCGTAGCCACAAAAGCACAAACCCCTATTTACATAGGGGATGACTGTGCAAACTCAACAGAACAAGCCCTCTCTAGTACATACCTAACCAACATTCAGGGCATCCTCTCATCGCTCACCACTGATGCAGGAATAATAAACAATAGCAGCAACGGTATAACCTCGGACCGAAATCATCCACTTTATGGCCTCTATGATTGCTGGGGTGACATGCCTATATCGTTCTGCCAGCATTGTGTCTCCACTGCTCGGACAGAGATGTTGTATCGTTGTAATAACCGTCTTTCTGCAGTGATGCGGTATGATTATTGCATTCTCCGCTATTCAAATCAGAATTTCATAGGAATACTCACTATGGAGCCTGTTTGGTCTCTTGTGGCAAACAAAAACATCTCGAACCCTACAGAAGTTGTTACAACTGAGAATTATATGAAGAGTCTGATAAGGAAAGCAACTGAGGAGACGAACCAATTGTATGCCATGGGGGAGTTTGATTTGAGCAATGGAGAGAAAAGGTATGGCATGGTGCAGTGTAGCAGAGACCTTAGCAACGTTGAGTGTGCCAAGTGTTTGGAGGCCATGTTAGAGAAAGTTCCTCAGTGTTGTGTACAGAAGCTGGGATGGCAGGTTGTGGTTCCAAGTTGTTTGGTGAGGTACCAGGATTATATCTTCGACGCGGTCTATGGTCCCATCATACCTGATTCTCCAACAGGTAACAGATTAAATACTTCAGATATGTTAAGGTTGTTCACAAGCCAACAGAAACCTTAGCCTAATATCTTCAGAGCCTCACTCATCTAGCACCAATCATTGGCATATGTTACACTTTATCCCTAACATTAGATGCATAGTTTATAATGTTTAGGATTAATTAATTTTAAATATTCATGAACTGCTATGATTTCAACGCTTGCTTGCCAATGCATAATTGGCATATAAGTTAGCATGGATTTTTTGAAATTAAAGTCTATATTATATTTTGTGTAATCATATATATATTTTTTAGTAATATGTTGTCTAATTTAATAGTGTGGATGGGCCTCTTGTCAAAGTCTTTTAGGTCATTTCTTAAACACACCCACAATTTTCTTGAAACACCCTCTTATTTCCATTTGCTTTGTGCGAATTCCGTTCCACGCGCGCACACCCCATATTTCTCACTTCCCTTTATCAAGCTTCCAATTTCTCGTAACACACCCCACTTCCCTTTGCAATGATGGAAGCCACCTTCCTTGGTTGACCAGAGCATAGTAGTCAAGATAAGTCAATCCTAGCACACATTGGCGGAATCGGGATTTTGAATCTGCAAAAGCAAAACGGAGATTCAGCTCCGTTTAATGGATTTTTTTGGACAAAATTAAATTAACATATGTTTAGCTTAATATTGGGCTAAACAGAATCAACATCTATTTAGTCCAATTTTAAGCTAAAGGGATCTTGAGATCCATTTAGTCTATGATTGAGCTAAATAGATGTCAATTTTCATTTAGGTCAATATTCAACTAAACGGATCTTGATATTTGTTTAACTCAAATTTGAGCTAAACGTACATCAAGATTCGTTTAGCTCAATTTAAGACCAAACGAATCTTAAGATTTGTTTTGTTCAATTTTGATTCCAATAATTTTTATTTTTTTTTTTGTTTAACATCATAGCAGTTTATGTAATTATTTTTTTAAAAGAAAAGTGTGATTTGACTCATCTTTAATCCAACTGCCTCTTGAGATCCATTTTGCCTAGTTTTAGTTCATACGGATCTCAAGATCCATTTTGGGCTAAAAAAAGATTCAAATGGATCACAAGATTTATTTTAGGCAAAAAAAAAAAGTAATAATAAATAAATTCTAATGAATCTTGAGATCCGTTTTAACATTGGTTTTTTATTATACAATGTTCAATCTTTGTTTGCAACATCATTATTGAATGATTTGTATGTACCATGATTTTACTCGATTTTGAACTCTACTATACAATTTTTCAAGCTTAAATGCATTAGAGGAGCACTAAAGATGAAGAAAACACAAAACATGTATACTTATCTCGCTTTTTGTACATTCACCGGTGGAATGGGGTGTTTGTCACTCCAATGTGCTCGGCTAGTAAAAATAGAGTGTTTATTTTTTTAAAAAAATGGGTATATATTCTTTTTTATTATTTATTATTAAGGGTGTTATAATCTTTTTACTAAATCGGTGTGTGTGCATAGAAAAATAGAGTAGTGTATTAAGAAATGACCCTTTTTTTAAATATGATTTATTTAGGCCATGTCTTATTAGACCTTTTAAAAATTGCCAATGTCTAATCAGTGCAATTTTGGCACCAAACCACACCGATATACACCCCTAATCTATAGACGAAATCTTCCATTTTATCGCAACAAACATAGTCTAAAAGATATAGTTGTTCCAAAGTTAAGAGGAAGATACCAAAATATTAATAAAGTGTCATGAATAAAAAAAAAAACTCTTATGCCAATAGACCTTTGATTCATTAGTGCGAAACTTTCTGGACTTTTCTGCATGGAACGGGTAGTTAGTTTTGACTTCTGAGGACATGAAAATACATTGGTAAGTCGTGACCTAGTGTATCAGTATGGATATAGAATATGGTCATTCAAAATTGAAGTAGAATTGAATTTTTATTCTATTTTTTATTGCAAATTTATATTCGGACAGATTAAAAATAAACTATAATATGGTTGCTTAAATGAGGAAATTTGATAATAGGTAAATTCAAATCTTAATTGATTGGGAGAGCTCTACTCTCATTTGGATACTCTATTTAGTTTGAACCGAATTATGTATGGATTAAGAATTTTAATAATATGTTTATATCTCACAAATACTTGTGATTAAAAATCAAAAAACTTTCAAACGATATAAAAATACTATTAGTACATGTTTTAGTCAGTATGACTTAAAAATTACACATGCTCATTTAAACTTAGACCTAGGCTTCTAGCTAACTATCCAAGCCATGAAGTCACCTGCTATTTTCCATGACCTACGCATGCTAATCTAAACCCTAAATCATAATAGAAACTCTAAAATACCTATTTTCCATCGGTTAGGATTCATTTACAAAATGAGGATATAATTGTAATGTTTCTATGGGTTTTCATTTCTGAATTTCGTCGGAAAAATTGCATCACATGTTCTTTGTATCATTCGTAGCCAAACAGGGAGGTAATAATCAGTCAAGAATCTTGTTCATTAACATAAGTGCATTGGTGGGAATAGCTCTATTAAATTCCTCCTTCTGCTACTTTCTGCTGAAGAAGAGAGGGAAAAAAGGTAATTACCTCTCCCATTAACCTTATTAGTTTTCAGAAAACATCATTGTATTATCACCAGAATAAATTTGCACGATTCATTTGTAGAGACGCTATTAGGGACCACTCCTACAAATTTCCAAAGCAATATTCAAACTGAGAACTCATATGAAGACCTTCCCACTGTTCCATTTATTACAATTCAAGAGAGTACTAACAACTTTTCAGAGGCATCTAAATTGGGAGAAGGTGGATTTGGTCCTGTTTACAAGGTACTAATGAGTTGTATTTGAAAGATATATATACCCACTTTTGATTTAACATTCCATTCCCCGATTTGATCACTTTTCATTCTTCTTTTTTTTTCAACTTTCTTATAGGGAATTTTGCCAGATGGGAGGGAAATTGCAGTGAAAAGACTATCTAAAACTTCTGTACAAGGCTTGGAGGAGTTCAAAAATGAAGTAGTATTCATAGCTAAATTACAACACATAAACCTTGTTAGACTTTTAGGTTGCTGCATTCACGAAGATGAAAAGCTACTTGTGTATGAGTACATGCCAAATTCTAGTCTGGACTCTCACCTCTTTGGTATGTTCTGCTGAAATTTGTGCCTTAATAGATCCCTTTTGATTTGCTTCTAATATTATTTTCCATGCTAGTGCTAATGTTATCCCTGAAGTTTCATAGACTTTTTCTGTTGTTTTCTCATTAGACAAGGATAAAAGAAAGCTACTTGATTGGAAACTGCGACTGAGTATTATTAATGGAATTGTAAGAGGATTTCTTTACTTGCATGAAGACTCTCGACTCAAAGTAATTCATAGAGATCTTAAACCAAGTAATGTTTTACTTGATTATGAGATGAATCCAAAAATATCAGATTTTGGAATGGCAAGAGCATTTGAAAGAGGCCAGAATGAAGCTAACACTAAAAGAATAATGGGAACTTAGTTAAGTGGTGATAGAAATACTTTTCTTCATGACAATTTAATTTATAAGTAATTTGAAAATTCTCCTTAGTTGTTCTTTTGACAATGGTTTGTTTACTTGAAATAGTGGATATATGGCTCCTGAGTATGCTATGGAAGGATTATTTTCCGTAAAATCAGATGTTTTTAGCTTCGGTGTTCTTATGCTGGAGATCATCTTTGGACAACAGAATAGAAGATTCTACCTCTCCGATCATGGTCAAAGTCTTCTCGTATATGTGAGTTTTCTACTATCTCCTTACCATAAACTTAAATTCCACTGCAATAATAGGGCAGTTTCAACAAGAGCTTACGAATTTCACAATTCTATGTAGACATGGAAACTATGGTGTGAAGGAAAATCACTAGAACTGGTGGATCCAACTCTAGAAAAATCATACATAGGCCATGAAGTTGAAAGGTGCATACACATTGGTTTGTTATGTGTTCAAGAAGATGCAGCAGATAGACCAACCATGTCCGGTGTTGTTCTCATGTTGGGAAACGATACAATGACTCTTCGCCGTCCCAAGCACCCTGCATTTTCAGTTGGCAGAATGGCCCTAGGAGAAGAATCTTCAATGAAAAACCCCATGGATCCTTCTATTAATGACGTAACTGTTTCTAATATTAGTCCCAGGTAATGGCAACAGATGGATAAACCATTTCCTATGTCACCTTGAGGGTTCAAATTAAGAGGAGAAAAGCAGAAAGATTCATGCTATTTGGCCCTGAAGAGAAAATTGACCCCTGCCATTATATAAGTACTTACAAAATAAGCAGCACTATTTTGTCCCTAGCTAGCAATTGCACTAGGTTGCACAAGCAAATAGTGAGAATATGAGTTTATGTGTTGAGGGATTTTATGTATCATGTATCAAACTTTTTCTCTAATCACCATACCGACTTAGCAATGAATCGAAGGGAAATTAAAATTAAATGGAACAACTAAAATTAACTAAGAGTCTGTTTGACAATATTTATTGAAAGTTACAAGACTGTAATGTTTAGTTATAAAGTTAATTGAAAGTTTATAATTATATAACTAACTAATTAAATTAGATATATTGAACAAAATTAAATATATAATTAGTTAAAATGATTAAAAAGACTATATAATATTATATTGACATAACATTAAGATTAAATAAGGGTAACTAATTTAGTAGTTTAATTGATAAATAATTTCCGGAATACAAATATAATTCTTTCAGAGACTTGCAGTTACCAATCTCTGGGGTATTTGTCCCGTAGAACCCATTAGTGAGCAGCACAAAGGTCGCAGACTGAAACGTCCAATTTCAGGTCCTAATGGACTAGAAATCCCATAAGAAGTGAAGTCAAGGGAAACCACATTATGGGCATGATCGCATTGGACTCCTACCCATGAGCATGGAGTAGAATCAGTAGCACTCCAACCTATCAGACTTCAGGGAAAGAAACAATGATAAATGGTCTCAATGGGAGTAAAGAGGAATCAAAAGTACACTTACCTTGTTGCAGTTAATAATAAGAGCAAAACGATTGAAAAAGTGTTGTTTTGGGCTTTTCACTCTGACTCTGTTAAGGGAAGAGATGAAATGAGATTGAAATGGAGTTAAATCCCCAAGAAGAAACGAAAGGAGCGAGGACAATGCAAAGGAGAAGCATCTAAGGATACTAATATGCTATGCTGCCACCAGTCAATGACACAGTCAAGCGAGTCTATGCATTATCTCTCATTTAATGTTAAATTTATTAAAGCATATATTTATTCTTCTAGATTAAAATAAATTTATTATATAATTTCTCCTTTTATTTTATTCTCTAAATTTTTATCATTATAATTATTTTATTTACTAATGTACAAATAAAAGATGAAAGTGTAACAGTAAATATTATCTTAAAATTTTAAAATGACATATAAATAATAACAAAAATTTTATTCCAAAACAACATATAAAAAGTAATAAAAATTAATATAATACACTAATTAATAATTTCTCCATTTATATCCAACATCTTTAAACAACAAAAATTTGAGACAACCAGAGTATTGATTTTAGACTTAATTAATGCTTGTTGGAATTTCCCTTTCATTGCAGTGCCGTGAGACTAATTAATTTTTTCAAAGTTCAAGGACGAGATTTTAGCAGAAAATTAGATTGAAGAAAGAAATAAAGAGATTACCTCAGTCTACTCAACTTGTTTTTCATAATTGATTGGCTCTACTTTATTATCTTATATGTCAAAAAGTGCTAGGAGTAGACCTATAATTTTATATTATTTATTTATAATTTTTGTTTGTAATTTTATTTTATTTATATAACATAATTAAAATAAAAAGAATGTATACAAATATGTGTATTTATAAGTGCATGACTGGCATTTCCGTTGTGTTAAACACTTCCAAGTTACAACTGCAACACTAAATCTTAATGTATATATGGAAAAGTCACTCCTTCATGTAAATAGATAAAATTGATTTTTAGCCATCCATCTGAAAATATGAGTTTTCTCTTCATAGATTTTAGGCCTTATTACCTTTAATCTGTATAGAAATTCTAGGGTAGACTTCAGTTCATCCAAGTTAAGGGCAGCCAACCAAAACCCAAAAGTATACAATCATGCCAACAAAGCCCCACAAAACAGTTACTAAATAATTAGGTTTTTAAGCTCGAGTTTGATTTTTGTTTGTATATATGGGATAGGTTATTACATCAAAAGTAGTTTATCTTTTCTCTTTGTTTATCTCACTTTCCTTTAATAATGAGTTATTATACAAATTTATATAATACTTAAATGCCGGTAGAGATGGTTTTAAGAAGCTTTGTGGGCATATTTTATGTGCAGTTGAAAATACTCTGCCATTTAAAATTGCGTGATAAGTTAAATAATACATAGCGCATTGCACTGAAGCAGGGGCACTATGTAATTCTAGTAAAATTAAGAGGGTAAAAAAGGGAGGAAGGGTCAATGGTGGGCTCGGCTCAGGATCGTTGCATTTTGGGCCACTGGATCGGCAGTGGTTAGGGTACTGGCTTTGCAGTTTACACTTGAACACACGATATTCGGGGCTATTTTGGGAAGGTAATAGATATTCTTCCCAATTATTCAAAAACTTCTCTTGCGAAAATACTGTGAAAAGATTTTTGTAAAATCAGTAAATTATAAATGGTTCTCGTGGCAGCTGAATTTTCTTGTGGGTCCAACGAATAAAGATTAGAGGGTAATTAATTGACCATTAATATGACACATGGGCCCACAATAATGCTTTAGCGTTGATCTGGTGGGCCTCACAGAACGCTATCATGTCGGTCAGGGACCAAGCTGCCGCTTTCGAACATAGTAGGCCCATGAATATCCTTCCTAGTTCTTAGCTTCTCCGGTGATGGGACACCTCGGTCCCATCCTTTGCCTCATCCATAGATAAAAAGAGTCCCCTAAATTTAAATTTTTATATTCAACCCTAATTTTATAAAAAACAGACAATAACTCACTAAATTCTTTTTAATCAAATGATATTTATATGAAAAAATAATTTATTTATAAAAATTAAATATAGCTTCCCTATAAGTAAATCACCGTGATGCTTGAGAAAAAGGCAAGGCATTCTATTACTCGTGTTAAACAAGTCCTTAGTATTGAATCAAGCTTCGTAGGAGTTTTGAAATGAAGTCTCTAAACTAAAGATTACTTTAATCAAAGAAAAACAAAAAGGCGAGAAGAATATTAACTAAAAATATTCTTGATGTAAAAAAAGAAAAAATACATACATACATTGATAATAGAGTCCAAATTTTATCGCAAGTAACTAAAAAAGGGTGTACAATTTTATTTTTTTATTGAGTCACTACTTATTTATATAATTTTATTTTTACACAATAACTAAAGAAATGGTTGGTGATTTTTTTTTATCCACGAGTATTTTTATTTCATATTGAAAGCGAGTCTCATCTCATAAAAATAAAAATAAAAAATTAATTACTTTTTTCTCTTAACATATATTTTTCTCTAAATTCAAACATGTAACATTCCAAAGAAATCACTATAATAGGTTGCTTCGAAGAAAATGACAGCCTCTTAAGAGCATTTTAGAAGAGGTTGATAATGTCTATATGATATAGTGCTAATTGTTTAACACATCTACGAAATTTCAAAGATACTATAAAAATCTTAAATTTGTTTTACTGCTCTTTTATATTAGAAAGGCAGATATTTATATTCAATTTGTAATCCAATTTAAAGAGAGCCCAAGTATATCTTATTCTAAATTTTATAATTAGTCAAAAAATTATTAAATGCTACAATTATAATAATTTAATAATATTTTAAATATTATTTTATATTTTATCATAAAGTTTAAAATAGTGTATGAAACACACGTATAAAATAGAGATATGCTCATGTCTTTTTCATATATAAATGATACTTAGAATTGCGGCACTGATGGCAAAATTACAAGTGATGTCAGTCTTCGAGGGATTAGTTTGTGCTCTATTTAAATATTAAAGAGAAAGAGCAGCTTGTGCTATGCGCAGTCGACTTTGAAAATTCTTAAACTTGCTACCAAGTCATTTCCCAGAAACATCAAAATGTCTTTACCTTTTATTAGGAATTAGTTGCATTCCACCATGGTCTATTCATGCCCTTCGATGAAGTTACCAGTTAATTACAAGTCACAGTTGTCTGATTTCAATATCTCATATACTTCGTTGTGGTTTTAATAAATTTTTTTTCTGTTTCAACTGTTGTTTTACAATATTAGTACACTATATAAATTTTTTTTTTCATTTTTACTCTTAACAAATAATTAATTTATAACTTTTTGCATAATTAAAATAAAATAGTTGAAGTATTTAGTGTTAAAGATAACTTAGCAAAATTATATCACTCATTAAGTTATTTATTATATTTTTCTCATTTTTGTATCAAAGCCTTAAAGGTAAATGAATTAAATTCCAAACCATACCAAATAATTCTTGTATTTAGGAATTAAATCTTACCAAATTATTCAAATTAAACAAGAAAACCTTATAAAAATATCATTTTTTTACAAGAGATAAAAAAATAAAAATAAAAATCTAGAGACTACAATTCAGGAACGGACATAAAATCAGCCTCTAGTGCCATCTTTAACTTCATGCCATGCTAATTTGTCTGACACAATTATTTGCTTCTCTAAGTTTATGGCAGATATGCACGCAATTAATTTCTGTATATAAGAGGAATTGATTTCCTAATTAATAATTTTATTCTTTTACTTACTTACAGTTTCAGTTTCTCTAATTTATCTATGTACATGTTTTTATCACATTCTTACCATACCATTAAAAAAATAACATGTCACTATAATTTTAACTTATGATCTGCCTTTAAAACCTTTTGTAATTTGCATAAGATTTATTTTTTAAAAGAAAATAACAATAACAATAGGCAATAGCCCAAGAAGGTTATGTGTTTGCCTTCACCGTCATCCTCCAGCTCTAACAGCACTGCTATAGAAGGCCAGGTACCTACGCGAGAATTGACTTCTCTGACAAACAAGATTTCTACGGGATACATTTAGACTATTTACCCAAAAAACTCAAAACAATATTATCTAAAATATATTTATTTAGCTAATTTAGATAATTTATTTGTTAGGTGATAAACAAAAAAACAAAACGTATCAGGAAAAAAAGAAGAAGTTGATTTTATAGTTAGATTATAGAGCTGCCACGACACGAGTAAGTTAAGTCCAAATAGCTTTAGTCTTGCAAGTAAAGTATGAGTCTAAAAATGAATTGGCCGGTTTATAGGTGTAGATTCATAAATGCATGCCGTCTAGAGGAGGGCAATTTATACTGCTTGTGACAGGCGCTATTGTAGTATCACATGGGTCCATGACATTGATAGCCCAAGCCATTTTGGGCTGGGCCCATTCTTCTGAAAGGTTCGTATCAGTTTACGTATGAACTCGTTGACCTCAAATTTCCACCAATCATTTTCACGTTGAGAATTATGAAGCCCTTAATAAGAACCAAAACGAACAGAGTCTTGACATTGATTTGTCTCTCTTTTGAGTCTTTCCTAAGTCAGCAGTCAAGAAGGCGAAATTTGAACCTTCATTTATTTCTATTAACTAATCAACAAGTGATTTCTCCTGATAAATATCCTTTCCTTTCTTCTGTACATATCACCTTGAATCAGTTTACCCAATGGAGGGCATTTCAGAGCTCAATTTCAGATTATCAATACCCATTACTCTCGTCGTCGGAGCCCTGCTGAGCCTTACAATCGTAGCCACAAAAGCACAAACCCCTATTTACTTATGGGATGACTGTGAAAACTCAACAGAACAAGCCCTCTCTAGTACATACAAAGCCAACATTTACAACATCCTCTCATGGCTAACCAGTGATGCAGGAACAAGAAAAACCTACAAGAACAGCATCGGTATGATCTCGTCCGAAGAAGGTGCAGTTTATGGCCTCTATGATTGCCGGGATGACATGGACATATCCTCCTGCCCGTCCTGTGTCGCCATTGCTCTGATAAAGATGTTGGGCAGTTGTCAAAACCGTGTTTCTGCAGTGGTGTGGTATGATTACTGCGTTATTCGCTATTCGAATCAGAATTTCATTGGAAGTCTCACTTTGGAGCCTAATTGGATTAGTGTGGAAAACAAAAACATCTCGAACCCCTCAGATGTTGATACAACTGAGAATTATATGAAGAGTCTGATAAGGAAAGCAACTGAGGAGACGAACCTGTTGTATGCCATGGGGGAGTTTAGTTTGAGTAATGGAGAGAAAAGGTATGGCATGGTGCAGTGTAGCAGAGACCTTAGCAAGGATGAGTGTGCCCAGTGTTTGGAGGCCATGTTGGGGAAAGTTCCTCGTGTACAAAAGCTGGGATGGACGGTTGCAGTTCCAAGTTGTTTGGTAAAGTACCAGGAACTTTCTCCAGCAGGTAACAGATTAAATACTTTTGATATGTTATGGTTGTTCTGTTTAGCTTTGAATTTTGTTATCTGTACCAAAACTGTCCACAAACCGACAGAAATCGTATCAAACTGACTGAATCACATTAAAACTGACTCAAAATTTTAAAGTCAACACGTGAATTCAGTTAATTGGTTTTAAAATTTTTTAAACTAAATCGCACCGATTTGAACAGACTTATACAATTTTCATATATATATATATATAAAGAAAATGCATTTCTGAAATGACGCCGTAGCCTAATATCTACAGAACCTCATCCATCTAACACCAATCATTCATCGGCAATGTTACACTTTATCCCTAACGTTAGATTCATAGTTTATATCTGTGTATTTGAATTGATAATGTTAGGATTAATTAATTGTTAAATATTCATGAACTGCAATGATTTCAACGCTTGCTTGCCAATGCAAAATTGGCATATAAGTTAGCATGGATTTTTTGGAAATAAAGTCTGTATCATATTTTGTGTAATTATATTTTTTTAGGTCATACGTGGTCTAATTTAATGGTGGAGATGGGCCTGCTTTCAAAATTTTTTAGGTCATTTCGTAAGACAAACCCTCAATTTTCTCCATATACAACCCATGATGTAATTTTAACCCATATATACCTGAAATACCCTTGTCTTCTTCTAAGCCGACGCACACCCCATTATTTCCATTTGTGTGGTGCGAATTTCGTTCCCTTTACTGAGTTTCGCACTTCCCTTTGTCAAGCTTCCAATTTCTCATAGCACACCCCACTTCACTTTGCAATAAGGAAGCCACTTTCCTTGGTCTCACCAATGCATAGTAGTCGAAAAAAAAAAGTCATTCCTAGCGCATGGTGGAGGAATCGGGGATTTTTTTTGAATCTGCAAAAACAAAACGGAGACTGAACTCTGCTTAATGGATATTTTAGGGAAAATTCAAATTAAGATCTGTTTAGTTCAATATTGAAGTAAATGAAATTCGATATCCATTAGTTTAATTTTAAGCTAAATAAATTTCAAAATTTATTTGACCCATAATTGAGTTTAATGGATGTTTATCTTCATTTAGCTTAATATTGAGCTGAACAGATCTTAAGATTCGTTTAGCTCAATTTTGATTCCAATAAACATTTTTCTTCTTGTCTCACATTATAGCGGTTCATGTAATATTTTTTTTAAAAAAAAAATGTGATTTGACCCATTTTTAGTTCAAATGGATGTTGAGATCCAGTTTAACACTATTTTTTTGTTATATAGAGTTCAATCTCCATTTGCAACATGATCACTGAATGATTTTGCACATACCATGATCTTACTGGATTTTAAACTCTAATATCTGATTTTTTAAGCTTAAATGCATTAGAGGAGCACTAAGGATGAAGAAAACGCAAAATGTATATACTTATCTTGTTCTTTGTACATTCATTGATGGAATAGGGTGTGTGTGTGGCTCCAATGTGCTCGGCTAGTAAGAATGACTAGTGTGTAAAATACGAGGGAGTGTTCTTTTTTTTATTATTATTAATTATTAAGGGTATTATAATTTTTTTAAATATGCTTTATTTGGGCTATGTCTTGTTAGCTTTTGATGTAGACAACTCAAACCAACCCAAACCATTGGTTTGTAAACCAACCTCAACAATATTAGTTTGCAATTTTTAAAAATTGTCAATGTTGATTTGGTGCAGTTTTGGCACCAAACCACACTCACGTACACCCCTAGTCTGTACACAAAATCTTTCATTTTATCACAACAAACATTGTCTAAAAGATATAGTTGTTTCAAAAGTCAAGAGGTAGATACCAAAATATTGATAAAATCTTCATGAAAAAGAAAAAAAGACAAAAAAAAAAAAATCTTATGCCAATAGACCTTTGATTCATTAGTGAGAAACTTCGGACTTTTCTGCATGGCATGGGTAGTTAGTTTTGACTTTTGAGGACATAAAAACACATTGGTAAGTCGTGACCAGTGTATTAACATGGATATAGAATATGGTAATTCAAAATTGAAATACAACTGAATTTTTATTCTATTTTTTTGATTGTGAATTTATATTCAGATAGATTAGAAATAAATTACAATATGGTTGCTTAAATAAGGAAATTCAATAGTAGGAAAATTCGAGTCTTAACTGACATTATAAATTAGGGAAATGACATAAAGTCTAATAATTGTTATAAGTTAAAAATTAGGGTTAACCAAAACTGATACCACTAGAGGGATCTTGGGCATAAAAATAGACCTAACTACCTAGGCCTGTTCTCCATGCTGAGAGACTCTATAAGAACTTTCAAACAATCAACAGTGTTGGTTCTAGTAGTAAAAAATTAAAGTCATTTAAATATGTTAACCTAAGTTTGAGTATATATATATATGCAGAAAATATTTTTGAGAGAGCTTTATTCTTGTTTGGATATTCTAGTTAGCTCGAACCATATTAATGTAAGTTGAAAGACCCAATAATAAATTCGTACCTTACAAATACTTGTAATTAAAAACCAAAGAATTTTCAGACAAGATAAAAATACTGTTAGTGCAAATTTTAGCCGGTATCACTTAAAAATTACACATGCTCATTTAAACTTAGACCTAGACTTCTAGCTAACTATCCCAGCCATGAAGTCACCTGCTATTTTCATATGTAATGTAGGTGAGAACATTTTGTGAGGGTTTGTATGCAAACAATCATTGTCTACTTTTCTAGAATAGGTTTTTTTTTTAAGATTATTTAAGATTTTATTCAAAATTATTTATGGAACTAGTCTCTTTTTAACAAAGTAATATTTTAATTTATCACCAATTAACTAATACACAAAAAATCAGAGTCAAAATACCAAAAATCAATGTCAAAACACCATTAATTTTTGGCATTTTGGCAGACCAAAATGACGTTTTGACCATAATTTTTGGCATTTTGATTTTGATTTTGGTGTTTTAACTATTCAAAAATAAATCAAAATATTACTTTATTAAAAAGAGATTTAATTTCGTAAATAATTTTAAATGGAACTCATTTTTGCATATAATATTAAATTGGAACTCATAAAATAAACTTTCCTCTAGAATAAGTAGGAGGTCTCTGTGACTCCTACATTTAGCAGGCTACTTCCAAAATAGGGAAAGAATCTCTTTCTTTTCTTTTCTTTTTTTTTTTTTGTGTTATCAAGAGAATTGAATCTCAAACCTTCTTAAATACTTTCTAAAGCCCTCGCTGCTAGATTATACTTGTGGCTTAGGATCTTTCATAAACAAAACTTGTTTTTTTTTTTCTTTTCATTTTATCTCTTTGATTAATTTTTTGGTTAATCTCTTGCATTTCCAAAAGGGAGAATTTACTTCCAACAAAATCCTTAGTTCCTTTTTATGCCATAGGCTTAGTGATGTAAAATAAAGCATACAAAAAGATTCAGGTCCTTCCCAAAAAATAAATTTAGAGTAATAATATACTTTTTTTTAATTTAAACTCATATGTTCTCCGAAAGTGAAGATATTCAATGCTTTATTGATGAGAAAGTTGATTAAACTGTTTACAAAAAAAAAAAAGAAAAAAACAGGCCTGTTATAAATAACAAAGTTTTCTAATAATAATAAATAACTTAATAAAGAATGAATCCTAACCTTAACCCTAATTCATAATAGAAACCCAAAAATGTCTATTTTTCATAGGTTAGGAATCATTTACAAAATGAGGACATAATTGTAATGTTTCTGTGGGTTTTCTTTTCTGAATTTCGTCGAGGAAAAATTGCATCATATGTTCTTTGTATCATTCGCAGCCAAAAAGGGAGGTAATAATCGGTCAACAATCTTGATCATTAGCATAATAAGTGCATTGGTTGGAATAGCTCTATTAAATTCCTCCATCTGCTACTTTCTGCTGCAGAAGAGAGTGAAAAAAGGTAATCACCTCTCTCATTAACCTTATTAGTGTTCAGAAAACATCATTGTATTATCACCAGAACGAATTTGCACGATTCATTTGTAGAGACGCTAGTGGGGACCACTCCCACAAATTTCCAAAGCAATATTCAAAGTGAGAACTCATATGAAGAACTTCCCATTGTCCCATTTATTACAATTCAAGAGAGTAATAAAAACTTTTCAGAAGCATCTAAATTGGGAGAAGGTGGATTTGGTCCTGTTTACAAGGTACTAATGAGTTGTATTTGAAAGACATATATACCCACTTTTGATTTCACATTCCATTCCCCGATTTGATCACACTTCATTTTTATTTATTTTTCAACTTTTTTACAGGGAATTTTGCCAGATGGGAGGGAAATTGCAGTGAAAAGACTATCTAAAACTTCTGTACAAGGCTTGGAGGAGTTCAAAAATGAAGTAATATTCATAGCTAAATTGCAACACAGAAACCTTGTTAGACTTTTATGTTGCTGCATTCACGAAGACGAAAAGCTACTTGTGTACGAGTACATGCCAAATTCTAGTCTTGACTCTCACCTCTTTGGTATGTTCTGCTGAAATTTATGCCATTTTATATCTCTTTTCTCATTTTCATATTTTGAATTACAGTTAATGGGGAAAAAGAAGAAAGAGACGGGGACGGGAACGTAAGTGATGATATAAGCAGAGGGTTGGCATTGCTGTGATTATAGAATGAAGATATTAGAAAGGATAAACACATTTTTTTATCTAGGATTTTATAATGAACTGTTCAACTTATGATTTGCTTCTACTATTATTTTCCATGCTAATGCTAATGTTATCCCTGAAGTTTCTTAGATTTTTTCTCTGTTGTTTTCTTATTAGACAAGGATAAAAGAAAGCTACTTGGTTGGAAGCTGCGACTAAGTAATCCAAAAATATCAGATTTTGGAATGGCAAGGACATTTGAAAGAGGCCAAAATCAAGCTAACACTAAAAGAATAATGGGAACTTAGTTAAGTGTTAATAGAAATATTTTTCTTTATGACAATTTAATTTATAAGTAATTTGACAATTCTCCTTGGTTGTTCTTTTGACAATGGTTGTTTACTTGAATTAGTGGATATATGGCTCCTGAGTATGCTATGGAAGGATTATTTTCTACAAAATCTGATGTTTTCAGCTTCGGTGTTCTTATGCTGGAGATTATTTGTGGACAACGGAATAGTGGATTTTACCTCTCCAATCATGGTCAAAGTCTTCTTGTATATGTAAGTTTTCTACTATCTCCTTACCATAAACTTGAATTCCACTGCAAGATTAGGGCAGTTTCAACAAGAGCTTACGAATTTCAAAATTCCATGTAGACATGGAAACTATGGTGTGAAGGAAAATCACTAGAACTGGTGGATCCAACTCTAGAAAAATCATACATAGGCCATGAAGTTGCAAGGTGCATACATATTGGTTTGTTATGTGTTCAAGAAGATGCAGCTGATAGACCAACCATGTCCGGTGTTGTTCTCATGCTGGGAAGTGATAAAGTGACTCTTCGCCGTCCCAACCGCCCTGCATTTTCAGTTGGAAGAATTGCCCTAGGAGAAGAATCTTCAATGAAAAGCCCCATGGATCCTTCTATTAATGACGTAACTGTTTCTAATATTAGTCCCAGGTAATGGCAATAGATGGATAAACCATTTCCTTTGTTACCCTTAGGGTTCAAATTAAGAGGAGAAAAGCAGAAAGATTCATGCTATTTGGCCCTGAAGAGAAAATTGACCCCTGCCATTGTAGTACTTACAAAATAAGCAGCACTATTTTGTCCCTAGCTAGCAATTGCTCTAGGTTGCACAAGCAAATAGTGAGAATAAGAGTTTATGTATTGTGGGATTTTGTGTATCAGGTATCAAACTTTTTTTCTAATCACCATACCGACTTAGCAATGTATTGAAGTGAAATTAAAATTAAATGGAATGACTAAAATCAACTAAGAGCCTGTTTGACAATATTTGCTGAAAGTTACAAGATTATAGTGTGTAATTATGAAGCTAATTGAAAACTTATAATATATAATTAGCTAATTCAATTACAAAACTAAATATATTAATATATAATTGGCTGAAATGACTAAAAAGAATATATAATATCATATTGACATAATAGTAAGATTAAATAAGGGTAATTAATTTGATAGTTTAATTGATGAATAATTTCCGGAATACAAATATAATTCTTTCAGAGACTTGCAGTTACCAATCTCTGGGGTATTTGTCCCGTAGAACCCATTAGTGGACAGCACAAAGGGCCGCAGACTCAAAGGTCCAATTTCAGGTTCTAATAGACTAGAAATCCCATAAGAAGTGAGGTCAAGGGAAACCACATTATGGGCATGATCGCATTGGACTCCTACCCATGAGGATGGAGTAGAATCAGAAGCACTCCAACCCATCAGACTCCAGGGAAAGAAACAATGATAAATGGTCTCAATGGGAGTAAAGAGGAATCAAAAGTACACTTACCTTGTTGCAGTTAATAAGAAGAGCAAAAAGATTGAAAAAGTGCTGGTTTGGGCTTTTCACTCTGACTCTGTTAAGGGAAGATATGAAATGAGATTAAAATGGAGTTAAATCCCCAAGAAGAAACGAAAGGAGCGAGTAAAATGCCAAGGAGAAGCATCTAAGGATACTAGTATGCTATGCTGCCACCAGTCAATGACACAGTCAAGCGAGTCCATGCATTATCTCTCATTTAAAGTTAAATCACACCTATTAAAGCATATATTTATTCTTCTAGATTAAAATAAATTTATTACATGATTTCTCGTTTTATTTTACCTTCTAAATCTTTATCATTATAATTATTTTATTTACTACTGTACAAATAAAAGATGAGTGTAACAGTAAACATTGTTTTAAAATTTTAAAATAACGTATAAATAATAACAAAATTTTTATTCCAACACATAATATACTAATTAATAATTTCTTAATTTATACCCAACATCTTTAAATTTGAGACAACGAGAGTATTGATTTTAGACTCTAATTAATGCTTGTTGGAATTTCCCTTTCATTGCGGTGCCGTGAGACTAATTAATTTTTTTCAAAGTTCAAAGACGAGATTTTAGCAGAAAATTAGATTGAAGAAAGTAATAAAGAGATTATCTCAGTCTAGTCAACTTGTTTTTCATAATTGATTGGTTCTACTTTATTATCTTATGTATCAAAAAGTGCTAGGACTAGACCTATAATTTTATACTATTTTTTACTTTTTTTAAAAAAAAATTGTTTATAATTTTATTTATATAACATAATTAAAATAAATAGAACGTATACAAATATGTGAATTTATAAGTGCATGACTGGTATTTCCGTTATGTGTTAAACACTTTCAAGTTACAATTGCAACACTAAGGCCCATTTGGTACGCATGAAAGGAAAGGGAGAGAAAAAAATGCACTTTACTTTCTTTTTTTTGTACTGTTTGGTAGCTCTAAGGTAAAAGAAAACTCATTATTTCAAGATACAACTTTTTATCACTTGAAGGCTATAACTTTCCTTTTAGGGCCCGTTTGATATGCAGGAAAGGAAATGGAGAGAAAAAAATGTGTTTTACTTTCTCTCGTTTAGCACTATTTGGTAGTTTTAAGGTAAAGGAAAGCTTATTCCTTCAAAATACGACTTTCCATCACTTGGAGGCTATAACTTTCCTTCTAAATTGGAAGGAAAGTCAAAAAAAGGAAAAGAAAGAAATTCTTATTTACAAAAAAATTTAAATTATAAAATTAAAATTATATTATATAACATTGTATATTGATCAAGTTTAATTTTTTATATTGTAAAATTAAAATTAATTTTGTATATAAATTATAAAATTATATTATAAGATTAAAAATTATAATTATAATTATAAATTATATTATAAAAATTATTAAATTATAAAAATTATAAAATTAAAATTAAAATTACATTAAAGTTTATGTATCAATCTAAGTTATAAAATTAAAATTATATTATACAAATTTAAATTTATTTTTTTATTATCAATTATGAAATTTATGGTAATTAAATTAAAAAATAGATACATTATATATATATATATATATATATATATATATATATATATATATATATATATATATATATAAAGTTTGATGAAAAAGATAAATTTGTATCTACATAAAAATATATATTTCATTTCTTTAATTTTTTATGTAAACCAAACATTACAAAGGAAAAGAAATCATTTTCTTTTCTATTATATACTAAACAGACTCAAGGGTTATAATTTTCTTTTTCATTTCCTTTCCTACTATTTTTTTTCCTTTCCAGCATATCAAACGGAGCCCAAATTAAAAGAAAAGTCAAAGAAAGGAAAAGAAACAAATTTTTATTTACAAAAAATTTTAAATTATATAATTAAAATTACATTATATAACTTTATATATTGATCAAGTTTAATTTTTATATTATAAAATTAAAATTAAATTTGTATATAAATTTTAAATTATATTATAAGATTAAAAATTATAATTATAATTATAAAATTATATTATAAAATTAAAATTACATTATATAACTTTATATATTGATCAAATTTAATTTTTTATATTATAAATTTAAAATTAAATTTGTATATAAATTATAAAATTATATTATAAGATTAAAAATTATAATTATAATTATAAAATTACATTATAAAATTTATAACATTATAAAATTACCTTGTAAAATTAAAATTAAAATTACATTAAAGTTTATGTATCAATCCAAGTTATAAAATTAAAATTATATTATAAAAATTAATTTTTTTTTATTATCAATCATAACATTTATAGTAATTAAATTGAAAAATAGAGACTCTTTTTATATATATATAAATTTTAAGAGAAAGACAAATTTGTACTTACATAAAAATATATATTTCATTCATTTAATTTTTTATGTAAATCAAACATTACATAAGAAAGGATTTTCTTTCTTTTCCATTACATACCAAACAAACTTAAAGATTATTATTTTCCTTTCTATTTCTTTGACTCATTTCCTTTCCTACTCTATCCTTTCCTTTTCAATGTACAAAACGGAGCCTAAATCTTAATCAATGGAAAAGTCACCCCTTCATGTAAATACATAAAATTGATTTTTAGCCATCCATCATGAAAATACGAGTTTTCTCTTCATAGATTTTAGGCCCTATTACCTTTAATCTATATAGAAATTCTAGGGCAGACTTCAGTTCATCCAAGTTAGGGGCAGCCAACCAAAATCCGAAAGTATACAAACATGCTAACAAAGCCCCACATAACAGTTAGTAAATAAGATTTATATATATATATATATATGGAGAAGGTTTTGTTAAAAATATTATATTTATTTCGAAAATATTTTTATTTTAAAAAGATTAATTTTTATTCATTAACTAAAAAATATTCTTAATGCAAAAAGAAAAAGTATACAATAAATTGATAGTGGAGTCAAAATTTTATCACAAGTAAGTAAAAAATGGATATACAATTTTTTTTATTGAGTAACTACTTTTTATTTATAGTTTTATTATTACATAATAACTAAAGAAATGAATGGTGATTTTTTTTTTTTTATCTATTGGTATTACAATAAAAAATTATAATTATTTTTTCTTAACATATATTTTCTTTTATATTTGAACATGTAACGTTACAAAGACCCTCAATTAAGTCACTCATTTGTATAATTGAGTAGACATAAATCAGCGTGCAAGAAAATTTTCCGTTTACGGAGTCAATGACGAGGACTTAATCGAATGTGCTTCCGTCTGGGGCTTGAATATGTTGTGATGGAGATGAAGAACAAGTTCAACCCTAAGGGAGAGACAGCGTGCAATGGGATTGTTTGATGTCATGCCTCATCAAAATGCCATTTCTGGGACGGTGATTATTAATGGGCCGGTGGAGAATGGGACCTTTTGAATTTAATTGACGCACAGAACCTGTTTGATCAAATGCCAGAGAAGTATCACACCTGCAGGATCAATATATAATGGATGAAAGAAAATATTGCTGACATAAGAGATACTGGTGAACTACGGTCTAAAGTGTTGGACTCATTAAAACAAGAAAGGCATATTGTGGCCGTGTCCGTCTCCGTGATGTTGGGGGGAGGGGCACTACAATAAAGTGCCCAGTCCGTACTTCCTAGAAGCTTGTGCTATATTCAAACAACAAAGAGAAAGATCAGCTTGAAGTGTCTTTATGGATCGTTCAACGCTTTTGTGGTAAACAAAGGCAGACGCATTGTACTTGAAAGTTATGAACCAATTCTGTCCACTCACATTCTTGATCGTCAAAATGTTATGAAAGGTCAAAATCTATGTCCTCGTCTTTTACAAGTTGGTGATAAATATTGATCTTAACAGCTTTTGACTGTTGACTTTCCATTCCAAGTCATCAGTCAGAAAATTGAAGTCTCGGGTCCTATTATAATATAATCATGCACTTCAATTTGCATATCATGGGCATGTAGCTAAAACAAAGTGCAAATTACCCAATGGAGGGCATCAAAGAGCTCATTTCCAGATCACCAATGCCCATTACTCTCCTAGTCCTAGCCCTCCTGAGCCTTACAATCTTAACCACAGAAGCACAATCCCCGTCTTACATAGGAGATGACTGTAAAAGCTCAACAGAACAAGCCCTCTCTAGTACATATCAAACCAACGTTAACAAAATCCTCTCATGGCTAACCTCTAGTGTAGGAACAAGCAAAGGCTACAACCACACCACCATAGGCACCGGCACAAATGATACAGTTTACGGCCTCTTTGATTGCCGGGGTGATGTGGACATATCCTTCTGCCAGTTTTGTATCTCCACTGCTCAGAGAGAGATGTTGACGCGTTGTCCCAACCGTGTTTCTGCTGTAATGTGGTATGATTACTGCATTCTCCGATACTCGAATCAGGATTTCATTGGGAATGTCACTTTGCAGCCTAATTGGATTTATTTTGGAAGCAAAAACATCTCGAATCCCACAGAATTTAACACAAGTGAGAATTATATAAGGAGTTTGATAAGGATAGCTACTAAGGAGACGAACCAGTTGTATGGCATGGGGGACTTTTATTTGAGTAATGGAGAGAAAAGATATGGCATGGTGCAGTGTAGCAGAGACCTTAGCAACGAGGGGTGTGCCCAGTGTTTAGAGGCCATGTTAGGGAAAGTTCCGCAGTGCTGTGTACAAAAGTTGGGATGGGAGGTTGTGGTTCCAAGTTGTTTGGTGAGGTACCAGGATTATATCTTCTATGCGAACAATGGTCACACGACACCTTCTCCTATGCCTGATTCTCCAACAGGTAACAGATTAAAAACTTTTGCTTTCTTAAGATTGTTTAGTTTGGCTTTGAATTTTATTGCACAAAATCATAGATTTTTTTCATATAACTCGTCTCAGAAGTCTAACAATATATGTGTGTGTATATATATATATATATATATATATAGCTTTTTCAAAAAAAAAAATACACGTTTGATAAAATTTGATAGAGAAGACGAAATTTGGAATAAATAAGCCACCTCAAATAGTTATATATCCCAAATTCATGGAAAAGATACGAAAAACTAGATATATGTTTGATGCCAAAAACTTCTTAAGCTAATAAATCTTTGATTCAATGGCTTGGATAGCTGGGCTTGAGGCCATGAAAAAATGTTGGCGAGGCATCCTAGGTGAATTCTACCACTTTTTCCTAACGTAGATTAGCCCATTCTTTAACTTACCAAAAAGGTAAAAGAAAAAGAAAAAGACCTTTCTTGTCCCTAACAACCGGTATCAAAAAACTTCCACTATCAAAACAGGAAGCCACTTATTTCACCACAGATAGTTCATAATAATTGTTCTTATAGTTCATAAGTTTCGAGGAACCTAAACTTTCCCCACTGTATTATATTATCCTGATGGGTTAAATTTAAGATAAATTCTTTAGTGTAAACACTTAAATAAATGAGTAAATATCTTACGGTGGTACGAACAAATAGTTATAGATGTTTTTTTATTGTGGACCTCACCACTCATCAATAATATAGATTTAAGAATCCATGCTATCTTAAATGCTCTAGTGGGATCCACAATCCCAAATATTCTAACACGCCAAACGAGGGGTCATAAACACGATGCTGCTTTGTTGTGAAACCTCTTTTGAGGACAAATAGACTCGGTCTTCGTTTGTAGACGTTGTAGCCTATATTCTGCAGTCCATTTAGAATGGTCAAATTGGGCTCTGCTTTCAAATCTCTCTGTCTTCCTAGTTTCCCCAACTCGTCAACAATTGATTTCTACTATCCTAACTTCACATGCTTCACTTTGTAGAATGCTCGTAGCTCAAGTATGTCAGATTACAATAAATTCAAATCTTCAAAGAAAAATCTCTCTGCAGGACACTTCCACACCCTTCTAAGAATATTCAAAAGTGGAAGAAAAACAGAATTAACCAAATTCATGTTTGACCGTTGTTCTTTCCTACGCCTTGGGAATCGTTAACTAAATAAGGACTAAGAATATTTCTGTAGATTTTGTATATTGAATTCGGTATATATGGGAAAAAAAAAAATTATGCATTATGATATTACTTGTATGATCTGTTGCAGCCAAACAAGGAGGTAATAGTAAGTCAAGAACCTTGATCATTAGCATAATAAGTGCATTGGCGGCTGTAGCTCTGTTAAGTTGCTCCACATACTACTTCTTTTGCCGAAATAGAGTAAAAGAAGGTAATTACCTCTCATTAACCTGGTGTACAAGTAATATTATTAGATTCACACTATAAACTGACATGGTTCATTTATTGATGGGATGCTATCAGAGACCACTCTTTTAACTTTCCATGGCAATGTTGAAAGTGAGAACTCATATGAAGACCTTTATGCAATCCCTTTTATGATAATTCAACAGAGCACCAATAACTTTTCAGAAGCATTTAAATTGGGAGAAGGTGGATTTGGTCCTGTTTACAAGGTACAAACGAGTTGGATTTGAATGATATGCCCAGTTTTGATTTAACAGTCTGGCTTCCCTATTTCTCTTAATTTCCTTTTCCTCAAATTTTTTAGGGAATTTTGCCAGATGGGAGGGAAATTGCAGTAAAGAGGCTATCGCAATCTTCTGGACAAGGCTTTCAGGAGTTCAAAAATGAAGTAATCTTCATAGCTAAGTTGCAACACAGAAACCTTGTCAGACTTTTAGGTTGCTGTATTGAAAGAAACGAAAAGCTACTTGTTTATGAGTACATGCCAAATTCCAGTCTTGATTCTCACCTCTTTGGTATGATTTTGCTGAACTTTGTGCCTTTCTCCATTTCTCTTTCCTTCTTTTCTCATTTTCATATTTTGAATGAGGGTTAATCTGTTGTTCATGGGTATGGGGGAGGGAGTGATGATAAGTAGAAGGTTGGGATTGCTGTGGTGATAGGAAGGAATTAAGAATGAAGCAAAGCCATAATACTAACTTCCCTGTTTTCAAAGCTTTTCAGGAAGACAGCAACAGATTGGATATGATGAAATAGACAAGATTGAGAAATCGAAGATATTCATTAGAAAGGAAAATCACATTTTGCATTTAGGTTTCTAGATTAATTATACATCACATCTATCTCTATGATTATAAGGTTCCTTGCCTAGAAAAACCATCCATAATAGTTTGATGGAGTAAATATTGCTTCTGCTATTTTCCATGCTAAGACCAATTCACCTGCTATTCTGGTTATTTTATTTTTTTCATACACTCTCTTTCATGGAAGTTTTGTTTCTGTTTTTTTTAATAGATTTGGAAAAAAGAAAGCAACTTGATTGGAAACTACGGTTAAACATTATTAATGGAATTATCAAAGGACTTCTCTACCTACATGAAGACTCTAGACTCAAAGTAATCCATAGAGATCTCAAAACTAGCAATGTTTTACTTGATTGTGAGATGAATCCAAAAATATCAGATTTTGGAACAGCAAGAAAATTCGAACGAGGCCAGGATGAAGAAAAAACAAAAAGAGTAATGGGTACTTAGTAAGTTCTGTTAGAACCCCATCTCTTGGTGACATAATAGCTCTTAAGTAATCGGAATATTTTGCTTGGTTGACTACTAACAATAGATAATGGTCTATTTCCTTGAAATAGTGGATACATGGCTCCTGAATATGCTATGCAAGGATTATTTTCAGTTAAATCTGATATTTTTAGCTTCGGAGTTATTTTATTGGAGATCATTTGCGGGCAAAGGAATAATGGATTATTCGTTTCAAAATATGGTGATGGTCTTCTTATATATGTAAGTTTTCTACCCTCTTCTTAAGTTGAAATTCCACCCAAGATATGCAGAGAGCTTCAACTGAGCTTATGAATTTCACAATTCCATACAGATTTGGAAACTTTGGTGTGAAGGAAAATCACTGGAACTGATGGATTCAACTCTAGAAAAATCATACATAGACAATGAAGTTACAAGGTGCATACACATAGGTTTGTTGTGTGTTCAAGAAGATGCAGCAGATAGACCAACCATGTCCGATGTTGTTGTCATGCTTGCAAGCGATACAATGGCACTTCCCAACCCCAACCACCCTGCATTTTCAGTTGGAAGAAGGGTAATAGAAGAAGAATCTGCATCAAAAGCTTCAAATCCTTCTATCAATGAAGTAACCATGTCTCATATTGCTCCCAGATAAAGGTAGTAGCTGGATGAACCATTCCCTCTTTTACTTTGAGGGTCAATGAGGCATGGTGTCCAAATTAAGTGGAAAAAGTGAACATCCATTTTTGTAGTTGAGCAGCATTATTCTTTACAGATATCTGAGAAAGAGGCCTCTCATTTTGGCCTAGATTTGAACTTTTGATGACCCATCCGACCCATGAAGTCATCTGCTAACTTATGTGCATCATCATTTAAAGGATCCATAGATTAGTTGTTGTAATTAATTGTATTTTTCATGTAAATTGAGGAAATTATTTACCTAATTCATGAAAATGCAAAATATATCTTGAGTATATTTCAAGCTCAATCCTGGTCCCTCCATTAGTCTTCTTTCTAATTTCTACTAAGTAAAGCTCTTACACAGGCGTGAGCATGCACATAAAAAACAAAGGGAAATAAAAGAGCATCGATCCTGATATGCATACATAAGCTTGTTTACTTCTTTTGAGCAAGACTTCCACAGATCCCAATGCCCTCCTGCTCTCCAATTTGGTCGTTGTATGACAATCTTTAAGCATTTAAATATGAAATATAGTGGAGATGAAACAACAAAGCACTAATGTCACTGGTCATCAGATGACACAAAACTGATTTATTTAAATCATCATAAAAAACATGCCAACTACCCACTTCGATGATCTTTCTTGTCTCAAAGATTAGTCTTTAATTGTAGACTAGAAAATACTCTTAATGCAAACCCAAAAAAAAGAAAAGAAAAAGTACGTGTCTAGATTCTAAAGCAAACACTGAAACCAACTATTGCATAGCTTTTGAACTTAATTCCACTACCTACAAAATTTTCAGAATGTAAGTGCTGATTAGAGAGAACATTTGAACTATAGCTAGTTGCATATGTTCAAGCAGCAGGAGCATAATCATAACCACCATCGTCGTCGTCATCACCATCTCCTTCAGTGCAGCTTGCAGGAGCATACTCATATACATCATCAGCATCATCATCGCTGTCGACACGCTTTTTGCTCCATGGGGCAAAGACCTTGGAAATGGACAGCATTTTCATTTTCTTATATTTGTTTGATGCTGATGAGCTTCAGAAGAGAGAATCAATGAAGTACAAGAAAATTGCGAGCAAGAAATTTTAGTAGTACTGGTTACTGGGAGAAAAGAAGTGAAGCTCAGTTCTGTTGTGAAGTGTATGAGAGATGAAGTGGCTATAAATAGGGGAAAGAAAGTGTTGAACTCATTCTAGCTCAAGAAATGCACGTGGGGTGTGTGGAATGATGCTTGGAGTGTGAGCATTGCCTAATTCCAGCTTATGCTTCTGTGGTTTTTGGTCCTGCCACATGGGAAATCCAATTGACACCTAGGTAAACACGTTGGAGCTCTAGCTGCCAAGTAAGGAGCAGAAAGATATGCTTAAGAGAATATAATTCTTTGTGAATGGAACTTGAAAAAGAAAAGAAAAAGTAGTGAGGAATATAGTGAGCAATTTCATTTAAGCAAAGGAACAGAAAGGTATGGTTACCTTTTGGTTTATTATATGTTGGCCATTGGTGTCAACCAGGAGTCAATGAAGTAATAATATAATTCACTTGTTTTCATTTTTCCTTCGTGGCTTCTCGACAAAGGGGAAAAAAAGACATGAAGTGCTCTTAGAGGATATATATATATATATATATTGATCAACTTCCCTTTAATTTTTGGTGGAATATATAGTGATATGTTTCTATTTACAAAATATTCACACTTTTTACATCTACTCACACAGTAATATTTGGGTTTTACAATACCCAATCAAAACTTAAACTAGACCACACATAGTAATATTTACAAGGATTGATATAATAATAAATTTATCCCTCTTCTCTCCATTAAATGGAGGTAATCCTTCTTCTCATGAAAAACCCTCCCCCGTCTTTCTCCTCCTTTGAACCAAATACTCTTGTTGTAGTCCATGCATACACAGCAACTTGCTCTCTCTATGTCTCTTACATTGTCAGTTGGAATATTTTGTGGACTTAACGTTAAAACTTAGACTTAATATTATGTTGATTATAAGTATGTGATCATTTTGTTCTTAGGCTTTACTGTTATGAGTGAGTTTGTGTTTACTGTACCTTGTGAGCGAACGAGTTGACTATTAATGGGTAAGTTAAACCTATTAACTCATTAGTGTTACATATAAAGAGGTCTTTGGTCTCTGTCCATACACGTGTGTTGCTGCTCTATTGATGTGACACAGGTAAAAACATATAAAGTATAGAGAACGATGTTCTCTCCTAGGCGCAATACAATTTTATGGTCTCTCAGCTGCAATCTCTCCAACAGAAAAAACATATATCCTATTGAGCCTCCATGTAATTCTAGATCTTATGCTATAGAATAATCTGCAAATCATGAATTAGTCTTGTGTAAATTTCCTTCATTGTCTTGTACTACACTTTCATATTTCCATGAGTATTACTCCATCAAAGAGAAGCAACTGAACAAAGTCACCACCAAATTCTTGAATTTAGTCGTGTAATTTCTTTTTCGTGTAATAGGGATCTCTAAATAATTTTATATATTATCTCTTTGTAGAACAATGCACCAACAATGTTAAAGTTTCAAAAAGACTCAAAAACCAAGTAAATTTTTAAGGAGAAAAATGTTGGTGGCACTGGACTGTTGGTAGAGATATTGCCTATATTATTTATTCAAGTACATATTTGCTTCTTTTCCATTGAAACAAAACTATTCTATTTTATTTATAGATGTTTTTGCAAATTTTAATAGTGAAAGTTTCATGTATTTTCTTTGCGTATCACTCTCTTACATTTTATTTTTATAACTTTTCCTTTTATAGTTTTTGTCTCTATAATAACTAGTACATGTACACTTACTAGTGTACAATTAGCATTTTTCTCAGACTTTTATAGATCACAAAACCCTATCTCCAAGTTTGACCTTGTACGACAATCTTTAAGCATTTGAATAATAACTACAAATAGAGAAAGAAATTCTTGCTGAAATCAGCATCTTCATTAATTGTTTCCTGCATATATAGCTTGTCACTGATATGAAACGACAAAGCACTGATGTCACTGGTCAGCAGATGACACATATAACAAATTTATTTCAATCATCACAATGAAAAGCATGCTAACTAAAAGTACATGTCTAGAACAATCACAAAATGACCTAAAACCCACTAATTGATAGCTTTTGAACTTAATTCCCACTATCTACGAAATTTTGAGAATCTAAGTACTGATTGGAGAAAGAACATATCAACTATGGCTATAGTTGCATATATTCAGGCAGCAGGAGCATAATCATAACCACCGTCGTTGTCGTGATCGCCATCGCCATCTCCTTCAACGCAGGCTGCAGGAGCATACTGATATCCATCATTACCATCATCATCTCCATCGACACGCTTCTTGCCCCATGGAGCAACAATGACCATGGAAATGGACATCATTTCCATTTTCTTGTATTTCTGAAGCTTTGGAAGGAAGAAGGCTTACAAGAATTGTGGGTCAGAAATTTTAGTGGCAATGGTGGCTAGAAGAAAAGAAGTGAAGCTCGGTTAAAGCGTATGGGAGGTGAAGTGCCTGCAAAGTAGGATAGACATGTATATCTATATTTTCACATCCATTTTTACACTTTATTTTATTTTATTTTCACATCTTATTTTTTATTTATATTTTTATCTTTATAAATAAACTAAAAAATGGAGATGTGCAATGAGGTGCATAAAACAAAGTGTGCAATTGAGTTTTCTATAAATAATAAAAAGAGAGTTCATAATTCAATCTAATTCAATAAATAAGAGTTCGAAATTCATTTTAGCTCAATAAAGGCACGTGGGGAGTGTGGAATGATGCTTGGATCATGAGCATTAGGGTATGCTTTTATGTTTTTTGGTCCTGCCACATGGGACATACAATTGACACGTAGCAAACACGTCGGAACCCTAGCTGCCAAGTAAGCAGTAGCGCAGAGAGATGTGCTTAAAGAGAATATAATCCTTTAGTGAATGGTAGGGTGATTTTTAAAATATTATCTTTTAGTTGGTTAAGAAAAACTAGATGGGATGGGATGGAATTTGAAAAGGAAAACAAAAACTAGTGAAGACTATATCAAGCAATTTTATCTCAAAGTAAAAAATAGAACGGTATCGTTATCTAACTTATTTTGTACGTGGGCTATTGATCAACTTTCCCTTTAATTTTGATAGAATGAAAAATGATATTTCTATTCACAAACTATTCACATTACTTTTATACATCCACCTACCTAGTTGCACTCAAGTGACTCTAACTATTGGTTTTACCCAACACAACTTACACCGATCGATATCATGTGTTATTTTTGAGTCCAAGTATCGTTTCAGTTATTGTGAATTAACTGTGTAGTTACTTAAAAAATTAAGATTTAGTTATATTATCTTAGTAATGTTTTTATGCAAACTCTCGTTCCTCTATTTTCTCATTTTTATCATCTTTTCTTTTATTTTGTGATAATTCTTTAAGAAAATAAAAAAATTTGTTATAAATCTTAATATAAATCTACATAAGATTAAAAAAAATTAAAAAAATATACATGTAAGCTGAAAAATATCTTCTTCTTTTTTTTTTTTAATTCATTTGTTTTTATAAACTGATAAGTAAACTAAAACGAATCAATGCGGCCCAATATCATAAATCGTTTCGTCATTCATAAACAATATGACAAATATAATAACTATGTCTCATGTTGCACCAAGATATATAATGAATATAATAATAGACAAGCCTTTTACTTTGTCAATTTGAAGAGCAAGGTAATGAAGTGGACCAAAGCGTGACCCTTGCCTTCTGGCAAAATTTACAAAGGAAGAGAAAAACTGACCCTGCCATTGTGAAAGCACATACAGAGAGAAGTAACAACCTCCTCTGCTGTTCAGCAGCATTTCACTTAATCATATCCTACATAAAGAGGCTCCTCGGAGAACATTCAAAAAGCTTCATTAAAATGTTAATAGTGCAAACAGGATATCTTCTTTCACTCAATACCTTGTATTTCCATATCTAATTGGTGGGTACAAATTTGTAGGGATGACAATGGAGCAGACATGGGGCAAGATTCTCACCCCCTAACCCCATCCTTGGTCTTAGCTCCGGCTGGGTTTTTTTGTAGAAGTACTCACAACTAAATAACCATCCATTTCTGCTGTTCCTTTACGGAAATCTTTTTTTGGAGAAGGCCTCTCAGGTGTCTATTAAAGATCCATAGATTGGTTATTGATATTGTGAATTTCTTGTGAATGGAAGATACACCCTGTAAATATAAAACTAATCTCTATTTGAGATATAAGCAGCAATCAACAAATCCTTCTAATAAGAGTAATACTTTAAGGTTTCAAACTCAATTTTGATATGAAACTTTGGCTTGTGTGATTTGGGTTGTTAATAAAGATATATTTTACTCTGCAATCAACAGTGGCTTAGTCCTTTTATTGTAGTGTGGTCCATCCACTATTCTTCTTTCTAATTTCTGCTTATTAATTAAAGCTCTATCACACACGTGCATGCTTATTTGTGAGTAAGAGTTTTATATATCCCAAAACCCTCATGATCTTCAAGTTGGTAATGACAAAGCTCCGATGTACACTAGTCATTAGATGCACAAAATATTTATTTCACTCATCACCAGCTAACAAAAGTACATGTACACTAGAACAACCACAACAGGACACAAAAACCCACTATTGCATAGCTTTTAAACTTAATTCCCACTACCTAAGTGCTGACACTGAACATATGAAAATACGAACTATAGCTATAGTTGCTTATGTTCAGGCAGTAGGAGCATAATCATAACCACCATCGTCATCGTCATCGCCATCTCCTTCACTGCAGGCTGCAGGAGCATAGTCATATCCATCGTCACCATCATCATCTCCATCTACACGCTTCTCGCACCATGGGGCAACGACCTTGAAAATGGACTGCATTTTGATTTTCTGGTATTTCTGAAGCTAATGTGCTTTTTTGGAAGAGAGAAGAGAAGTACAAGAATTGTGGGTCAGAAATTTTAGTGTAATGGTAGCTGGAAGAAAAGAAGTGAAGCTCAGTTATGTTGTAAATTGTAGAGGAGATGAAGTGGCTATAAATAGGGGAAAGAAAGTGCTGAACTCATTCTAGCTCAAGAAAGGCACGTGTGGATTGTGGAATGATTCCTGAAGGGTGAGCATGGCCTAATTCCAGGATATGCTTTTGTGGTTTCTGGTCTTGCCACATGGGAAATCCAAATGACACCTAAGCAAACACGTGGGAGCTCTAGCTGCCAAGTCAGCAAACAGATAGAGATGTGCTTAATGAGAATAATCCTTTAGTGAATGGTAGGGTCGTTTTCAACAGTAAGATCTTTTTGGTGGGGTAAGAACATTGGCAAGGGATGGCATTTGAAAAGGAAAGAAAACTAGTTAAGAATATAGCAAACAATTTTATATCTTAACCAAAGGTATGTTTATCCTTCGGTTTTTTATGTGGGTTTTGGTGTCAAGCAAAAGTCAACGAAGTAATAATATTTTTCTTTTGTTATAAATATTATGGAGATGCAAGTTTTTTAATATTAACTCAAGTGTTTAAAAATAAATTGAGTTTGATTCTAAAATATAAGAGTGCTAAAATTTTATTTATGGGGAGTTACAATATTATACTAAATCACTCCCTCTAATAAAGTAATAATATAATTAAGAAGGAAGCATGTGATATTAATTAAACCTACCTTGCCAGACCTTATAAACTTAAAAAGGTGATAGTTGGCCAAGACACTATCTGACATTATCACATAAAAAACAGACACGAGTTTAAGGATTTGAAATATAATTCAATTAGGTATATAAGAGCACCTGCTGTAAGAGCACGTAGTAATAATATAAATACTTCGGAAGTAATCAGAACATTTCCCTTGTTTGGCTATTAACAATGATTTATTGATTTTGAAATAGCAGGTACATAGCTCTTGAATATGCTATACATGGATTACTTTCAATAAAATTTAATCTCTTCAGCTTCAGAGTAATTTGGTTTCTGGGCAAAGAAACAATGGATTATCCATTTCAAAATACATATGGTCAAGGTCTTCTTTTATATGTAATTTTTCTACCCTCATTTCTTCTTACCATTAAGCTGAAATTCCTCCCAATGGATGAGGAGAGCTTCAACTAGAGATATGAGTTTCACAACTCCATGCAGATTTGGAAACTATGGTGTGAAGTAAAATCACTGTAATTGATGTATCCAACTTTAGAAAAATCATACATAGCCAGTGAAGTTAAAAGGTGTATACATACGCATAGGTTTGTTGCGTGTTCATGAAGATGCAGTAAGCCAACCATGTCTGACGTTGTAGTCATGCTTGCAAGCAATACTTTGGGCCTTTCCTACCCCAAACTCCCTGCAATCAGTTTGAAAGAAGGCTCAAAGAAGAAGAATGTGCATCCATAGTTACCAAATTCACAATACGTTCCGATATGCGGTATGAAAATGGCCCTGCAGTATGTGACTTGAAAAAATAAGATTCACTCGAGGGTAGTCTTCTTTGATACAATACCAGTACATTAGGATACATTATAAATTTTGTTATCTTTTAATATGTTTATGTAGGCTCTTGCCTTTTTCCTTTCTTATTTTATTTTTCTTGATGATAATTCTTTAAAAAAAATAAAAAGTTTGATATAAATATGAACATAAATTTGCATTAAATTAAAAATATTGAAGATGCAAAGTGAAAAATATTTAATTTCTTCATATTCGATTTGCTTATTTTTTGTCAATTAGTATACGAATAAAGATGACTCGAGGCATCCTAGTATCATAAATCAGCATGTGTGAATCAATTTGTGATTCATCAAAAAAATGATGAATTTAGTAACTAAGTGTGCATCAAAAAATTCGTTTCCTTCTATTAACGAAGTAACTGTGATTTATATGTAAGGCTCCAATATAACTGTAATATTAGCTGGATCTGCCATTTCTTTTTTTTTTTTAATTACTTTGGGGGTCAACGAGACAGGAGGTCAAATTTAAGTGGAAAAAATAAGCATCCAATTTTGTAGAAGTTATTCTTATTTCTATACCAAAACTTTTGGCCTATCTTGTCTTTGGCTTAGAGCTTGATTTCATGAAACTCTGACTCATATGAGCATGCACTAAAAACAGAGAAACAAAAGAGCACCCATGTATGCTTACATAAGCTTGTTTACTTCTTGTAATTGTGATTTTTATAGATCTCAAAACCCTGATCTCCAAAGTTGGTCCTTCTATGACATTATTTGATCATTAAAATAAAAAGAATTGTGTAAATGGAGAAAGAAATTCTTGGTGAAGTCAGCAACTAGCTTAAGAAACATTTAATCTTCTTTCTCTTAAATATATTGAGCTTGTCATTGGTAAAATGTCAAAGCTCTGATGTCACTGGTCATTAGATGACACAAAACAGATTTATTTCAATCATCACCAAGCATGCTTAGTAAAGTACAAGTCTAGAACAAACCACAAAATTACACTAAAACCCACTGATGCATAGAGTTTTGAACTTAAATCCCACAACCCTAGTTACAAAATTTTGAGTATTTTAAGTACTGATTGGAGAACATATGAACTACAGCTAGTTACATATGTTCAGACAGCAGGAGCATAATCATAACCACCATCATCGCCATCTCCTTCAGTGCAGGTTGCAGGAGCATAGTCATATCCTTCATCATCTTCTTCTGCATGCCTCTTGCACCATGGGGCAATGACATTGGAAATGGGCAGCATTTTAGTTTTCTTATATCTTTTAAGCTAATGAGCTTTGGAAGAGAGAAGGGAAGTACAAGAATTGTGGGCTAGAAGAAAAGAAGTGAAGCTCGGTTATGTTGTAAAGTGAGAGCGAGATGAAGTGCCTATAACTAGGGGAAGGAAAGTGCTGAACTCATTCTAGCTCAAGAAATGCTCGTGGGGAGTGTGGAATGATGCTTGGAATGTGAGCATGGCCTAATTCCAGGATATGCTTTTGTGGTTTTTGGTCCTGCCACGTGGGAAATCCAATTGACACCTAAGCAAACACGTTGGAGCTCTAGCTGCCAAGTAAGCAAACAGAGAGAGATATGCTTAAAGAGAATAATACTTTAGTTAATGGTAGGGTCATTTTAAACAGTAAGATCTTTTGGCGGGGTAAGAACATTGGCAAGGGATGGCATTTGAAAAGGAAAGAAAAACTAGTGAAGAATATAGCAAACAATTTTATCTCTTAACCGAAGAAGCATAAAGGTATGGTTATCCTTTGGCGTCAATCAGGAGTCAACGAAGTAATAATATAATTAGGAATGAAGCATGTGATTTAAACCTACTTTATCAATCGTTAGTACTAATAGTAAAAAATTAAGACTATTTAAGTATGTTGACTCAGATTGAGTCTATATATATGTATCAAATATCTTTGGAAGAGCCTACTCATATTTGAGTCATCTAGTTAACTAGAACTAAATTAATTATAGATTAAAAAACTTGATAATAAATTTGTATTCCATAAATGTAAGTGATCAATATAAAAAAAAAAAAACCTACATTTAGCCAGACCTTTATAAACTTAAAAAGGTGATAGTTGGCCAAGACATTATCTGACATTATCACATATAAAACTGACTAAAATATAATTCAACGGAGTTTCTTCAATTTAGTTTAATTAGATCAAGGTTGTAAAATGAGACTAAAATTTTGTTCATACTATCATCAATTTTCTGTTGGATGAATGGTCCAGGAATTGAAATTTTCAAAAAATTAAAAGGTTTATTAAAAGAAAACCTCATAATAGTTTTAAAAACTAGATCAGACATTGACTCAGAGAAACTACTGATTTACCAGTTTACTGATTTAACAGTTAGATCATTAATTGAACTTGAGAAATTTAAAAATATTTTTAAAATAAAATTATAATAAATAAAAATACAATTTTATATAATATTTCATCAAATTTTGTAGACACTCCTAATAGAAACAAGAACTTGGCCTTGAATTCTAGATCAACATTTGGAAATTAAATCAATGGCAATTACGTAACCAAATGGGGAAGTCAATAACTACCTTTATATTGAATGTTATATACGAGTGTACAAGTTTATATTTTAAAGTGTGACTAGTATTTACTTACAAATAGAGTTTTTAAAATGTAGCAAGTAACATATACACAATGCAGTACATCCATGAAAAGCTCCATACAAAAATCAAAAGCAAATTGTTTATACATAGCAATAGTATCTCAATGTTGTCCTAGTCTTCTCTACGTATCTAGGTTTTGTCTCAATGCTAAATATATAAAAACAATGTCAGTTTTGATTAATTTATTTGTGTCTCTATTTTTTTTATAAATATATACTAAGATAGAATAGAAAAAAGAGTATTTTTGGAAAGAGACTAGGATGGAGTTAAGACAACCTTCCAGATGAGATTGAGACAAAACTGAGACAAGACGACCTTTGTTCCAAAATTTATTTTGGACACAATCTTTTCTCAAATTTTTGTTTGTCCTATCTTAAAATTGTTTTGAATTTTTTTGTCTTGTTTTAGCTTTATTATGAGATATCTTATTTGAATTCTAAAAATACAATTATGTTAAAATTAAATTAATTAATATCTAATATAATGTTAAATCCCAAATAATGTATTAAAAAAAATCTATTATGTTAATAGAATGTTGTCTTGAATATTTGAATTTTTTTATGTTGTACGGAATGTTGATGATGTTACTTGGTAACATCTTGTTGGAATATTTGGAACTTAGATTTTATTTAGTTATTGAAAACTTAGAGGGTTAAGTACATCGATTTTGATTTCAAGAATGGTTGGTACTTTAATTTGGTTATGAATTCTTCTTTGTTAAATCAAACTAGCCCGTCATCCGACACAATGTTTGGGTAAAGACAAATTTAAAAATAGCAACAATAAAAATAGAGCATATGCCACTGAAAAATAAAGTGAATGTTGTTTAATAAAAATAAGATAGAAATACAAACTTTTTAATATTAGTTCAAGCATCTTAAAAGAGAGTAGAGTTTAATTTTAAAATATGATGGTAGTTGTACTACTATATCATGCTTCTTCATATAAGTAGTCTATTTGCTACCTCAACTTGACATACCTTTTGTTGGATGGTCAACATGGAATTTGGTCTGGGCTTGATCCTACCTGCAAGTTTCACAAGAAAAAACAGTTTGGTCGGTAGTACTCCAATGCTCAAGTTAAGATCCAATCTAGGTATAAATGGGAATACACTTCAAGAAGATAAAGATTAGAGTTGTATAGATACGTACCTTTTTCCTTCTCCATTCTTCCTTTTATAGTACCATAGTCCTTAATGTCTTTTTTCGTGTAGATAGGGAGTGTGAACTTAATTTTAGGCTTTTGACCCTCTTAAGCCTAATTCTGCATTTTAAGAGTAAAGTCTAAGCAGACTAGGTCCACACTACCTTTAAAATTCATAATTTTACAAAATCCTATATATATATATATATAAAAGACTGAAAACTATAAATATTATGGTTTTTTTTTTTTTTTTACCATGAAAGTTATCAAGCACATTACTCACATGTCGTACATACTCATGCTTTAAAAATTGGCATGAAATTGATGATTATGCTTAGAACATGAAACAATTATAGCTCATTATCATAATACGTTGCCGTTTTTCATATTCTGCCATCATTGTGCAGCTGGATTGGGAGGGACCATCAACAATTTTGTACTATTAAGCTTTATAAACTCTATTATTTAGGACAATTAAGCTTTATAAATACAAAACTATTTCTAGGCCTTCGGGCATTCTCTTAATAGCTCAAGTGGTTAGGATAATTAGATTTTTGGCATATTATATTAGACTTGTTGACAAAGTGGTCACAAGTTTGGTGCCCCCATTAACATAATGGATTTATAGAGCGAAAACAATCTTGGTCTTCCCATATAATCTCAAGCTTTTAGGATGACTGGTTGCTTTACATGGATATTTTTGATAGTCATATGTTCAAATGGCACTGCCAATTTGGTCTTTGTAATTAAAACTTGTGTCATTTGGCTGGGTACTCTGGCAGGACTGTTTAGTTTATGCGTTTATGTGCTTTATTAAACACAAAATGAAGCCATTTTTGAATATATATATATATATATATATATTAAATTTTTCTTTCAATGTGAAAAATGAGTTATTGTTTAATGGTAGAAAGAATATTAGAATTAATTTCATTATAAAAAACAAAATGGTAATTGTCATATTGTATGGCTTTGTTTGTTTGTAATGCCAAAGTTCTACATCTATCATTTGGTTTCACTTACTATCTTCCTATTACAGCTTATATTTAATAATAAGAGATAAATATAAAGTTGCTTTGACCTCCTTTAAAGTTTTAATATGCAGCCTTGGACGGTGATGATCTACTCTATCTCAAGGAACAGACGGAAGCTGAGGAGGATGCAGAAAATTCATTGCATGAAGCATTAGTCTGCAGGCTACAAAGAGAGAGAGGGGAAAGAGGTTTGTGTTCTTCTGGGAGTTATTTATCACCGTACAACTAATGGAAAGATACAATTTTGTATGCCCTCATTTATCTTCAGTGTCATGTGCCAGTTTTGTTCCTAGTCTTTCTTGTCATTCCTGATTCTCAACTTAGAAGTAAAGTTGTGTTGAGTTGGTAACAATGGGGACTCTTTGTAAAGTTGATACAATGTATATGATTTATATCTCATTGCAATTTCATCCTTATGGTTGGATCAAGTGAAATATTAATAAAAATAAAAATATAATCCATGTTTCAGATATATCCTGATTGAAATAAAAGAAAATAAGTGAAATAGCACATGTATCTGCAAATTATTGATCCACATTGGGAATGGTTGCAATGTACTAATTGCTCTCCTCCTGCTCTGGCAGAAAGAATTAGAGTTGACGATTAGAAAGCCTGTACTATATACTGGAATTTCATTTTAACCTTATATTAAAGATCATGCAGTGGTTTATTAGTAAAAAAATGTTATTATACAATGCTTTTGTTACTAGCTTGTCATACCATAGGAGTAGGGAACTGCAGGGTGGCATTCCTTGTGTAGATGTTTAACCCCAACCAAAGGGTTATTGGCTAATATCTTTTCTTCACTCCTTGTTGTATGAGATGATACAAACAGTTTTTCAAATACCCCTGTAATAGGGCATGGAGAGCTAGAGAGCCATTGGTGATGGAAGAAGTGCAAGTGAGCCCTCCCCAAACCCATGGAGATTAGGATCAAAGTAATTTTTCTACTTGGGAAACTAAAGTAATTTTTCTACCATTTCTTACGTCGTTCTTCCTCTTTTTCTTTTCGTTTTCCTTTTCCAGCTTCTATCACTTGGCTCCACCTCAAACTATTTTCTCTTTCACTATTGCCAAACTGGGTTTTATTTGTTGTAGCCATGGGTTTAGGATGTAAGAATAGGGATGAAAAAGAAGAAAATATTTGATAACATTCCACTTTCATTGGAAGATAATTTGCTCAGGGTGATGTTAGAAGGGCTTATGTGGGATTTTCAGAAACAATCATCATTTTAGAGTTTCTTGAAATTGAAATGGAGTCCTACTTGTCTCTTAGTAGAAAGCAGTACTATCAATATTGTATAAAGTAGTATAAAATGCTAAAGATCATCATCCAGGCACATTGCAGAGGCATGTACATATAGCATCTAATATCCAATTATTGAATAAAATCCTAAATTTAGATATTGTAACCATTCTGTATAACGGAATGCATACCAATCAACATTATCTTTAACATGGTTAGTCTCAGTTGTACTACGAAATCCTGAAGGCCGTTTTTTAGGAGAATGCATTCTGCTGTGCTTTATAAAATCAAATGAAGAATGATAGATATCATTCTGGATGTGCTTCAGTCAGTCCGAATGTACCTCTTGAGAAGATATGCCTTCTGAGCTGTGGAGTTGCTGCAGGTAAATGTTCCAACAAAGCTTTCTGGCAATCAATATGTAAAATCAGTTACACTAGACTTGGTGATATAAAACTTGAAATGTCAATCGAGATCGTAATAGCAATTAGACTGCCTTCTTTTTCTATGTCCTCTCATGGTGGTTTGTGGATGCATGTATATTGGCAGATTCTAGCATGTTGTATGGACAAAATGTCCTCTTCCAATAAAGAAATTAGCGTATATTCTAATGTTTGATTGACATAAGGTCTAGTGCAAGCTATAAACTTAGGGGTGCATCTGGGATAATTGGTGTGGACAACAATCCTGAGAAGTGTGAGAAGGGTACTACAACTACTTCTCTAATTTGTTCTGAATTAAGGGCTGAAAAAAATCTCGTGGTTAACTATTTAATGTCTTGTTGCAACAGCTAAAGCTTTTGGAATTACACAAGGTATCAAACCAAATTCCTGCAAAGAACCTCTTGTCCAGGTGCTTGTCCATTTCAGCAGCTAGACCAAGAAGTATGATTTTGATCACATATGATTTTGCTTCAGCACATAAACTGACTACACATACATGAAACGGAAAACGATTGAAAGGTATGATGATGAATTTGCAAAAATCTTTGATGGCGGGGGAGATTTCTCTTTTGAATGCATAGATGACACCGATATGATAACATAACCACTGCATTGCAGTCATGCTGTGATGTAATTCTCTATATACCTGCAGTTCATATTATGTTATTCTGGAGAACATATTCAAGAAACTTAACTTCATTATACCGTTCCTTCTTTTTCGTAGGGATGGGGTTTGACTGTTACCCTTGGCGTGCCAAAAGTGAAGCCTGATTTTTGTCAGCTCATTATGGTCTACTTCTCATGGGAAGAATATTGAAAGGATCTCTATTTGGGGGATGGAAACCTTAATCTGATCTTCCTTCATTAGTAGAGAAATATGTGAACAAGGTAAGAGCAAAGGGATGTCTCCCAAGTATATTAAATTTTGACATAAATTATGGTAATGTTTGACATTGGCCAAAATATTCCTTCCTCCCTTTTGCTTTAGTGGTTCTCTAAAATAGGACAAAATTCTCTATTCTACTTTATATCTTAAATTCTGTCTCACGAGTTTGGAATTAATTCAAAAGTAATAAAATAATGCTACAAGTTGAATTAATTACATTTTTAAATCAATTTTAAACTTATAAAATAGGATTTAAGATATAAAGTGAGACAGATAATTTTATCTTATTTAAAGCTAATTTTAATATGTTATTTTTGTTGCATAATTAGTTATGAGAACTAGTAAGTAATGGAAATGACTTTATAAATAAAATTACAAAGATGATCAATCTGTTACATATTTAAAACTTGTGTACTGATATAATGTTATGATTAAATATGCAGGAAATCCAGATTGATGGCTACATAACACATGATTTGCCATTTGAGGATATCAACAGAGCTTTTAGTCTCATGAAGGAAGGAAAATAAATGTCTGCATTGTGTGATCAACATGCCCAGGTAAATCCTGTGGCTTCTTTCTCGAGAAAATGAAGTCATTGAACAATAAATTATTTTATGGTTAAAAGGTAGATGCTTGTAAGTCGATAGGAATTGTTACTTGTAAGGATTATTTTGGTTTAGTGCTTTTCTCTTGCTCAACTGCAACAAATTAACGTGAGTTATATGAGATAACATTTTTTGTGCAACAATGTATACCTTTCTTTTTTGATTGGTGAAAAAACTAAATATCAATTACTCTTTCAGTTTGATTTTATTTATTCTTCTAAGTTAATATACACAAATTAAGCTATATAATTAATATGTCAAAAATTTTTAAAATTTTAATATATTTTTATTTAATATCCTCTTTCTTAAAATCACTATTATTATTATTATGTGTGCCAAACAATGATATATAGCGTTGACACACGAGATTTGAAGGAGCAAGGTGATTGTTGGACTAATAGTTGGGCTGTTGTTATTCTCCACAGTCTTCCCCTATTTCGTTTACCACCCCCAACTATTCTGCTTACCACTTTTTGGGTGTGTGAAGAGAAAAAAATGTCTTGAACGAAATCCCCGTAGTCTTTTGTGCCAAGAATTGACCCACTTTACATAAACGACAATACACGTTGCTCCCTCGGCTTCAAGTTTAAGGGGGACGACATTGAGACGACAACCAAAAAGGTAAGTAATGTTTTGTGTGCTTTTTGATCAAATCTGGCTGTTTGATCAGCCAAAATTTCTAATTTTTTAATTTTTTTTTTTTTTACCGTTGTATAATATTAGAATTTGAATTCAAATTTTTTTTTGCCGTTGCATAATATTGGGCAAGTTTGTTACGTGAAATTGAAATTTTTTTGTCGTCGCATCTTGAACTTATTTAAAGCTAAATCCCTCGTTACCTCGTCTATCAATTCGGCTCCTCTTCTCTTCCTCTTTCTATCTCTCTCGTCTTCTCTCCTTCTCCGGCTATCGATCTCTCTTCCTCTGTGCTGTCTCTGCCCTGCGCTCTTTCCTCGCGACTGCTCTCTCTTCTCTCTCTGCCCTCTGCGCTCTCTCTTCGGCCACTACTCTCTTCTTTACTTTGTTCGCTGAAAGAAAATATATTTAAAAAAAATGGAGATGAGGCATTTGAAAATAGGTTATGAATTATAGAAGGGTTATGCACCCAACTTGATATTTGAACGTGTGGGGATGTTTTGCAAAAGCTGTGCTTCTAGAACCCCACCTTCGGAAAAAAAAAAAGTTGTGTGTAGTAACAAGTGATTATGCATCATAATATGAAAGATAACGAGAAATGATACCCTCCTACGCTAAATGCAAATTTGGTCAAAGGAGAAGACAATTCTCGTGATCTTTTTTTAAGCTATCCTTTTAGCCAGGGTGGTAGACTTTAGGGTCAAAATAGCTTCTCAGTTGAAATCATTGTTTTGAGATGCTTGCAAGGATCCACTGTTTCTTCGGCTTAACAAAGGAAGCTAGGCAGTGAAAGGGTAGTGCTCTTCTTTCTGTTTTTAATTAAGGGTGTAGTATGTTTTGCTGGCGTTGTTATCAGATACGAATTCAATTCCATGTTTGTTTTTTATTGCCTGTATTTAATGCAGGCGGTGACTATCAATGCAAATGATTAGACTAGTGCTGGGCATGCAGTAAATCAAGTGTATACTTCCGTACTTGTAAGTTCACACTTATAATTACAAGTAACTTATTGGTTTTTTGTATTGCTTACATCTCGCATGTAGTTCAAGTGCATTCTACATCAATTTTTGATATGTTCTATTAACATCTTCTCTACCTCTGCTTTGAGTTATCCTTTAATTTAAGAAATTTAAAAATCCATTTACAAAGTTGTTGCTCGGTTCTCATTCATGTTTTTATGATAAAGTTTTTGATGATTACATGATAGAAAATTTTGGGTTAGTACTTTTGGTATTGACATCATCAACATTGTTCAATTTTATGCAAGTGGGTGGTTGGCATGTGGAATTAACTTGTCAATTAGATTAAGAACAGCGGTCATATCCTAATGGGAATCGTTCCAGAAAACTTTTGCATAACTGAAATTTTACCCAAAAATTACATACAGTTTTTAAGCCGTTAGCTCAGTTTTTGCATTTATACACACACACACACACACACACACACATACACATACACATACACATACACATACACGTACACACACATACACATACACATACACATACACATACACATACACACACATACATATACACATACAGATACATATACACATACATATACACATACAGACACATACACAGATACATATACATACATACACAGAGATCAATTACTTATGAAGAGCTAAAAAATATTTTTTTTTTTTAAAAAAAAGAAATAAACACAGAAATCATTTTCAAAATTTCCTAAAAATTCAATAAGAAAATAAAATATAATTTCGGTAAAAAGATTTTTAGAGAAAGAAATCTCTGGTAAAAAAAAAATAATTACACAATATTTTAAAAAGAAAACTAATGAAAATAACAATATCGGTGACTTAGATTTTCTAAAATATTTTTAGAAATACACAAAATAAAGACATAATTTCAAATTTCAGTAAAATGCATTTTATCGTTTAAAAAATAAAAGCATAACGATTTTAAAAATACATTCTTAGTAAAAATAATTCAAAATAAGTTAGAAATGAAAAGCAAAAATACACGAAAATAACTCAAAACTAAAATATATGGCAAAATGATTTTTAAAATATATTTTCAATAAAAAAAATTTCAAATGAATATAAAAAAACAAAACAATATTAAATGAGAATGAAAACAGTTAATAAATCTAAGAATATATAAAAAAAAAAAAAGGTAATAAGACTAAAAACATATAAAAATGATTTGCAACAAAAAAATTGAAAATATATTTTCAGCAAAAATAAAAAGAAGAAAAAACACAGTTAAAAAAATCGCTAAGGTCAATAAGAAAACACAGTTATGTTGTGAAGTGTATGGGAGATGAAATGCCTATAAATAGGGGAAAGGAAGTGGTGAACTCATTCTAGCTCAAGAAATGCACGTGGGGAGTGTGGAATGATGCTTGGAGTGTGAGCATGGCCTAATTCCATGATATGCTTTTGTGGTTTCTGGTCCTGCCATATGGGAAATCCAATTGACACCTAAGCCACACGTTGGAGCCCTAGCTGCCAAGTAAGCAAACAGATAGAGATGTGCTTAAAGAGAATAACCCTTTAGTGAATGGTAGGGCCATTTTAAACAGTAAGATCCTTTAGTGGGTTAAGGAATCTAGAGGCAGGGGATGGAATTTGGAAATGAAACGAAAAACTAGGGAAGAGTATTGTGTTAGAAATAATATTAAACCAAGCTTAGAAATTTTCCTAACAACTTAGCTTATAAACTGAATTGATTCTTGACATAATATTAGAGTTAAGTTTTGATATGAGTACTAGAGCAAGCAATTTTATCTCATAAGCAAAGAAACATAAAAAGGTAGGGTTATCTTTTGGTTCATTATATGTGGGCTATTGCTGTCACCTAGGAACCGATGAAGTAATAATATAATTAGGAAAATTAACTTGTTTTCTTTTTCCTTTGTAGTTTATCTTCCTAACTTCTACTTCTTTCCAAAGGCATAATAAATATATATATTAACACTTTTACTTTGTTAAGGTAATGGATATTATAATAGATAAAACTTTACTTTGTGAACTTGAAGAGCAAGGTAATGAAGTGTGAATACCATAAAAGAGCATTGGCAAGAGCATTATTTCTTCAGATACATTTCCGCCGTGAAGAAAGTGTTTCACTTTACTGTTGTGGTTATTGACCTGGTCCAACAAAATTAGTAGGCAATAGATATAAAAAATTAGAAAGTCAAGGAATTGGTGAGATTGTGTCGTTTGCGTTGTCTTTAAAATTATATATATATTCGCCCCATGTATTTATAAATCTATCTAAATAGTCTTGCAGAATAGTTTTCTGTCATTGTTCTTTTTCGTTGTAGACTTGGTAGTATAATGATAACAGATCATGGAGATATTCTCTCCACAGTTCAACCAAATCAGATCCCTATCATTCATATCTATCAACTTCATAAATTATGCATATATTGAGTTTTTGAACTTACTCTTGATTACTCTTCTAAATTCTTCTCCTATTTCTCTTGTATTGTAATTCAGCAAGCAATTCAATATTAATTTTACCTATTACTTCATTCTCTTGTATAGTAGCACCTCTTGCCTTCACCTACCCTCTCCTTGTATGGATGTTGCTACTTTCTCATATTTGCAGATCAATGATTATAATCGTTACACTTGGATATTTCCCCTTGCATAAAGATCATAAGCTATTGGCTACATAATAAAAAGCGTTTCAATGTGATGGTTCCCATGATCTTACACAAAGACTTTTTGACTTTTTGCTCAATTTCTCTCCAACCATATATCATATCTCCTGTCCACATACTCCCCCAACAAAATGATATTGTTTTGATCCTAAAACACACAAAAAAAAAAAAAAAAAAAGACATCTCTCAACATGTCTGCTTCTTTGAAACCATTTTTCCTTATGCCACACATGAATCATATCCTCTCACCCTTCAATGCCTTCTCATGTTCATCTATGTTTATCTCACCAACTCAAGCTGCACCCACCACCTTTACTATCTCAACTACCTTATCCCCTATAATCACACCTAACTTATCATCTCCACCTCAACTACCCTCTTCACTTCCCCCATCCATTATTCATGTTTACACTAGATGGCCACATGCAACATCCTCTATAACCATTCCAGGTTCAAGTCCTTCACCATCAATCTTGTCATCATATACAAATTCAAGTGCCCTAACAACAACTTCTTCTCCCTCACCTCCTTTACATGCGACAATTATTTGAGCCAAAAACAACACACATTCCACTCGCATATTCTCTAATTATATCATCTAGTCTACTACCACTCAACCGATCCTGATCTTTCCTCATTAGCTCAAGCAAACAAATTGTCCATTGGCGTCAAGTTATGCTTGATGAGTACTCTGCCCTTCAATGCAACCGAACGAGGACTCTAGTTCCTCATTTTCCCAATATCAACATTATAGGGTGCAATCTAGTCTTTCGAACTAAAATCAAATCTAACAGTTTTATTGATCACTGCAAGGCTTACCTTGTTGCCAAAGGGGATCATTAATCTATCGGCATTAACAACACAAACACCTTTAGCTATGTTGTCAAACTAACAAATAGCTGCATCTCCTCACTCTTGTTATTTTTCACAATTGACCTATTAGAAAACTTGATGTTAAGAATGTCTTCCTCCATGATAACCTACAAGAACCAATTTACCTGATCCTACCATTTGGATTTGTTGATTCTCACTACCCCCACTATGTTTGTAACCAGCATATGGCCTAAACTAAACGCGCATGCCTAGTTCCATCGTCTTAGGCAAAAATATAATTGAGTATGCCATGCTTTTTGGGTTATCCCAGTCAAGGCCACTCTCAAGCTCAAATTTCATCCATGAATATTGATTTGGGCCACATCCAATTTTCTTAAGATTTTTTGCAGTTTTTTTTTTTTTTTAATTTTAACTTTGTTTTCTATTTTGAATTCCATTAAAATTTGAAGCTTGTATACAATTTGAGCTAAACTATTTCCGATATTTCAAGCAGCCAATGATGCAGACTTTAGTTCTATTCAATTACATTTCCAAAACTGAATTCATTGAAATCAAGAACCATATTTGATCTTTCCTATGCCTTAGGGTTATGAAAAAAAATTACATTACATGCATGTTCTTGTTTCTATCTCTTGCAGCCAAACAGGGAGGCACTAACAAGTCAAGAACCATAATTATTAGCATAATAAGTGCATTATTGGTGGCAGCAGCTCTATTAGTATGCTCCATTTACTACTTCTTGAGGCGGAAGAGAGTAAAAACAGGTCATCATCTCTCAGTATTCATTAACCTAACTAACTGGTGTACACCAGTATCCTTATTATAACATTGCATGATCCATCTGTAGAGATGCAGCTATTAGAGACCACTCCTATAATTTTCCCTGCCAATGCTCAAAGTGAGAACTCATATGAAGACCTTCCCATTGTTCCTTTTATTATAATTCAAGAGAGTACTGACAACTTTTTGGAAGCATCTAAATTGGGAGAAGGCGGGTTTTGGTCTTGTTTATAAGTTACTAATGAGTTGGATTTGAGTTTAAAAGTACACCTAGTTTTGATTTAAAATTCAGTTGCCCAGTTTCATTTTCATTTTTCTCAAATTTTTTATTAGGGAACTTTGCCTGATGGGAGGGAAATCGCAGTAAAAAGACTCTCAAAAACTTCTGGGCAAGGCTTAGAGGAGTTAAAAAATGAAGTAATCTTCATAGCTAAATTACAACACAGAAACCTTGTCAGACTTTTAGGTTGCTGCATTGATGAAGACGAAGAGCTGCTTGTATATGAGTACATGACAAATTCTAGTCTTGACTCTCGCCTCTTCGGTATATTTTTGCAGAAATTTGTGCCTTTTTTCATTTTTTATCTCATTTTCATACCGGTAAATTTCAGGGGAGGGAAGATAAGCAGAGGTTTGGCATTGCTTTGATGATAGAAAGGAGTTAAGATTGTGGGAAAGCCATATTACTAACTGTATTGTTTTTTGCACACTTTTGAAAAATTGGAATTTTCAAATGATGAAATAGGAAAGAAGTATAATAAATAACAAATTTTGTTAAAGAAAGGAATACAGATTTTGCTTTTAGGTTATAATGATGAATTATACATCTATTCTAGTTTCTTGGATAGTCTGTCAACAGGGAAAAATCATGTGAGTGATGAATTAAATATTTGCTTATGCTACTATTTTCTGTGGTAAGGCTACTTGTTACCTGCCTATTTCTTTCATGCATTTCTTCATCTTCATAAATCTGTTGTCTCTTACTTTCTTATTAGATGAGGAAAAACAAAAGCAACTTGACTGAAAAGAGGACTAAATATTATTAATGAAATTGCAAGAGGACTTCTCTGTTTACACGAAGACTCCCGTCTTGAAGTGGTTCATAGAGATTTCAAAGCAAGTAATGTTTTACTTAAATATGAAATGAATCCAAAAATATCAGACTTTGGAATGGCAAGAATATTTGAAAGAGGCCAGAATCAAGCTAAAACTAAAAGAATAATGGGAACATAGTTAAGTGTTGATAGAAATATTTTCTTTTTATAACCCATTAGTTTTGAAAATCTCCTTCATTGATCCTAACAACAGTTCATATATTTACTTGAAATAGTGGATATATGACTCTTGAGTATGCTATGCAAGGATTATTTTTTGTGACATCCGATGTTTTTAGTTTTGGAGTTCTTCTATTGGAGATCATTTGTGGGCAGCAGAATAGTGCATACCACCTCTCTGAACATGGACAAAGTCTTCTTATACTTGTGAGTTTTGTACTATCTTCTAACAACAAATTTGAAATTCTGCAGGTAAGACAATGAGAGATTCAACTAGAGCTTATAAATTTATCAATTCTAATGCAGGCTTGGACACTATGGCGTGAAGGAAAATCACTAGAACTGATGGATCCAACTCTAGAAAAATCGTACATTGCCAATGAAGTTACAAGGTGCATACACATCGGTTTGTTGCGTGTTCAAGAAGATGCAGCAGACAGACCAACCATGTCCGGTGTTGTTGTCATGCTCGCAAGCGAAACGATGACTCTTCCCCATCCTAACCACCCTGCATTTTCAGTAGGAAGAATGGTCAGAGAAGAAGAATCTACATCAAAAAGTCCCAAGGATCCATCTATTAATGATGTAACAGTTTCTAATATTGCTCCCAGGTAATGGCAATAAATGAATAAACCACTTCTTGTGTTACCTTTGGTGACGACAAATTCCCCTAATTAAACAGGTTCTTCATGAGAATAGGACAAAAATCATCTTCCATGCCCATTGTGAATTAACGAAATATTCAATTACTAAAATACATTTAATATATTTAAAATAAAATAAGTATATTAAATAAGGGTAATTAATTTAGTAATTTAGTTGATAATAAATTTTATTTATAATTTTAAATTAATTTATTCTTATTTATTAATTTAAAATTATAATTATAATTATTTATTTATATTTAATATTACTAATAACAGAGACTATACTCTCTATCCCTCTCTCTCTATCCCGTTACGTTGAGGGACATTAAGGCACCAGGATTCAAATTAAGAGGAGAAAAGCAGAAACAACACTGAACCCTGCCATTATGGAAGTACTTACAACGAAGTAAATAGCAACTACATTGTGTCCCTAGTAAATGCTCAAGGTTGCCCAAGTAAATAGGGACAGTAAGAGTTGTTGTCCTTAGACATATGTGTATTAAGTATCAACTTCTTTTCTCTAATTACCATATAGACTTGGCAATGAGGCAATGAAAACTAAACTAAAATCAGCCAGACAAAGCATGCTATAACTATTTCTAAAGACTATATAAGATGAATATTATGTTCTTGATTAATTTCAACTAGGGTTATATACATAGATATGATAAATCAAATTAAACAATCACATGTTCTTCTCTTTTAAAGTCCAATATCCCAAATTGGAATAGAGCTAATCCTTTGGAAAAATTAAGCCACCTTCCTTGTATTCAATTGATTGCATCATCCCTTAGGTCTTACTATGGTCTACAAAATTATTTAATGATTATGTGATCCACATTTAAATCACAATTATTAACCCTAAAAGCCTCTTCAAGTATTAATCTTTCCATTTAAAGCATCAACAACACCACGACTTTTGGTGATTAAGTTATCAATCACATTTAGTGAAACATTAATTACTTAAATAGTTCCAAATGAAATTGAACAACTTAAACAATCAATACTTGTATATAATCCTCAAACTACATCCTTCTCTAGTAGAAGTTTAGCAAATCATAATAAAAACAACAAAACAGAATAAATTGAAAGAGTTCATGAAGAATGGAAAGAAAGGATTATTCTATCTGGTTGAAATTGCAGAATCTCCTTTGATCTTGCACAATTATTCCCCTAAATCTGTCTCCAATTCGTTCCCCCTTCAAAATTATTTCCTTTTGCCTTAAATCACCCATTATACTAAGCTTTTTAGGCACTATGCTAGAAATAACCTATTACAATGTATACTAAATTATTGTTGTAACAAGTTAGGTGGGAGAGTTGATATTAGTTCTTTCTTTATAAAGAGTATTGTTACATCACTTGCCTGACAAAGCATTGTAACATATAGATATTAAAATTTATAGTCAATAAAACGCTATTAACAGTTACGCCTTTTATAGTGATTGATAAAGAAAACACTATAATAGGTTGCTTCGAAGAAAAGTGACAGCCTCTTATGCTTTTAAGAGCATTTTAGAAGAGGTTGATAATGTCTATATGATATGATGCTAATTGTTTAACACATCTACGATATTTCAAAGATACTATAAAAATCTTAAATTTGTTTTGCTGTTCTTTTATATTGGGAAGGCAGAGATTTATATTTAATTTGTAATCCAATTTAAAGAGTGCCCAAGTATATCTTATCCTAAATTTTATAATTGGTCAAAAAATTATTAACTGCTATAATATTAATAATTTAATAATATTTAAAATATTATTTTATATTTTATCATAAAGTTTAAAATAGTGTACGAGACACCCAAATGAAGCAGAGATGTACTCCTGTCTTTTTCATATGTAAATGATATTTAGAATTGTGGGACTGATTGCAAAAATACAAGTGATGTCAATCTAGTTTGTGCTCTATTCAAATATCAAATAGAAAGAGCAGCTTGTGCTATGCGCAGTCGACTTTGAAAATTCTTAAGCTTGCTATCAAGTCATTTCTCAGAAACATCAAAATGTCTTTACCTTTTATTAGAAGTTAGTTGCAATTCGACCGTGGTCTGTTCATGCCCTTCGACGAAGTAACCCGTCAGGTACAAGTCAAAGTTGTCTGCTTTCAATATCTCATATACGTTATTGTGGTTTTAATAAAATATTTCTTTTTCAACTGTTGTTTTACAATATTAATATAGTTATTTTTTTTCATTTTTACTCTTAACAAATAATTAATTTGTAACTTTTTGCATACTTAAAATGAAATAGTTGAAGTATTTAATATTAAAATAATTTTAAAAAATTATATTATTCATTAAGTTATTTATTATTTTTTTTGTCATTTTTTATCAAAACCTTAAAGGTAAATAAATTAAATTCCAATCCATACCAAAGAATTCATGTATTTAGGAATTAAATCTTACAAAATTATTCAAATTAAACGAGAAAATCTTACAAAGGTATGGTTTTTTTTACAAGAGATTAAAAAAAAAAAAAAAAATCTAGAGACTACATTTAGGAACCGACATAAAATCAGCCTCTAGTGCCTGTGAAGACGTGAAAAGATGCTTTATTTCTTCAGTGAATAGCAATATAAATATACAAGACAGCTATGCAGAGGCGTGTAGTGCATGCAGAAACGTGCTGCCATATGAATTCTTAGAGATGTTTGTTACAAGGATATGCATTAGTTTTGAGAGAGACGTGTAGGGTTGAGTATCATTATCCAGTAGTTGCGTGAGTCTGTGGGACAGTCCTAACAGTGCCATCTTTAACTTCATGCCATGCTAATTTGTGCTCTATTCAAATATCAAATAGAAAGAGCAGCTTGTGCTATGCGCAGTCGACTTTGAAACTTGCTACCAAGTCATTTCCCAGAAACATCAAAATGTCTTTACCTTTTATTAGGAATTAGTTGCATTCCACCATGGTCTATTCATGCCCTTCGATGAAGTTACCAGTTAATTACAAGTCAAAGTTGTCTGCTTTCAATATCTCATATACTTCGTTGTGGTTTTAATAAATTTTTTTCTGTTTCAACTGTTGTTTTACAATATTAGTACACTATATAAATTTTTTTTTTTCATTTTTACTCTTAACAAATAATTAATTTATAACTTTTTGCATACTTAAAATAAAATAGTTGAAGTATTGAGTATTAAAGATAATTTAGCAAAATTATATCACTCATTAAGTTATTTATTATATTTTTATAATTTTTGTATCAAAACCTTAAAGGTAAATGAATTAAATTCCAAACCATACCAAATAATTCTTGTATTTAGGAATTAAATCTTACAAAATTATTCAAATTAAATAAGAAAATCTTATAAAAAATGGTTTTTTTTTTTTACAAGAGAAAAAAAAATCGAGAGACTACTTCATGCCATGCTAATTTGTCTGCACACAATTATTTGCTTCTCTGAGCTTATGGCAGATATGCACGCAATTAATTTCTTTATATAAGAGGAATTGATTTCCTAATTAATAATTTTATTCTTTTACTTAATTACAGTTTCAGTTTCTCTAATTTATCTATGTACATGTTTTTATCACATTCTTACCATACCATTAAAAAACTAACATGTCACTATAATTTAAACTTACGATCTGCCTTTAAAATCTTTTGTAATTTGCATAAGATTTATTTTTTAAAAGAAAATAACGATAACAATAGGCAATATAGCCCAAGAAGGTTATGTGTTTTCCTTCACCGTCATCCTCCAGCGGGTCAACCGATGACTCTAACATCACTGCTATGGAAGGCCAGGTACCTAAGTGAGAATTGACTTCTCTGACAAACAAGATTTCTACGGGATACATTTAGACTATTTATCCCAAAAGCTCAAAACAATATTATCTGAAATATATTTATTTAGCTAATTTAGATAATTTATTTGTCAGGTGATAAACAAAAAAACAAAATGTATCAAAAAAAAAAAAAGGTATATTTTATAGTTAGATCATTGAGCTGCCACGACACGAGTAAGTTAAGTCCAAATAGCTTTAGTCTTGCAAGTAAAGTATGAGTCTAAAAATGAATTGGCCGGTTGATAGTTGTGGATTCATAAATGCATGCCGTCCAGAGGAGGGCTGTTTATACAGCTTGTGACTGGCGCTATTGTAGTTTCACATGGGTCCATGACGTTGGTCGGCCGAGCCATTTTGGGCTGGGCCCATTCTTCTGAAAGGTTCGTATCAGTTTGCGTATGAACTCGTTGGCCTCAAATTTCCACCAATCATTTTCACGTTGAGAATTATGAAGCCCTTAATAAGAACCAATACAAACAGAGTCTTGGCATTGATTTGTCTTTCTATTAAGTCTTTGCTAAGTCAACCGATACAAACCGAGTCTTGACACATTGATTTGTCTCTCCTTTAAGTCTTTCCTAAGTCAGCAGTCAAGGAGGCGAAATTTCAACCTTCATTTATTTCTATTAACTAATCAACAAGTGATTTCTCCTGATAAATATCCTTTCCTTTCTTCTGTACATGTCACCTTGAATCGGTTTACCCAATGGAGGGCATTTCAAAGCTCAATTTCAGATTATCAATACCCATTACTCTCGTCGTCGGAGCCCTGCTGAGCCTTACAATCGTAGCCACAAAAGCACAAACCCCTATTTACTTATGGGATGACTGTGAAAACTCAACAGAACAAGCCCTCTCTAGTACATACAAAGCCAACATTTACAACATTCACTCATGGCTAACCAGTAATGCAGGAACAAGAAAAACCTACAATAACAGCATCGGTATGATCTCGTCCGAAGAAGGTGCAGTTTATGGCCTCTATGATTGCCGGGATGACATGGACATATCCTCCTGCCCGTCCTGTGTCGCCATTGCTCTGATAAAGATGTTGGGCAGTTGTCAAAACCGTGTTTCTGCAGTGGTGTGGTATGATTACTGCGTTATTCGCTATTCGAATCAGAATTTCATTGGAAGTCTCACTTTGGAGCCTAATTGGATTAGTGTGGAAAACAAAAACATCTCGAACCCCTCAGATGTTGATACAACTGAGAATTATATGAAGAGTCTGATAAGGAAAGCAACTGAGGAGACGAACCTGTTGTATGCCATGGGGGAGTTTAGTTTGAGTAATGGAGAGAAAAGGTATGGCATGGTGCAGTGTAGCAGAGACCTTAGCAAGGATGAGTGTGCCCAGTGTTTGGAGGCCATGTTAGGGAAAGTTCCTCGTGTACAAAAGCTGGGATGGACGGTTGCAGTTCCAAGTTGTTTGGTAAAGTACCAGGAACTTTCTCCAGCAGGTAACAGATTAAATACTTTTGATATGTTAAGGTTGTTCTGTTTAGCTTTGAATTTTGTTATCTGTACCAAAACTGTCCACAAACCGACAGAAATCGTATCAAACTGACTGAATCACATTAAAACTGACTCAAAATTTTAAAGTCAACACTTGAATTCAGTTAATTGGTTTTAAAATTTTTTAAACTAAATCGCACCGATTTGAACAGACTTATACAATTTTTCATATATATATATATAAAGAAAATGCATTTCTGAAGTGACGCCGTAGCCTAATATCTACAGAACCTCATCCATCTAACACCAATCATTCATCGGCAATGTTACACTTTATCCCTAACGTTAGATTCATAGTTTATATCTGTGTATTTGAATTGATAATGTTAGGATTAATTAATTGTTAAATATTCATGAACTGCAATGATTTCAACGCTTGCTTGCCAATGCAAAATTGGCATATAAGTTAGCATGGATTTTTTGGAAATAAAGTCTGTATCATATTTTGTGTAATTATATTTTTTTAGGTCATACGTGGTCTAATTTAATGGTGGAGATGGGCCTGCTTTCAAAATTTTTTAGGTCATTTCGTAAGACACACCCTCAATTTTCTCCATATACAACCCATGATGTAATTTTAACCCATATATACCTGAAATACCCTTGTCTTCTTCTAAGCCGACGCACACCCCATTATTTCCATTTGTGTGGTGCGAATTTCGTTCCCTTTGCTGAGTTTCCCACTTCCCTTTGTCAACCTTCCAATTTCTCATAGCACACCCCACTTCACTTTGCAATAAGGAAGCCACTTTCCTTGGTCTCACCAATGCATAGTAGTCGAAAAAAAAAAGTCATTCCTAGCGCATAGTGGAGGAATCGGGGATTTTTTTTGAATCTGCAAAAACAAAACGGAGACTGAACTCTGCTTAATGGATATTTTAGGGAAAATTCAAATTAAGATCTGTTTAGTTCAATATAGAAGTAAATGAAATTCGATATCCATTCAGTTTAATTTTAAGCTAAATAAATTTCAAAATTTATTTGACCCATAATTGAGTTTAATGGATGTTTATCTTCATTTAGCTTAATATTGAGCTGAACAGATCTTAAGATTCGTTTAGCTCAATTTTGATTCCAACAAACATTTTTCTTCTTGTCTCACATTATAGCGGTTCATGTAATATTTTTTTTTAAAAAAATGTGATTTGAACCATTTTTAGTTCAAATGGATGTTGAGATCCAGTTTAACACTATTTTTTTGTTATATAGAGTTCAATCTCCATTTGCAACATGATCACTGAATGATTTTGCACATACCATGATCTTACTGCATTTTAAACTCTAATATCTGATTTTTTAAGCTTAAATGCATTAGAGGAGCACTAAGGATGAAGAAAACGCAAAATGTATATACTTATCTTGTTCTTTGTACATTCATTGATGGAATAGGGTGTGTGTGTGGCTCCAATGTGTTCGGCTAGTAAGAATGACTAGTGTGTAAAATATGAGGGAGTGTTCTTTTTTTTATTATTATTAATTATTAAGGGTATTATAATTTTTTTAAATATGCTTTATTTGGGCTATGTCTTGTTAGCTTTTGATGTAGACAACTCAAACCAACCCAAACCATTGGTTTGTAAACCAACCTCAACAATATTAGTTTGCAATTTTTAAAAATTGTCAATGTCGATTTGGTGCAGTTTTGGCACCAAACCACACTCACGTACACCCCTAGTCTGTACACAAAATCTTTCATTTTATCACAACAAACATTGTCTAAAAGATATAGTTGTTTCAAAAGTCAAGAGGTAGATACCAAAATATTGATAAAATCTTAATGAAAAAGAAAAAAAGACAAAAAAAAATCTTATGCCAATAGACCTTTGATTCATTAGTGAGAAACTTCGGACTTTTCTGCATGGCATGGGTAGTTAGTTTTGACTTTTGAGGACATAAAAACACATTGGTAAGTCGTGACCAGTGTATTAACATGGATATAGAATATGGTAATTCAAAATTGAAATACAACTGAATTTTTATTCTATTTTTTTGATTGTGAATTTATATTCAGATAGATTAGAAATAAATTACAATATGGTTGCTTAAATAAGGAAATTCAATAGTAGGAAAATTCGAGTCTTAACTGACATTATAAATTAGGGAAATGACATAAAGTCTAATAATTGTTATAAGTTAAAAATTAGGGTTAACCAAAACTGATACCACTAGAGGGATCTTGGGCATAAAAATAGACCTAACTACCTAGGCCTGTTCTCCATGCTGAGAGACTCTATAAGAACTTTCAAACAATCAACAGCGTTGGTTCTGGTAGTAAAAAATTAAAGTCATTTAAATATGTTAACCTAAGTTTGAGTATATATATATATGCAGAAAATATTTTTGAGAGAGCTTTATTCTTGTTTGGATATTCTAGTTAGCTCGAACCATATTAATGTAAGTTGAAAGACCCAATAATAAATTCGTACCTTACAAATACTTGTAATTAAAAACCAAAGAATTTTCAGACAAGATAAAAATACTATTAGTGCAAATTTTAGCCGGTATCACTTAAAAATTACACATGCTCATTTAAACTTAGACCTAGACTTCTAGCTAACTATCCCAGCCATGAAGTCACCTGCTATTTTCATAAGTAATGTAGGTGAGAACATTTTGTGAGGGTTTGTATGCAAACAATCATTGTCTACTTTTCTAGAATAGGTTTTTTTTTTAAGATTATTTAAGATTTTATTCAAAATTATTTATGGAACTAGTCTCTTTTTAACAAAGTAATATTTTAATTTATCACCAATTAACTAATACACAAAAAATCAATGTCAAAACACCATTAATTTTTGGCATTTTGGCAGACCAAAATGACGTTTTGACCATAATTTTTGGCATTTTGATTTTGATTTTGGTGTTTTAACTATTCAAAAATAAATCAAAATATTACTTTATTAAAAAGAGATTTAATTTCGTAAATAATTTTAAATGGAACTCATTTTTGCATATAATATTAAATTGGAACTCATAAAATAAACTTTCCTCTAGAATAAGTAGGAGGTCTCTGTGACTCCTACATTTAGCAGGCTACTTCCAAAATAGGGAAAGAATCTCTTTCTTTTCTTTTTTTTTTTTTTTTTTTTTTGTGTTATCAAGAGAATTGAATCTCAAACCTTCTTAAATACTTTCTAAAGCCCTCGCTGCTAGATTATACTTGTGGCTTAGGATCTTTCATAAACAAAACTTGTTTTTTTTTTTTTTTTCATTTTATCTCTTTGATTAATTTTTTGGTTAATCTCTTGCATTTCCAAAAGGGAGAATTTACTTCCAACAAAATCCTTAGTTCCTTTTTATGCCATAGGCTTAGTGATGTAAAATAAAGCATACAAAAAGATTCAGGTCCTTCCCAAAAAATAAATTTAGAGTAATAATATACTTTTTTTTAATTTAAACTCATATGTTCTCCGAAAGTGAAGATATTCAATGCTTTATTGATGAGAAAGTTGATTAAACTGTTTACAAAAAAAAAAAAGAAAAAAACAGGCCTGTTATAAATAATAAAGTTTTCTAATAATAATAAATAACTTAATAAAGAATGAATCCTAACCTTAACCCTAATTCATAATAGAAACCCAAAAATGTCTATTTTTCATAGGTTAGGAATCATTTACAAAATGAGGACATAATTGTAATGTTTCTGTGGGTTTTCTTTTCTGAATTTCGTCGAGGAAAAATTGCATCATATGTTCTTTGTATCATTCGCAGCCAAAAAGGGAGGTAATAATCGGTCAACAATCTTGATCATTAGCATAATAAGTGCATTGGTTGGAATAGCTCTATTAAATTCCTCCATCTGCTACTTTCTGCTGCAGAAGAGAGTGAAAAAAGGTAATCACCTCTCTCATTAACCTTATTAGTGTTCAGAAAACATCATTGTATTATCACCAGAACGAATTTGCACGATTCATTTGTAGAGACGCTAGTGGGGACCACTCCCACAAATTTCCAAAGCAATATTCAAAGTGAGAACTCATATGAAGAACTTCCCATTGTCCCATTTATTACAATTCAAGAGAGTAATAAAAACTTTTCAGAAGCATCTAAATTGGGAGAAGGTGGATTTGGTCCTGTTTACAAGGTACTAATGAGTTGTATTTGAAAGACATATATACCCACTTTTGATTTCACATTCCATTCCCCGATTTGATCACACTTCATTTTTATTTATTTTTCAATTTTTTTACAGGGAATTTTGCCAGATGGGAGGGAAATTGCAGTGAAAAGACTATCTAAAACTTCTGTACAAGGCTTGGAGGAGTTCAAAAATGAAGTAATATTCATAGCTAAATTGCAACACAGAAACCTTGTTAGACTTTTATGTTGCTGCATTCACGAAGACGAAAAGCTACTTGTGTACGAGTACATGCCAAATTCTAGTCTTGACTCTCACCTCTTTGGTATGTTCTGCTGAAATTTATGCCATTTTATATCTCTTTTCTCATTTTCATATTTTGAATTACAGTTAATGGGGAAAAAGAAGAAAGAGACGGGGACGGGAACGTAAGTGATGATATAAGCAGAGGGTTGGCATTGCTGTGATTATAGAATGAAGATATTAGAAAGGATAAACACATTTTTTTATCTAGGATTTTATAATGAACTGTTCAACTTATGATTTGCTTCTACTATTATTTTCCATGCTAATGCTAATGTTATCCCTGAAGTTTCTTAGATTTTTTCTCTGTTGTTTTCTTATTAGACAAGGATAAAAGAAAGCTACTTGGTTGGAAGCTGCGACTAAGTAATCCAAAAATATCAGATTTTGGAATGGCAAGGACATTTGAAAGAGGCCAAAATCAAGCTAACACTAAAAGAATAATGGGAACTTAGTTAAGTGTTAATAGAAATATTTTTCTTTATGACAATTTAATTTATAAGTAATTTGACAATTCTCCTTGGTTGTTCTTTTGACAATGGTTGTTTACTTGAATTAGTGGATATATGGCTCCTGAGTATGCTATGGAAGGATTATTTTCTACAAAATCTGATGTTTTCAGCTTCGGTGTTCTTATGCTGGAGATTATTTGTGGACAACGGAATAGTGGATTTTACCTCTCCAATCATGGTCAAAGTCTTCTTGTATATGTAAGTTTTCTACTATCTCCTTACCATAAACTTGAATTCCACTGCAAGATTAGGGCAGTTTCAACAAGAGCTTACGAATTTCAAAATTCCATGTAGACATGGAAACTATGGTGTGAAGGAAAATCACTAGAACTGGTGGATCCAACTCTAGAAAAATCATACATAGGCCATGAAGTTGCAAGGTGCATACATATTGGTTTGTTATGTGTTCAAGAAGATGCAGCTGATAGACCAACCATGTCCGGTGTTGTTCTCATGCTGGGAAGTGATAAAGTGACTCTTCGCCGTCCCAACCGCCCTGCATTTTCAGTTGGAAGAATTGCCCTAGGAGAAGAATCTTCAATGAAAAGCCCCATGGATCCTTCTATTAATGACGTAACTGTTTCTAATATTAGTCCCAGGTAATGGCAATAGATGGATAAACCATTTCCTTTGTTACCCTTAGGGTTCAAATTAAGAGGAGAAAAGCAGAAAGATTCATGCTATTTGGCCCTGAAGAGAAAATTGACCCCTGCCATTGTAGAAGTACTTACAAAATAAGCAGCACTATTTTGTCCCTAGCTAGCAATTGCTCTAGGTTGCACAAGCAAATAGTGAGAATAAGAGTTTATGTATTGTGGGATTTTGTGTATCAGGTATCAAACTTTTTTTCTAATCACCATACCGACTTAGCAATGTATTGAAGTGAAATTAAAATTAAATGGAATGACTAAAATCAACTAAGAGCCTGTTTGACAATATTTGCTGAAAGTTACAAGATTATAGTGTGTAATTATGAAGCTAATTGAAAACTTATAATATATAATTAGCTAATTCAATTACAAAACTAAATATATTAATATATAATTGGCTGAAATGACTAAAAAGAATATATAATATCATATTGACATAATAGTAAGATTAAATAAGGGTAATTAATTTGATAGTTTAATTGATGAATAATTTCCGGAATACAAATATAATTCTTTCAGAGACTTGCAGTTACCAATCTCTGGGGTATTTGTCCCGTAGAACCCATTAGTGGACAGCACAAAGGGCCGCAGACTCAAAGGTCCAATTTCAGGTTCTAATAGACTAGAAATCCCATAAGAAGTGAGGTCAAGGGAAACCACATTATGGGCATGATCGCATTGGACTCCTACCCATGAGGATGGAGTAGAATCAGAAGCACTCCAACCCATCAGACTCCAGGGAAAGAAACAATGATAAATGGTCTCAATGGGAGTAAAGAGGAATCAAAAGTACACTTACCTTGTTGCAGTTAATAAGAAGAGCAAAAAGATTGAAAAAGTGCTGGTTTGGGCTTTTCACTCTGACTCTGTTAAGGGAAGATATGAAATGAGATTAAAATGGAGTTAAATCCCCAAGAAGAAACGAAAGGAGCGAGTAAAATGCCAAGGAGAAGCATCTAAGGATACTAGTATGCTATGCTGCCACCAGTCAATGACACAGTCAAGCGAGTCCATGCATTATCTCTCATTTAAAGTTAAATCACACCTATTAAAGCATATATTTATTCTTCTAGATTAAAATAAATTTATTACATGATTTCTCGTTTTATTTTACCTTCTAAATCTTTATCATTATAATTATTTTATTTACTACTGTACAAATAAAAGATGAGTGTAACAGTAAACATTGTTTTAAAATTTTAAAATAACGTATAAATAATAACAAAATTTTTATTCCAACACATCATATAAAAATTAATAAAAATATATTATAAATAGAAAATTAAATAAAATTTTATAATTAATATAATATACTAATTAATAATTTCTTAATTTATACCCAACATCTTTAAATTTGAGACAACGAGAGTATTGATTTTAGACTCTAATTAATGCTTGTTGGAATTTCCCTTTCATTGCGGTGCCGTGAGACTAATTAATTTTTTTCAAAGTTCAAAGACGAGATTTTAGCAGAAAATTAGATTGAAGAAAGTAATAAAGAGATTATCTCAGTCTAGTCAACTTGTTTTTCATAATTGATTGGTTCTACTTTATTATCTTATGTATCAAAAAGTGCTAGGACTAGACCTATAATTTTATACTATTTTTTACTTTTTTTAAAAAAAAATTTGTTTATAATTTTATTTATATAACATAATTAAAATAAATAGAATGTATACAAATATGTGAATTTATAAGTGCATGACTGGTATTTCCGTTATGTGTTAAACACTTTCAAGTTACAATTGCAACACTAAGGCCCATTTGGTACGCATGAAAGGAAAGGGAGAGAAAAAAATGCACTTTACTTTCTTTTTTTTGTACTGTTTGGTAGCTCTAAGATAAAAGAAAACTCATTATTTCAAGATACAACTTTTTATCACTTGAAGGCTATAACTTTCCTTTTAGGGCCCGTTTGATATGCAGGAAAGGAAATGGAGAGAAAAAAATGTGTTTTACTTTCTCTCGTTTAGCACTATTTGGTAGTTTTAAGGTAAAGGAAAGCTTATTCCTTCAAAATACGACTTTCCATCACTTGGAGGCTATAACTTTCCTTCTAAATTGGAAGGAAAGTCAAAAAAAGGAAAAGAAAGAAATTCTTATTTACAAAAAAATTTAAATTATAAAATTAAAATTATATTATATAACATTGTATATTGATCAAGTTTAATTTTTTATATTGTAAAATTAAAATTAATTTTGTATATAAATTATAAAATTATATTATAAGATTAAAAATTATAATTATAATTATAAATTATATTATAAAAATTATTAAATTATAAAAATTATAAAATTAAAATTAAAATTACATTAAAGTTTATGTATCAATCTAAGTTATAAAATGAAAATTATATTATATAAATTTAAATTTGTTTTTTTATTATCAATTATGAAATTTATGGTAATTAAATTAAAAAATAGATACATTATATATATATATATATATATATATATATATATATATATATATATATATAAGTTTGATGAGAAAGATAAATTTGTATCTACATAAAAATATATATTTCATTTCTTTAATTTTTTATGTAAACCAAACATTACAAAGGAAAAGAAATCATTTTCTTTTCTATTATATACTAAACAGACTCAAGGGTTATAATTTTCTTTTTCATTTCCTTTCCTACTATTTTCTTTACTTTCCAACATATCAAACGTAGCCCAAATTAAAAGAAAAGTCAAAGAAAGGAAAAGAAACAAATTTTTATTTACAAAAAATTTTAAATTATATAATTAAAATTACATTATATAACTTTATATATTGATCAAGTTTAATTTTTATATTATAAAATTAAAATTAAATTTGTATATAAATTTTAAATTATATTATAAGATTAAAAATTATAATTATAATTATAAAATTATATTATAAAATTAAAATTACATTATATAACTTTATATATTGATCAAATTTATTTTTTTATATTATAAATTTAAAATTAAATTTGTATATAAATTATAAAATTATATTATAAGATTAAAAATTATAATTATAATTATAAAATTACATTATAAAATTTATAACATTATAAAATTACCTTGTAAAATTAAAATTAAAATTACATTAAAGTTTATGTATCAATCCAAGTTATAAAATTAAAATTATATTATAAAAATTAATTTTTTTTTATTATCAATCATAACATTTATAGTAATTAAATTGAAAAATAGAGACTCTTTTTATATATATATAAATTTTAAGAGAAAGACAAATTTGTACTTACATAAAAATATATATTTCATTCATTTAATTTTTTATGTAAATCAAACATTACATAAGAAAGAATTTTCTTTCTTTTCCATTACATACCAAACAAACTTAAAGATTATTATTTTCCTTTCTATTTCTTTGACTCATTTCCTTTTCTACTCTATCCTTTCCTTTTCAATGTACAAAACGGAGCCTAAATCTTAATCAATGGAAAAGTCACCCCTTCATGTAAATACATAAAATTGATTTTTAGCCATCCATCATGAAAATACGAGTTTTCTCTTCATAGATTTTAGGCCCTATTACCTTTAATCTATATAGAAATTCTAGGGCAGACTTCAGTTCATCCAAGTTAGGGGCAGCCAACCAAAATCCGAAAGTATACAAACATGCTAACAAAGCCCCACATAACAGTTAGTAAATAAGATTTATATATATATATATATATATGGAGAAGGTTTTGTTAAAAATATTATATTTATTTCGAAAATATTTTTATTTTAAAAAGATTAATTTTTATTCATTAACTAAAAAATATTCTTAATGCAAAAAGAAAAAGTATACAATAAATTGATAGTGGAGTCAAAATTTTATCACAAGTAAGTAAAAAATGGATATACAATTTTTTTTATTGAGTAACTACTTTTTATTTATAGTTTTATTATTACATAATAACTAAAGAAATGAATGGTGATTTTTTTTTTTTTTATCTATTGGTATTACAATAAAAAATTATAATTATTTTTTCTTAACATATATTTTCTTTTATATTTGAACATGTAACGTTACAAAGACCCTCAATTAAGTCACTCATTTGTATAATTGAGTAGACATAAATCAGCGTGCAAGAAAATTTTCCGTTTACGGAGTCAATGACGAGGACTTAATCGAATGTGCTTCCGTCTGGGGCTTGAATATGTTGTGATGGAGATGAAGAACAAGTTCAACCCTAAGGGAGAGACAGCGTGCAATGGGATTGTTTGATGTCATGCCTCATCAAAATGCCATTTCTGGGACGGTGATTATTAATGGGCCGGTGGAGAATGGGACCTTTTGAATTTAATTGACGCACAGAACCTGTTTGATCAAATGCCAGAGAAGTATCACACCTGCAGGATCAATATATAATGGATGAAAGAAAATATTGCTGACATAAGAGATACTGGTGAACTACGGTCTAAAGTGTTGGACTCATTAAAACAAGAAAGGCATATTGTGGCCGTGTCCGTCTCCGTGATGTTGGGGGGAGGGGCACTACAATAAAGTGCCCAGTCCGTACTTCCTAGAAGCTTGTGCTATATTCAAACAACAAAGAGAAAGATCAGCTTGAAGTGTCTTTATGGATCGTTCAACGCTTTTGTGGTAAACAAAGGCAGACGCATTGTACTTGAAAGTTATGAACCAATTCTGTCCACTCACATTCTTGATCGTCAAAATGTTATGAAAGGTCAAAATCTATGTCCTCGTCTTTTACAAGTTGGTGATAAATATTGATCTTAACAGCTTTTTACTGTTGACTTTCCATTCCAAGTCATCAGTCAGAAAATTGAAGTCTCGGGTCCTATTATAATATAATCATGCACTTCAATTTGCATATCATGGGCATGTAGCTAAAACAAAGTGCAAATTACCCAATGGAGGGCATCAAAGAGCTCATTTCCAGATCACCAATGCCCATTACTCTCCTAGTCCTAGCCCTCCTGAGCCTTACAATCTTAACCACAGAAGCACAATCCCCGTCTTACATAGGAGATGACTGTAAAAGCTCAACAGAACAAGCCCTCTCTAGTACATATCAAACCAACGTTAACAAAATCCTCTCATGGCTAACCTCTAGTGTAGGAACAAGCAAAGGCTACAACCACACCACCATAGGCACCGGCACAAATGATACAGTTTACGGCCTCTTTGATTGCCGGGGTGATGTGGACATATCCTTCTGCCAGTTTTGTATCTCCACTGCTCAGAGAGAGATGTTGACGCGTTGTCCCAACCGTGTTTCTGCTGTAATGTGGTATGATTACTGCATTCTCCGATACTCGAATCAGGATTTCATTGGGAATGTCACTTTGCAGCCTAATTGGATTTATTTTGGAAGCAAAAACATCTCGAATCCCACAGAATTTAACACAAGTGAGAATTATATAAGGAGTTTGATAAGGATAGCTACTAAGGAGACGAACCAGTTGTTTGGCATGGGGGACTTTTATTTGAGTAATGGAGAGAAAAGATATGGCATGGTGCAGTGTAGCAGAGACCTTAGCAACGAGGGGTGTGCCCAGTGTTTGGAGGCCATGTTAGGGAAAGTTCCGCAGTGCTGTGTACAAAAGTTGGGATGGGAGGTTGTGGTTCCAAGTTGTTTGGTGAGGTACCAGGATTATATCTTCTATGCGAACAATGGTCACACAACACCTTCTCCTATGCCTGATTCTCCAACAGGTAACAGATTAAAAACTTTTGCTTTCTTAAGATTGTTTAGTTTGGCTTTGAATTTTATTGCACAAAATCATAGATTTTTTTCATATAACTCGTCTCAGAAGTCTAACAATATATGTATATATATATATATATATATATATATAGCTTTTTCAAAAAAAAAAATACACGTTTGATAAAATTTGATAGAGAAGACGAAATTTGGAATAAATAAGCCACCTCAAATAGTTATATATCCCAAATTCATGGAAAAGATACGAAAAACTAGATATATGTTTGATGCCAAAAACTTCTTAAGCTAATAAATCTTTGATTCAATGGCTTGGATAGCTGGGCTTGAGGCCATGAAAAAATGTTGGCGAGGCATCCTAGGTGAATTCTACCACTTTTTCCTAACGTAGATTAGCCCATTTTTTAACTTACCAAAAAGGTAAAAGAAAAAGAAAAAGACCTTTCTTGTCCCTAACAACCGGTATCAAAAAACTTTCACTATCAAAACAAGAAGCCACTTATTTCACCACAGATAGTTCATAATAATTGTTCTTATAGTTCATAAGTTTCGAGGAACCTAAACTTTTCCCATTGTATTATATTATCCTGATGGGTTAAATTTAAGATAAATTCTTTAGTGTAAACACTTAAATAAATGAGTAAATATCTCACGGTGGTACGAACAAATAGTTATAGATGTTTTTTTATTGTGGACCTCACCACTCATCAATAATATAGATTTAAGAATCCATGCTATCTTAAATGCTCTAGTGGGATCCACAATCCCAAATATTCTAACACGCCAAACGAGGGGTCATAAACACGATGCTGCTTTGTTGTGAAACCTCTTTTGAGGACAAATAGACTCGGTCTTCGTTTGTAGACGTTGTAGCCTATATTCTGCAGTCCATTTAGAATGGTCAAATTGGGCTCTGCTTTCAAATCTCTCTGTCTTCCTAGTTTCCCCAACTCGTCAAGAATTGATTTCTACTATCCTAACTTCACATGCTTCACTTTGTAGAATGCTCGTAGCTCAAGTATGTCAGATTACAATAAATTCAAATCTTCAAAGAAAAATCTCTCTGCAGGACACTTCCACACCCTTCTAAGAATATTCAAAAGTGGAAGAAAAACAGAATTAACCAAATTCATGTTTGACCGTTGTTCTTTCCTACGCCTTGGGAATCGTTAACTAAATAAGGACTAAGAATATTTCTGTAGATTTTGTATGTTGAATTCGGTATATATGGGAAAAAAAAAAATTATGCATTATGATATTACTTGTATGATCTGTTGCAGCCAAACAAGGAGGTAATAGTAAGTCAAGAACCTTGATCATTAGCATAATAAGTGCATTGGCGGCTGTAGCTCTGTTAAGTTGCTCCACATACTACTTCTTTTGCCGAAATAGAGTAAAAGAAGGTAATTACCTCTCATTAACCTGGTGTACAAGTAATATTATTAGATTATTCACACTATAAACTGACATGGTTCATTTATTGATGGGATGCTATCAGAGACCACTCTTTTAACTTTCCATGGCAATGTTGAAAGTGAGAACTCATATGAAGACCTTTATGCAATCCCTTTTATGATAATTCAACAGAGCACCAATAACTTTTCAGAAGCATTTAAATTGGGAGAAGGTGGATTTGGTCCTGTTTACAAGGTACAAACGAGTTGGATTTGAATGATATGCCCAGTTTTGATTTAACAGTCTGGCTTCCCTATTTCTCTTAATTTCCTTTTCCTCAAATTTTTTAGGGAATTTTGCCAGATGGGAGGGAAATTGCAGTAAAGAGGCTATCGCAATCTTCTGGACAAGGCTTTCAGGAGTTCAAAAATGAAGTAATCTTCATAGCTAAGTTGCAACACAGAAACCTTGTCAGACTTTTAGGTTGCTGTATTGAAAGAAACGAAAAGCTACTTGTTTATGAGTACATGCCAAATTCCAGTCTTGATTCTCACCTCTTTGGTATGATTTTGCTGAACTTTGTGCCTTTCTCCATTTCTCTTTCCTTCTTTTCTCATTTTCATATTTTGAATGAGGGTTAATCTGTTGTTCATGGGTATGGGGGAGGGAGTGATGATAAGTAGAAGGTTGGGATTGCTGTGGTGATAGGAAGGAATTAAGAATGAAGCAAAGCCATAATACTAACTTCCCTGTTTTCAAAGCTTTTCAGGAAGACAGCAACAGATTGGATATGATGAAATAGACAAGATTGAGAAATCGAAGATATTGATTAGAAAGGAAAATCACATTTTGCATTTAGGTTTCTAGATGAATTATACATCACATCTATCTCTATGATTATAAGGTTCCTTGCCTAGAAAAACCATCCATAATAGTTTGATGGAGTAAATATTGCTTCTGCTATTTTCCATGCTAAGACCAATTCACCTGCTATTCTGGTTATTTTATTTTTTTCATACACTCTTTCATGGAAGTTTTGTTTCTGTTTTTTTTAATAGATTTGGAAAAAAGAAAGCAACTTGATTGGAAACTACGGTTAAACATTATTAATGGAATTATCAAAGGACTTCTCTACCTACATGAAGACTCTAGACTCAAAGTAATCCATAGAGATCTCAAAACTAACAATGTTTTACTTGATTGTGAGATGAATCCAAAAATATCAGATTTTGGAACAGCAAGAAAATTCGAACGAGGCCAAGATGAAGAAAAAACAAAAAGAGTAATGGTACTTAGTAAGTTCTGTTAGAACTCCATCTCTTGGTGACATAATAGCTCTTAAGTAATCGGAATATTTTGCTTGGTTGACTACTAACAATAGATAATGGTCTATTTCCTTGAAATAGTGGATACATGGCTCCTGAATATGCTATGCAAAGATTATTTTCAGTTAAATCTGATATTTTTAGCTTCGGAGTTATTTTGTTGGAGATCATTTGCGGGCAAAGGAATAATGGATTATTCGTTTCAAAATATGGTGATGGTCTTCTTATATATGTAAGTTTTCTACCCTCTTCTTAAGTTGAAATTCCACCCAAGATATGCAGAGAGCTTCAACTGAGCTTATGAATTTCACAATTCCATACAGATTTGGAAACTTTGGTGTGAAGGAAAATCACTGGAACTGATGGATTCAACTCTAGAAAAATCATACATAGACAATGAAGTTACAAGGTGCATACACATAGGTTTGTTGTGTGTTCAAGAAGATGCAGCAGATAGACCAACCATGTCCGATGTTGTTGTCATGCTTGCAAGCGATACAATGGCACTTCCCAACCCCAACCACCCTGCATTTTCAGTTGGAAGAAGGGTAATAGAAGAAGAATCTGCATCAAAAGCTTCAAATCCTTCTATCAATGAAGTAACCATGTCTCATATTGCTCCCAGATAAAGGTAGTAGCTGGATGAACCATTTCCTCTTTTACTTTGAGGGTCAATGAGGCATGGTGTCCAAATTAAGTGGAAAAAGTGAACATCCATTTTTGTAGTTGAGCAGCATTATTCTTTACAGATATCTGAGAAAGAGGCCTCTCATTTTGGCCTAGATTTGAACTTTTGATGACCCATCCGACCAATGAAGTCATCTGCTAACTTATGTGCATCATCATTTAAAGGATCCATAGATTAGTTGTTGTAATTAATTGTATTTTTCATGTAAATTGAGGAAATTATTTACCTAATTCATGAAAATGCAAAATATATCTTGAGTATATTTCAAGCTCAATCCTGGTCCCTCCATTAGTCTTCTTTCTAATTTCTACTAAGTAAAGCTCTTACACAGGCGTGAGCATGCACATAAAAAACAAAGGGAAATAAAAGAGCATCGATCCTGATATGCATACATAAGCTTGTTTACTTCTTTTGAGCAAGACTTCCACAGATCCCAATGCCCTCCTGCTCTCCAATTTGGTCTTTGTATGACAATCTTTAAGCATTTAAATATGAAATATAGTGGAGATGAAACAACAAAGCACTAATGTCACTGGTCATCAGATGACACAAAACTGATTTATTTAAATCATCATAAAAAACATGCCAACTACCCACTTCGATGATCTTTCTTGTCTCAAAGATTAGTCTTTAATTGTAGACTAGAAAATACTCTTAATGCAAACCCAAAAAAAAGAAAAGAAAAAGTACGTGTCTAGATTCTAAAGCAAACACTGAAACCAACTATTGCATAGCTTTTGAACTTAATTCCACTACCTACAAAATTTTCAGAATGTAAGTGCTGATTAGAGAGAACATTTGAACTATAGCTAGTTGCATATGTTCAAGCAGCAGGAGCATAATCATAACCACCATCGTCGTCGTCATCACCATCTCCTTCAGTGCAGCTTGCAGGAGCATACTCATATACATCATCAGCATCATCATCGCTGTCGACACGCTTTTTGCTCCATGGGGCAAAGACCTTGGAAATGGACAGCATTTTCATTTTCTTATATTTGTTTGATGCTGATGAGCTTCAGAAGAGAGAATCAATGAAGTACAAGAAAATTGCGAGCAAGAAATTTTAGTAGTACTGGTTGCTGGGAGAAAAGAAGTGAAGCTCAGTTCTGTTGTGAAGTGTATGAGAGATGAAGTGGCTATAAATAGGGGAAAGAAAGTGTTGAACTCATTCTAGCTCAAGAAATGCACGTGGGGTGTGTGGAATGATGCTTGGAGTGTGAGCATTGCCTAATTCCAGCTTATGCTTCTGTGTTTTTTGGTCCTGCCACATGGGAAATCCAATTGACACCTAGGTAAACACGTTGGAGCTCTAGCTGCCAAGTAAGGAGCAGAAAGATATGCTTAAGAGAATATAATTCTTTGTGAATGGAACTTGAAAAAGAAAAGAAAAAGTAGTGAGGAATATAGTGAGCAATTTCATTTAAGCAAAGGAACAGAAAGGTATGGTTACCTTTTGGTTTATTATATGTTGGCCATTGGTGTCAACCAGGAGTCAATGAAGTAATAATATAATTCACTTGTTTTCATTTTTCCTTCGTGGCTTCTCGACAAAGGGGAAAAAAAGACATGAAGTGCTCTTAGAGGATATATATATATATATATATATATATATTGATCAACTTCCTTTTAATTTTTGGTGGAATATATAGTGATATGTTTCTATTTACAAAATATTCACACTTTTTACATCTACTCACACAGTAATATTTGGGTTTTACAATACCCAATCAAAACTTAAACTAGACCACACATAGTAATATTTACAAGGATTGATATAATAATAAATTTATCCCTCTTCTCTCCATTAAATGGAGGTAATCCTTCTTCTCATGAAAAACCCTCCCCCGTCTTTCTCCTCCTTTGAACCAAATACTCTTGTTGTAGTCCATGCATACACAGCAACTTGCTCTCTCTATGTCTCTTACATTGTCAGTTGGAATATTTTGTGGACTTAACGTTAAAACTTAGACTTAATATTATGTTGATTATAAGTATGTGATCATTTTGTTCTTAGGCTTTACTGTTATGAGTGAGTTTGTGTTTACTGTACCTTGTGAGCGAACGAGTTGACTATTAATGGGTAAGTTAAACCTATTAACTCATTAGTGTTACATATAAAGAGGTCTTTGGTCTCTGTCCATACACGTGTGTTGCTGCTCTATTGATGTGACACAGGTAAAAACATATCAAGTATAGAGAACGATGTTCTCTCCTAGGCGCAATACAATTTTATGGTCTCTCAGCTGCAATCTCTCCAACAGAAAAAACATATATCCTATTGAGCCTCCATGTAATTCTAGATCTTATGCTATAGAATAATCTGCAAATCATGAATTAGTCTTGTGTAAATTTCCTTCATTGTCTTGTACTACACTTTCATATTTCCATGAGTATTACTCCATCAAAGAGAAGCAACTGAACAAAGTCACCACCAAATTCTTGAATTTAGTCGTGTAATTTCTTTTTCGTGTAATAGGGATCTCTAAATAATTTTATATATTATCTCTTTGTAGAACAATGCACCAACAATGTTAAAGTTTCAAAAAGACTCAAAAACCAAGTAAATTTTTAAGGAGAAAAATGTTGGTGGCACTGGACTGTTGGTAGAGATATTGCCTATATTATTTATTCAAGTACATATTTGCTTCTTTTCCATTGAAACAAAACTATTCTATTTTATTTATAGATGTTTTTGCAAATTTTAATAGTGAAAGTTTCATGTATTTTCTTTGCGTATCACTCTCTTACATTTTATTTTTATAACTTTTCCTTTTATAGTTTTTGTCTCTATAATAACTAGTACATGTACACTTACTAGTGTACAATTAGCATTTTTCTCAGACTTTTATAGATCACAAAACCCTATCTCCAAGTTTGACCTTGTACGACAATCTTTAAGCATTTGAATAATAACTACAAATAGAGAAAGAAATTCTTGCTGAAATCAGCATCTTCATTAATTGTTTCCTGCATATATAGCTTGTCACTGATATGAAACGACAAAGCACTGATGTCACTGGTCAGCAGATGACACATATAACAAATTTATTTCAATCATCACAATGAAAAGCATGCTAAATAAAAGTACATGTCTAGAACAATCACAAAATGACCTAAAACCCACTAATTGATAGCTTTTGAACTTAATTCCCACTATCTACAAAATTTTGAGAATCTAAGTACTGATTGGAGAAAGAACATATCAACTATGGCTATAGTTGCATATATTCAGGCAGCAGGAGCATAATCATAACCACCGTCGTTGTCGTGATCGCCATCGCCATCTCCTTCAACGCAGGCTGCAGGAGCATACTGATATCCATCATTACCATCATCATCTCCATCGACACGCTTCTTGCCCCATGGAGCAACAATGACCATGGAAATGGACAGCATTTCCATTTTCTTGTATTTCTGAAGCTTTGGAAGGAAGAAGGCTTACAAGAATTGTGGGTCAGAAATTTTAGTGGCAATGGTGGCTAGAAGAAAAGAAGTGAAGCTCGGTTAAAGCGTATGGGAGGTGAAGTGCCTGCAAAGTAGGATAGACATGTATATCTATATTTTCACATCCATTTTTACACTTTATTTTATTTTATTTTCACATCTTATTTTTTATTTATATTTTTATCTTTATAAATAAACTAAAAAATGGAGATGTGCAATGAGGTGCATAAAACAAAGTGTGCAATTGAGTTTTCTATAAATAGTAAAAAGAGAGTTCATAATTCAATCTAGTTCAATAAATAAGAGTTCGAAATTCATTTTAGCTCAATAAAGGCACGTGGGGAGTGTGGAATGATGCTTGGATCATGAGCATTAGGGTATGCTTTTATGTTTTTTGGTCCTGCCACATGGGACATACAATTGACACGTAGCAAACACGTCGGAACCCTAGCTGCCAAGTAAGCAGTAGCGCAGAGAGATGTGCTTAAAGAGAATATAATCCTTTAGTGAATGGTAGGGTGATTTTTAAAATATTATCTTTTAGTTGGTTAAGAAAAACTAGATGGGATGGGATGGAATTTGAAAAGGAAAACAAAAACTAGTGAAGAATATATCAAGCAATTTTATCTCAAAGTAAAAAATAGAACGGTATCGTTATCTAACTTATTTTGTACGTGGGCTATTGATCAACTTTCCCTTTAATTTTGATAGAATGAATAATGATATTTCTATTCACAAACTATTCACATTACTTTTATACATCCACCTACCTAGTTGCACTCAAGTGACTCTAACTATTGGTTTTACCCAACACAACTTACACTGATCGATATCATGTGTTATTTTTGAGTCCAAGTATCGTTTCAGTTATTGTGAATTAACTGTGTAGTTACTTAAAAAATTAAGATTTAGTTATATTATCTTAGTAATGTTTTTATGCAAACTCTCGTTCCTCTCCTTTCTCATTTTTATCATCTTTTCTTTTATTTTGTGATAATTCTTTAAGAAAATAAAAAAATTTGTTATAAATCTTAATATAAATCTACATAAGATTAAAAAAAATTAAAAAAATATACATGTAAGCTGAAAAATATCTTCTTTTTTTTTTTTTTAATGCATTTATTTTTATAAACTGATAAGTAAACTAAAATGAATCAATGCGTCCCAATATCATAAATCGTTTCGTCATTCATAAACAATATGACAAATATAATAACTATGTCTCATGTTGCACCAAGATATATAATGAATATAATAATAGACAAGCCTTTTACTTTGTCAATTTGAAGAGCAAGGTAATGAAGTGGACCAAAGCGTGACCCTTGCCTTCTGGCAAAATTTACAAAGGAAGAGAAAAACTGACCCTGCCATTGTGAAAGCACATACAGAGAAAAGTAACAACCTCCTCTGCTGTTCAGCAGCATTTCACTTAATCATATCCTACATAAAGAGGCTCCTCGGAGAACATTCAAAAAGCTTCATTAAAATGTTAATAGTGCAAACAGGATATCTTCTTTCACTCAATACCTTGCATTTCCATATCTAATTGGTGGGCACAAATTTGTAGGGATGACAATGGAGCAGACATGGGGCAAGATTCTCACCCCCTAACCCCATCCTTGGTCTTAGCTCCGGCTGGGTTTTTTTGTAGAAGTACTCACAACTAAATAACCATCCATTTCTGCTGTTCCTTTACGGAAATCTTTTTTTGGAGAAGGCCTCTCAGGTGTCTATTAAAGATCCATAGATTGGTTATTGATATTGTGAATTTCTTGTGAATGGAAGATACACCCTGTAAATATAAAACTAATCTCTATTTGAGATATAAGCAGCAATCAACAAATCCTTCTAATAAGAGTAATACTTTAAGGTTTCAAACTCAATTTTGATATGAAACTTTGGCTTGTGTGATTTGGGTTGTTAATAAAGATATCATATATTTTACTCTGCAATCAACAGTGGCTTAGTCCTTTTATTGTAGTGTGGTCCATCCACTATTCTTCTTTCTATTTTCTGCTTATTAATTAAAGCTCTATCACACACGTGCATGCTTATTTGTGAGTAAGAGTTTTATATATCCCAAAACCCTCATGATCTTCAAGTTGGTAATGACAAAGCTCCGATGTACACTAGTCATTAGATGACACAAAATATTTATTTCACTCATCACCAGCTAACACAAGTACATGTACACTAGAACAACCACAAAAGGACACAAAAACCCACTATTGCATAGCTTTTAAACTTAATTCCCACTACCTAAGTGCTGACAGGGAACATATGAAAATACGAACTATAGCTATAGTTGCTTATGTTCAGGCAGCAGGAGCATAATCATAACCACCATCGTCATCGTCATCGCCATCTCCTTCACTGCAGGCTGCAGGAGCATAGTCATATCCATCGTCACCATCATCATCTCCATCTACACGCTTCTCGCACCATGGGGCAACGACCCTGAAAATGGACTGCATTTTGATTTTCTGGTATTTCTGAAGCTAATGTGCTTTTTTGGAAGAGAGAAGAGAAGTACAAGAATTGTGGGTCAGAAATTTTAGTGTAATGGTAGCTGGAAGAAAAGAAGTGAAGCTCAGTTATGTTGTAAATTGTAGAGGAGATGAAGTGGCTATAAATAGGGGAAAGAAAGTGCTGAACTCATTCTAGCTCAAGAAAGGCACGTGTGGATTGTGGAATGATTTGAAGGGTGAGCATGGCCTAATTCCAGGATATGCTTTTGTGGTTTCTGGTCTTGCCACATGGGAAATCCAAATGACACCTAAGCAAACACGTGGGAGCTCTAGCTGCCAAGTCAGCAAACAGATAGAGATGTGCTTAATGAGAATAATCCTTTAGTGAATGGTAGGGTCGTTTTAAACAGTAAGATCTTTTTGGTGAGGTAAGAACATTGGCAAGGGATGGCATTTGAAAAGGAAAGAAAACTAGTTAAGAATATAGCAAACAATTTTATATCTTAACCAAAGGTATGTTTATCCTTCGGTTTTTTATGTGGGTTTTGGTGTCAAGCAAAAGTCAACGAAGAAATAATATTTTTCTTTTGTTATAGATATTATGGAGATGCAAGTTTTTTAATATTAACTCAAGTGTTTAAAAATAAATTGAGTTTGATTCTAAAATATAAGAGTGCTAAAATTTTATTTATGGGGAGTTACAATATTATACCAAATCACTCCCTCTAATAAAGTAATAATATAATTAAGAAGGAAGCATGTGATATTAATTAAACCTACCTTGCCAGACCTTATAAACTTAAAAAGGTGATAGTTGGCCAAGACACTATCTGACATTATCACATAAAAAACAGACACGAGTTTAAGGATTTGAAATATAATTCAATTAGGTATATAAGAGCACCTGCTGTAAGAGCACGTAGTAATAATATAAATACTTCGGAAGTAATCAGAACATTTCCCTTGTTTGGCTATTAACAATGATTTATTGATTTTGAAATAGCAGGTACATAGCTCTTGAATATGCTATACATGGATTACTTTCAATAAAATTTAATCTCTTCAGCTTCAGAGTAATTTGGTTTGTGGGCAAAGAAACAATGGATTATCCATTTCAAAATACATATGGTCAAGGTCTTCTTTTATATGTAATTTTTCTACCCTCATTTCTTCTTACCATTAAGCTGAAATTCCTCCCAATGGATGAGGAGAGCTTCAACTAGAGATATGAGTTTCACAACTCCATGCAGATTTGGAAACTATGGTGTGAAGTAAAATCACTGTAATTGATGTATCCAACTTTAGAAAAATCATACATAGCCAGTGAAGTTAAAAGGTGTATACATACGCATAGGTTTGTTGTGTGTTCATGAAGATGCAGTAAGCCAACCATGTCTGACGTTGTAGTCATGCTTGCAAGCAATACTTTGGGCCTTTCCTACCCCAAACTCCCTGCAATCAGTTTGGAAGAAGGCTCAACGAAAAAGAATGTGCATCCATAGTTACCAAATTCACAATACGTTCCGATATGCGGTATGAAAATGGCCCCGCAGTATGTGACTTGAAAAAATAGGATTCACTCGAGGGTAATCTTCTTTGATACAATACCAGTACATTAGGATACATTATAAATTTTGTTATCTTTTAATATGTTTATGTAGGCTCTTGCCTTTTTCCTTTCTTATTTTATTTTTCTTGATGATAATTCTTTAAAAAAAATAAAAAGTTTGATATAAATATGAACATAAATTTGCATTAAATTAAAAATATTGAAGATGCAAAGTGAAGAATATTTAATTTCTTCATATTCGATTTGCTTATTTTTTGTCAATTAGTATACGAATAAAGATGACTCGAGGCATCCTAGTATCATAAATCAGCACGTGTGAATCAATTTGTGATTCATCAAAAAAATGATGAATTTAGTAACTAAGTGTGCATCAAAAAATTCGTTTCCTTCTATTAACGAAGTAACTGTGATTTATATGTAAGGCTCCAATATAACTGTAATATTAGCTGGATCTGCCATTTCTTTTTTTTTTTAATTACTTTGGGGGTCAACGAGACAGGAGGTCAAATTTAAGTGGAAAAAATAAGCATCCAATTTTGTAGAAGTTATTCTTATTTCTATACCAAAACTTTTGGCCTATCTTGTCTTTGGCTTAGAGCTTGATTTCATGAAACTGACTCATATGAGCATGCACTAAAAACAGAGAAACAAAAGAGCACCCATGTATGCTTACATAAGCTTGTTTACTTCTTGTAATTGTGATTTTTATAGATCTCAAAACCCTGATCTCCAAAGTTGGTCCTTCTATGACATTATTTGATCATTAAAATAAAAAGAATTGTGTAAATGGAGAAAGAAATTCTTGGTGAAGTCAGCAACTAGCTTAAGAAACATTTAATCTTCTTTCTCTTAAATATATTGAGCTTGTCATTGGTAAAATGTCAAAGCTCTGATGTCACTGGTCATTAGATGACACAAAACAGATTTATTTCAATCATCACCAAGCATGCTTAGTAAAGTACAAGTCTAGAACACACCACAAAATTACACTAAAACCCACTGATGCATAGAGTTTTGAACTTAAATCCCACAACCCTAGTTACAAAATTTTGAGTATTTTAAGTACTGATTGGAGAACATATGAACTACAGCTAGTTACATATGTTCAGACAGCAGGAGCATAATCATAACCACCATCATCGCCATCTCCTTCAGTGCAGGTTGCAGGAGCATAGTCATATCCTTCATCATCTTCTTCTGCATGCCTCTTGCACCATGGGGCAATGACATTGGAAATGGGCAGCATTTTAGTTTTCTTATATCTTTTAAGCTAATGAGCTTTGGAAGAGAGAAGGGAAGTACAAGAATTGTGGGCTAGAAGAAAAGAAGTGAAGCTCGGTTATGTTGTAAAGTGAGAGCGAGATGAAGTGCCTATAACTAGGGGAAGGAAAGTGCTGAACTCATTCTAGCTCAAGAAATGCTCGTGGGGAGTGTGGAATGATGCTTGGAATGTGAGCATGGCCTAATTCCAGGATATGCTTTTGTGGTTTTTGGTCCTGCCACGTGGGAAATCCAATTGACACCTAAGCAAACACGTTGGAGCTCTAGCTGCCAAGTAAGCAAACAGAGAGAGATATGCTTAAAGAGAATAATACTTTAGTTAATGGTAGGGTCATTTTAAACAGTAAGATCTTTTGGTGGGGTAAGAACATTGGCAAGGGGTGGCATTTGAAAAGGAAAGAAAAACTAGTGAAGAATATAGCAAACAATTTTATCTCTTAACCGAAGAAGCATAAAGGTATGGTTATCCTTTGGCGTCAATCAGGAGTCAACGAAGTAATAATATAATTAGGAATGAAGCATGTGATTTAAACCTACTTTATCAATCGTTAGTGCTAATAGTAAAAAATTAAGACTATTTAAGTATGTTGACTCAAATTGAGTCTATATATATGTATCAAATATCTTTGGAAGAGCCTACTCATATTTGAGTCATCTAGTTAACTAGAACTAAATTAATTATAGATTAAAAAACTTGATAATAAATTTGTATTCTATAAATGTAAGTGATCAATATAAAAAAAAAAAAAAAACCTACATTTAGCCAGACCTTTATAAACTTAAAAAGGTGATAGTTGGCCAAGACATTATCTGACATTATCACATATAAAACTGACTAAAATATAATTCAACGGAGTTTCTTCAATTTAGTTTAATTAGATCAAGGTTGTAAAATGAGACTAAAATTTTGTTCATACTATCATCAATTTTCTGTTGGATGAATGGTCCAGGAATTGAAATTTTCAAAAAATTAAAAGGTTTATTAAAAGAAAACCTCATAATAGTTTTAAAAACTAGATCAGACATTGACTCAGAGAAACTACTGATTTACCAGTTTACTGATTTAACAGTTAGATCATTAATTGAACTGGAGAAATTTAAAAATATTTTTAAAATAAAATTATAATAAATAAAAATACAATTTTATATAATATTTCATCAAATTTTATAGACACTCCTAATAGAAACAAGAACTTGGCCTTGAATTCTAGATCAACATTTGGAAATTAAATCAATGGCAATTACGTAACCAAATGGGGAAGTCAATACCTACCTTTATATTGAATGTTATATACGAGTGTACAAGTTTATATTTTAAAGTGTGACTAGTATTTACTTACAAATAGAGTTTTTAAAATGTAGCAAGTAACATATACACAATGCAGTACATCCATGAAAAGCTCCATACAAAAATCAAAAGTAAATTGTTTATACATATCAATAGTATCTCAATGTTGTCCTAGTCTTCTCTACGTATCTAGGTTTTGTCTCAATGCTAAATATATAAAAACAATGTCAGTTTTGATTAATTTATTTGTGTCTCTATTTTTTTTATAAATATATACTAAGATAGAATAGAAAAAAGAGTATTTTTGGAAAGAGACTAGGATGGTGTTAAGACAACCTTCCAGATGAGATTGAGACAAAACTGAGACAAGACAACCTTTGTTCCAAAATTTATTTTGGACACAATCTTTTCTCAAATTTTTGTTTGTCCTATCTTAAAATTGTCTTGAATTTTTTTGTCTCGTTTTAGCTTTATTACGAGATATCTTATTTGAATTCTAAAAATACAATTATGTTAAAATTAAATTAATTAATATCTAATATAATGTTAAATCCCAAATAATGTATTAAAAAAAAAATCTATTATGTTAATAGAATGTTGTCTTGAATATTTGAATTTTTTTATGTTGTACGGAATGTTGATGATGTTACTTGGTAACATCTTGTTGGAATATTTGGAACTTAGATTTTATTTAGTTATTGTAAACTTAGAGGGTTAAGTACATCGATTTTGATTTCAAGAATGGTTGGTACTTTAATTTGGTTATGAATTCTTCTTTGTTAAATCAAACTAGCCCGTCATCCGACACAATGTTTGGGTAAAGACAAATTTAAAAATAGCAACAATAAAAATAGAGCATATGCCGCTGAAAAATAAAGTGAATGTTGTTTAATAAAAATAAGATAGAAATACAAACTTTTTAATATTAGTTCAAGCATCTCAAAAGAGAGTAGAGTTTAATTTTAAAATATGATGGTAGTTGTACTACTATATCATGCTTCTTCATATAAGTAGTCTATTTGCTACCTCAACTTGACATACCTTTTGTTGGATGGTCAACATGGAATTTGGTCTGGGCTTGATCCTACCTGCAAGTTTCACAAGAAAAAACAGTTTGGTCGGTAGTACTCCAATGCTCAAGTTAAGATCCAATCTGGGTATAAATGGGAATACACTTCAAAAAGATAAAGATTAGAGTTGTATAGATACGTACCTTTTTCCTTCTCCATTCTTCCTTTTATAGTACCATAGTCCTTAATGTCTTTTTTCGTGTAGATAGGGAGTGTGAACTTAATTTTAGGCTTTTGACCCTCTTAAGCCTAATTCTGCATTTTAAGAGTAAAGTCTAAGCAGACTAGGTCCACACTACCTTTAAAATTCATAATTTTACAAAATCCTATATATATATATATAAAAGACTGAAAACTATAAATATTATGGTTTTTTTTTTTTTTTTTACCATGAAAGTTATCAAGCACATTACTCACATGTCGTACATACTCATGCTTTAAAAATTGGCATGAAATTGATGATTATGCTTAGAACATGAAACAATTATAGCTCATTATCATAATACGTTGCCGTTTTTCATATTCTGCCATCATTGTGCAGCTGGATTGGGAGGGACCATCAACAATTTTGTACTATTAAGCTTTATAAACTCTATTATTTAGGACAATTAAGCTTTATAAATACAAAACTATTTCTAGGCCTTCGGGCATTCTCTTAATAGCTCAAGTGGTTAGGATAATTAGATTTTTGGCATATTATATTAGACTTGTTGACAAAGTGGTCACAAGTTTGGTGCCCCCATTAACATATCAAAATTGAATTTTGCTATAGAGAGCATAATGGATTTATAGAGCGAAAACAATCTTGGTCTTCCCATATAATCTCAAGCTTTTAGGATGACTGGTTGCTTGACATGGATATTTTTGATAGTCATATGTTCAAATGGCACTGCCAATTTGGTCTTTGTAATTAAAACTTGTGTCATTTGGCTGGGTACTCTGGCAGGACTGTTTAGTTTATGCGTTTATGTGCTTTATTAAACACAAAATGAAGCCATTTTTGAATATATATATATATATATATATATATATTAAATTTTTCTTTCAATGTGAAAAATGAGTTATTGTTTAATGGTAGAAAGAATATTAGAATTAATTTCATTATAAAAAACAAAATGGTAATTGTCATATTGTATGGCTTTGTTTGTTTGTAATGCCAAAGTTCTACATCTATCATTTGGTTTCACTTACTATCTTCCTATTACAGCTTATATTTAATAATAAGAGATAAATATAAAGTTGCTTTGACCTCCTTTAAAGTTTTAATATGCAGCCTTGGACAGTGATGATCTACTCTATCTCAAGGAACAGATGGAAGCTGAGGAGGATGCAGAAAATTCATTGTATGAAGCATTAGTCTGCAGGCTACAAAGAGAGAGAGGGGAAAGAGGTTTGTGTTCTTCTGGGAGTTATTTATCACCGTACAACTAATGGAAAGATACAATTTTGTATGCCCTCATTTATCTTCAGTGTCATGTGCCAGTTTTGTTCCTAGTCTTTCTTGTCATTCCTGATTCTCAACTTAGAAGTAAAGTTGTGTTGAGTTGGTAACAATGGGGACTCTTTGTAAAGTTGATACAATGTATATGATTTATATCTCATTGCAATTTCATCCTTATGGTTGGATCAAGTGAAATATTAATAAAAATAAAAATATAATCCATGTTTCAGATATATCCTGATTGAAATAAAAGAAAATAAGTGAAATAGCACATGTATCTGCAAATTATTGATCCACATTGGGAATGGTTGCAATGTACTAATTGCTCTCCTCCTGCTCTGGCAGAAAGAATTAGAGTTGACGATTAGAAAGCCTGTACTATATACTGGAATTTCATTTTAACCTTATATTAAAGATCATGCAGTGGTTTGTTAGTAAAAAAATGTTATTATACAATGCTTTTGTTACTAGCTTGTCATAACATAGGAGTAGGGAACAGCAGGGTGGCATTCCTTGTGTAGATGTTGAACCCCAACCAAAGGGTTATTGGCTAATATCTTTTCTTCACTCCTTGTTGTATGAGATGATACAAACAGTTTTTCAAATACCCCTGTAATAGGGCATGGAGAGCTAGAGAGCCATTGGTGATGGAAGAAGTGCAAGTGAGCCCTCCCCAAACCCATGGAGATTAGGATCAAAGTAATTTTTCTACTTGGGAAACTAAAGTAATTTTTCTACCATTTCTTACGTCGTTCTTCCTCTTTTTCTTTTCGTTTTCCTTTTCCAGCTTCTATCACTTGGCTCCACCTCAAACTATTTTCTCTTTCACTATTGCCAAACTGGGTTTATTTGTTGTAGCCATGGGTTTAGGATGTAAGAATAGGGATGAAAAAGAAGAAAATATTTGATAACATTCCACTTTCATTGGAAGATAATTTGCTCAGGGTGATGTCAGAAGGGCTTATGTGGGATTTTCAGAAACAATCATCATTTCAGAGTTTCTTGAAATTGAAATGGAGTCCTACTTGTCTCTTAGTAGAAAGCAGTACTATCAATATTGTATAAAGTAGTATAAAATGCTAAAGATCATCATCCAGGCACATTGCAGAGGCATGTACATATAGCATCTAATATCCAATTATTGAATAAAATCCTAAATTTAGATATTGTAACCATTCTGTATAACGGAATGCATACCAATCAACATTATCTTTAACATGGTTAGTCTCAGTTGTACTACGAAATCCTGAAGGCCGTTTTTTAGGAGAATGCATTCTGCTGTGCTTTATAAAATCAAATGAAGAATGATAGATATCATTCTGGATGTGCTTCAGTCAGTCCGAATGTACCTCTTGAGAAGATATGCCTTCTGAGCTGTGGAGTTGCTGCAGGTAAATGTTCCAACAAAGCTTTCTGGCAATCAATATGTAAAATCAGTTACACTAGACTTGGTGATATAAAACTTGAAATGTCAATCGAGATCGTAATAGCAATTAGACTGCCTTCTTTTTCTATGTCCTCACATGGTGGTTTGTGGATGCATGTATATTGGCAGATTCTAGCATGTTGTATGGACAAAATGTCCTCTTCCAATAAAGAAATTAGCGTATATTCTAATGTTTGATTGACATAAGGTCTAGTGCAAGCTATAAACTTAGGGGTGCATCTGGGATAATTGGTGTGGACAACAATCCTAAGAAGTGTGAGAAGGGTACTACAACTACTTCTCTAATTTGTTCTGAATTAAGGGCTGAAAAAAATCTCGTGGTTAACTATTTAATGTCTTGTTGCAACAGCTAAAGCTTTTGGAATTACACAAGGTATCAAACCAAATTCCTGCAAAGAACCTCTTGTCCAGGTGCTTGTCCATTTCAGCAGCTAGACCAAGAAGTATGATTTTGATCACATATGATTTTGCTTCAGCACATAAACTGACTACACATACATGAAACGGAAAACGATTGAAAGGTATGATGATCAATTTGCAAAAATCTTTGATGGCGGGGGAGATTTCTCTTTTGAATGCATAGATGACACCGATATGATAACATAACCACTGCATTGCAGTCATGCTGTGATGTAATTCTCTATATACCTGCAGTTCATATTATGTTATTCTGGAGAACATATTCAAGAAACTTAACTTCATTATACCGTTCCTTCTTTTTCATAGGGATGGGGTTTGACTGTTACCCTTGGCGTGCCAAAAGTGAAGCCTGATTTTTGTCAGCTCATTATGGTCTACTTCTCATGGGAAGAATATTGAAAGGATCTCTATTTGGGGGATGGAAACCTTAATCTGATCTTCCTTCATTAGTAGAGAAATATGTGAACAAGGTAAGAGCAAAGGGATGTCTCCCAAGTATATTAAATTTTGACATAAATTATGGTAATGTTTGACATTGGCCAAAATATTCCTTCCTCCCTTTTGCTTTAGTGGTTCTCTAAAATAGGATAAAATTCTCTATTCTACTTTATATCTTAAATTTTGTCTCACGAGTTTGGAATTAATTCAAAAGTAATAAAATAATGCTACAAGTTGAATTAATTACATTTTTAAATCAATTTTAAACTTATAAAATAGGATTTAAGATATAAAGTGAGACAGATAATTTTATCCTATTTAAAACTAATTTTAATATGTTATTTTTGTTGCATAATTAGTTATGAGAACTAGTAAGTAATGGAAATGACTTTATAAATAAAATTACAAAGATGATCAATCTGTTACATATTTAAAACTTGTGTACTGATATAATGTTATGATTAAATATGCAGGAAATCCAGATTGATGGCTACATAACACATGATTTGCCATTTGAGGATATCAACAGAGCTTTTAGTCTCATGAAGGAAGGAAAATAAATGTCTGCATTGTGTGATCAACATGCCCAGGTAAATCCTGTGGCTTCTTTCTCGAGAATTGACCCGCTTTACATAAACGACAATACACGTTGCTCCCTCGGCTTCAAGTTTAAGGGGGACGACATTGAGACGACAACCAAAAAGGTAAGTAATGTTTTGTGTGCTTTTTGATCAAATCTGGCTGTTTGATCAGCCAAAATTTCTAATTTTTTTTTTTTTTTTTTACCGTTGTATAATATTAGAATTTGAATTCAAATTTTTTTTTGCCGTTGCATAATATTGGGCAAGTTTGTTAGGTGAAATTGAAATTTTTTTGTCGTCGCATCCTGAACTTATTTAAAGCTAAATCCCTCGTTACCTCGTCTATCAATTCGGCTCCTCTTCTCTTCCTCTTTCTATCTCTCTCGTCTTCTCTCCTTCTCCGGCTATCGATCTCTCTTCCTCTGTGCTCTCTCTGCCCTGCGCTCTTTCCTCGCGACTGCTCTCTCTTCTCTCTCTGCCCTCTGCGCTCTCTCTTCGGCCACTACTCTCTTCTTCACTTTGTTCGCTGAAAGAAAATATATTTAAAAAAAATGGAGATGAGGCATTTGAAAATAGGTTATGAATTATAGAAGGGTTATGCACCCAATTTAAAAAGAAAACTAATGAAAATAACAATATCGGTGACTTAGATTTTCTAAAATATTTTTAGAAATACACAAAATAAAGACATAATTTCAAATTTCAGTAAAATGCATTTTATCGTTTAAAAAATAAAAGCATAACGATTTTAAAAATACATTCTTAGTAAAAATAATTCAAAATAAGTTAGAAATGAAAAGCAAAAATACACGAAAATAACTCAAAACTAAAATATATGGCAAAATGATTTTTAAAATATATTTTCAATAAAAAAAATTTCAAATGAATATAAAAAAACAAAACAATATTAAATGAGAATGAAAACAGTTAATAAATCTAAGAATATATAAAAAAAAAAAAAAGGTAATAAGACTAAAAACATATAAAAATGATTTGCAACAAAAAAATTGAAAATATATTTTCAGCAAAAATAAAAAGAAGAAAAAACACAGTTAAAAAAATCGCTAAGGTCAATAAGAAAACACAGTTATGTTGTGAAGTGTATGGGAGATGAAATGCCTATAAATAGGGGAAAGGAAGTGGTGAACTCATTCTAGCTCAAGAAATGCACGTGGGGAGTGTGGAATGATGCTTGGAGTGTGAGCATGGCCTAATTCCATGATATGCTTTTGTGGTTTCTGGTCCTGCCATATGGGAAATCCAATTGACACCTAAGCCACACGTTGGAGCCCTAGCTGCCAAGTAAGCAAACAGATAGAGATGTGCTTAAAGAGAATAACCCTTTAGTGAATGGTAGGGCCATTTTAAACAGTAAGATCCTTTAGTGGGTTAAGGAATCTAGAGGCAGGGGATGGAATTTGGAAATGAAACGAAAAACTAGGGAAGAGTATTGTGTTAGAAATAATATTAAACCAAGCTTAGAAATTTTCCTAACAACTTAGCTTATAAACTGAATTGATTCTTGACATAATATTAGAGTTAAGTTTTGATATGAGTACTAGAGCAAGCAATTTTATCTCATAAGCAAAGAAACATAAAAAGGTAGGGTTATCTTTTGGTTCATTATATGTGGGCTATTGCTGTCACCTAGGAACCGATGAAGTAATAATATAATTAGGAAAATTAACTTGTTTTCTTTTTCCTTTGTAGTTTATCTTCCTAACTTCTACTTCTTTCCAAAGGCATAATAAATATATATATTAACACTTTTACTTTGTTAAGGTAATGGATATTATAATAGATAAAACTTTACTTTGTGAACTTGAAGAGCAAGGTAATGAAGTGTGAATACCATAAAAGAGCATTGGCAAGAGCATTATTTCTTCAGATACATTTCCGCCGTGAAGAAAGTGTTTCACTTTACTGTTGTGGTTATTGACCTGGTCCAACAAAATTAGTAGGCAATAGATATAAAAAATTAGAAAGTCAAGGAATTGGTGAGATTGTGTCGTTTGCGTTGTCTTTAAAATTATATATATATTCGCCCCATGTATTTATAAATCTATCTAAATAGTCTTGCAGAATAGTTTTCTGTCATTGTTCTTTTTCGTTGTAGACTTGGTAGTATAATGATAACAGATCATGGAGATATTCTCTCCACAGTTCAACCAAATCAGATCCCTATCATTCATATCTATCAACTTCATAAATTATGCATATATTGAGTTTTTGAACTTACTCTTGATTACTCTTCTAAATTCTTCTCCTATTTCTCTTGTATTGTAATTCAGCAAGCAATTCAATATTAATTTTACCTATTACTTCATTCTCTTGTATAGTAGCACCTCTTGCCTTCACCTACCCTCTCCTTGTATGGATGTTGCTACTTTCTCATATTTGCAGATCAATGATTATAATCGTTACACTTGGATATTTCCCCTTGCATAAAGATCATAAGCTATTGGCTACATAATAAAAAGCGTTTCAATGTGATGGTTCCCATGATCTTACACAAAGACTTTTTGACTTTTTGCTCAATTTCTCTCCAACCATATATCATATCTCCTGTCCACATACTCCCCCAACAAAATGATATTGTTTTGATCCTAAAACACACAAAAAAAAAAAAAAAAAAAGACATCTCTCAACATGTCTGCTTCTTTGAAACCATTTTTCCTTATGCCACACATGAATCATATCCTCTCACCCTTCAATGCCTTCTCATGTTCATCTATGTTTATCTCACCAACTCAAGCTGCACCCACCACCTTTACTATCTCAACTACCTTATCCCCTATAATCACACCTAACTTATCATCTCCACCTCAACTACCCTCTTCACTTCCCCCATCCATTATTCATGTTTACACTAGATGGCCACATGCAACATCCTCTATAACCATTCCAGGTTCAAGTCCTTCACCATCAATCTTGTCATCATATACAAATTCAAGTGCCCTAACAACAACTTCTTCTCCCTCACCTCCTTTACATGCGACAATTATTTGAGCCAAAAACAACACACATTCCACTCGCATATTCTCTAATTATATCATCTAGTCTACTACCACTCAACCGATCCTGATCTTTCCTCATTAGCTCAAGCAAACAAATTGTCCATTGGCGTCAAGTTATGCTTGATGAGTACTCTGCCCTTCAATGCAACCGAACGAGGACTCTAGTTCCTCATTTTCCCAATATCAACATTATAGGGTGCAATCTAGTCTTTCGAACTAAAATCAAATCTAACAGTTTTATTGATCACTGCAAGGCTTACCTTGTTGCCAAAGGGGATCATTAATCTATCGGCATTAACAACACAAACACCTTTAGCTATGTTGTCAAACTAACAAATAGCTGCATCTCCTCACTCTTGTTATTTTTCACAATTGACCTATTAGAAAACTTGATGTTAAGAATGTCTTCCTCCATGATAACCTACAAGAACCAATTTACCTGATCCTACCATTTGGATTTGTTGATTCTCACTACCCCCACTATGTTTGTAACCAGCATATGGCCTAAACTAAACGCGCATGCCTAGTTCCATCGTCTTAGGCAAAAATATAATTGAGTATGCCATGCTTTTTGGGTTATCCCAGTCAAGGCCACTCTCAAGCTCAAATTTCATCCATGAATATTGATTTGGGCCACATCCAATTTTCTTAAGATTTTTTGCAGTTTTTTTTTTTTTTTTTTAATTTTAACTTTGTTTTCTATTTTGAATTCCATTAAAATTTGAAGCTTGTATACAATTTGAGCTAAACTATTTCCGATATTTCAAGCAGCCAATGATGCAGACTTTAGTTCTATTCAATTACATTTCCAAAACTGAATTCATTGAAATCAAGAACCATATTTGATCTTTCCTATGCCTTAGGGTTATGAAAAAAAATTACATTACATGCATGTTCTTGTTTCTATCTCTTGCAGCCAAACAGGGAGGCACTAACAAGTCAAGAACCATAATTATTAGCATAATAAGTGCATTATTGGTGGCAGCAGCTCTATTAGTATGCTCCATTTACTACTTCTTGAGGCGGAAGAGAGTAAAAACAGGTCATCATCTCTCAGTATTCATTAACCTAACTAACTGGTGTACACCAGTATCCTTATTATAACATTGCATGATCCATCTGTAGAGATGCAGCTATTAGAGACCACTCCTATAATTTTCCCTGCCAATGCTCAAAGTGAGAACTCATATGAAGACCTTCCCATTGTTCCTTTTATTATAATTCAAGAGAGTACTGACAACTTTTTGGAAGCATCTAAATTGGGAGAAGGCGGGTTTTGGTCTTGTTTATAAGTTACTAATGAGTTGGATTTGAGTTTAAAAGTACACCTAGTTTTGATTTAAAATTCAGTTGCCCAGTTTCATTTTCATTTTTCTCAAATTTTTTATTAGGGAACTTTGCCTGATGGGAGGGAAATCGCAGTAAAAAGACTCTCAAAAACTTCTGGGCAAGGCTTAGAGGAGTTCAAAAATGAAGTAATCTTCATAGCTAAATTACAACACAGAAACCTTGTCAGACTTTTAGGTTGCTGCATTGATGAAGACGAAGAGCTGCTTGTATATGAGTACATGACAAATTCTAGTCTTGACTCTCGCCTCTTCGGTATATTTTTGCAGAAATTTGTGCCTTTTTTCATTTTTTATCTCATTTTCATACCGGTAAATTTCAGGGGAGGGAAGATAAGCAGAGGTTTGGCATTGCTTTGATGATAGAAAGGAGTTAAGATTGTGGGAAAGCCATATTACTAACTGTATTGTTTTTTGCACACTTTTGAAAAATTGGAATTTTCAAATGATGAAATAGGAAAGAAGTATAATAAATAACAAATTTTGTTAAAGAAAGGAATACAGATTTTGCTTTTAGGTTATAATGATGAATTATACATCTATTCTAGTTTCTTGGATAGTCTGTCAACAGGGAAAAATCATGTGAGTGATGAATTAAATATTTGCTTATGCTACTATTTTCTGTGGTAAGGCTACTTGTTACCTGCCTATTTCTTTCATGCATTTCTTCATCTTCATAAATCTGTTGTCTCTTACTTTCTTATTAGATGAGGAAAAACAAAAGCAACTTGACTGAAAAGAGGACTAAATATTATTAATGAAATTGCAAGAGGACTTCTCTGTTTACACGAAGACTCCCGTCTTGAAGTGGTTCATAGAGATTTCAAAGCAAGTAATGTTTTACTTAAATATGAAATGAATCCAAAAATATCAGACTTTGGAATGGCAAGAACATTTGAAAGAGGCCAGAATCAAGCTAAAACTAAAAGAATAATGGGAACATAGTTAAGTGTTGATAGAAATATTTTCTTTTTATAACCCATTAGTTTTGAAAATCTCCTTCATTGATCCTAACAACAGTTCATATATTTACTTGAAATAGTGGATATATGACTCTTGAGTATGCTATGCAAGGATTATTTTCTGTGACATCCGATGTTTTTAGTTTTGGAGTTCTTCTATTGGAGATCATTTGTGGGCAGCAGAATAGTGCATACCACCTCTCTGAACATGGACAAAGTCTTCTTATACTTGTGAGTTTTGTACTATCTTCTAACAACAAATTTGAAATTCTGCAGGTAAGACAATGAGAGATTCAACTAGAGCTTATAAATTTATCAATTCTAATGCAGGCTTGGACACTATGGCGTGAAGGAAAATCACTAGAACTGATGGATCCAACTCTAGAAAAATCGTACATTGCCAATGAAGTTACAAGGTGCATACACATCGGTTTGTTGCGTGTTCAAGAAGATGCAGCAGACAGACCAACCATGTCCGGTGTTGTTGTCATGCTCGCAAGCGAAACGATGACTCTTCCCCATCCTAACCACCCTGCATTTTCAGTAGGAAGAATGGTCAGAGAAGAAGAATCTACATCAAAAAGTCCCAAGGATCCATCTATTAATGATGTAACAGTTTCTAATATTGCTCCCAGGTAATGGCAATAAATGAATAAACCACTTCTTGTGTTACCTTTGGTGACGACAAATTCCCCTAATTAAACAGGTTCTTCATGAGAATAGGACAAAAATCATCTTCCATGCCCATTGTGAATTAACGAAATATTCAATTACTAAAATACATTTAATATATTTAAAATAAAATAAGTATATTAAATAAGGGTAATTAATTTAGTAATTTAGTTGATAATAAATTTTATTTATAATTTTAAATTAATTTATTCTTATTTATTAATTTAAAATTATAATTATAATTATTTATTTATATTTAATATTACTAATAACAGAGACTATACTCTCTATCCCTCTCTCTCTATCCCGTTACGTTGAGGGACATTAAGGCACCAGGATTCAAATTAAGAGGAGAAAAGCAGAAACAACACTGAACCCTGCCATTATGGAAGTACTTACAACGAAGTAAATAGCAACTACATTGTGTCCCTAGTAAATGCTCAAGGTTGCCCAAGTAAATAGGGACAGTAAGAGTTGTTGTCCTTAGACATATGTGTATTAAGTATCAACTTCTTTTCTCTAATTACCATATAGACTTGGCAATGAGGCAATGAAAACTAAACTAAAATCAGCCAGACAAAGCATGCTATAACTATTTCTAAAGACTATATAAGATGAATATTATGTTCTTGATTAATTTCAACTAGGGTTATATACATAGATATGATAAATCAAATTAAACAATCACATGTTCTTCTCTTTTAAAGTCCAATATCCCAAATTGGAATAGAGCTAATCCTTTGGAAAAATTAAGCCACCTTCCTTGTATTCAATTGATTGCATCATCCCTTAGGTCTTACTATGGTCTACAAAATTATTTAATGATTATGTGATCCACATTTAAATCACAATTATTAACCCTAAAAGCCTCTTCAAGTATTAATCTTTCCATTTAAAGCATCAACAACACCACGACTTTTGGTGATTAAGTTATCAATCACATTTAGTGAAACATTAATTACTTAAATAGTTCCAAATGAAATTGAACAACTTAAACAATCAATACTTGTATATAATCCTCAAACTACATCCTTCTCTAGTAGAAGTTTAGCAAATCATAATAAAAACAACAAAACAGAATAAATTGAAAGAGTTCATGAAGAATGGAAAGAAAGGATTATTCTATCTGGTTGAAATTGCAGAATCTCCTTTGATCTTGCACAATTATTCCCCTAAATCTGTCTCCAATTCGTTCCCCCTTCAAAATTATTTCCTTTTGCCTTAAATCACCCATTATACTAAGCTTTTTAGGCACTATGCTAGAAATAACCTATTACAATGTATACTAAATTATTGTTGTAACAAGTTAGGTGGGAGAGTTGATATTAGTTCTTTCTTTATAAAGAGTATTGTTACATCACTTGCCTGACAAAGCATTGTAACATATACATATTAAAATTTATAGTCAATAAAACGCTATTAACAGTTACGCCTTTTATAGTGATTGATAAAGAAAACACTATAATAGGTTGCTTCGAAGAAAAGTGACAGCCTCTTATGCTTTTAAGAGCATTTTAGAAGAGGTTGATAATGTCTATATGATATGATGCTAATTGTTTAACACATCTACGATATTTCAAAGATACTATAAAAATCTTAAATTTGTTTTGCTGTTCTTTTATATTGGGAAGGCAGAGATTTATATTTAATTTGTAATCCAATTTAAAGAGTGCCCAAGTATATCTTATCCTAAATTTTATAATTGGTCAAAAAATTATTAACTGCTATAATATTAATAATTTAATAATAATTAAAATATTATTTTATATTTTATCATAAAGTTTAAAATAGTGTACGAGACACCCAAATGAAGCAGAGATGTACTCCTGTCTTTTTCATATGTAAATGATATTTAGAATTGTGGGACTGATTGCAAAAATACAAGTGATGTCAATCTAGTTTGTGCTCTATTCAAATATCAAATAGAAAGAGCAGCTTGTGCTATGCGCAGTCGACTTTGAAAATTCTTAAGCTTGCTATCAAGTCATTTCTCAGAAACATCAAAATGTCTTTACCTTTTATTAGAAGTTAGTTGCAATTCGACCGTGGTCTGTTCATGCCCTTCGACGAAGTAACCCGTCAGGTACAAGTCAAAGTTGTCTGCTTTCAATATCTCATATACGTTATTGTGGTTTTAATAAAATATTTCTTTTTCAACTGTTGTTTTACAATATTAATATAGTTATTTTTTTTCATTTTTACTCTTAACAAATAATTAATTTGTAACTTTTTGCATACTTAAAATGAAATAGTTGAAGTATTTAATATTAAAATAATTTTAAAAAATTATATTATTCATTAAGTTATTTATTATTTTTTTTGTCATTTTTTATCAAAACCTTAAAGGTAAATAAATTAAATTCCAATCCATACCAAAGAATTCATGTATTTAGGAATTAAATCTTACAAAATTATTCAAATTAAACGAGAAAATCTTACAAAGGTATGGTTTTTTTTACAAGAGATTAAAAAAAAAATAAAAAATCTAGAGACTACATTTAGGAACCGACATAAAATCAGCCTCTAGTGCCTGTGAAGACGTGAAAAGATGCTTTATTTCTTCAGTGAATAGCAATATAAATATACAAGACAGCTATGCAGAGGCGTGTAGTGCATGCAGAAACGTGCTGCCATATGAATTCTTAGAGATGTTTGTTACAAGGATATGCATTAGTTTTGAGAGAGACGTGTAGGGATGAGTATCATTATCCAGTAGTTGCGTGAGTCTGTGGGACAGTCCTAACAGTGCCATCTTTAACTTCATGCCATGCTAATTTGTGCTCTATTTAAATATTAAAGAGAAAGAACAGCTTGTGCTATGCGCAGTCGACTTTGAAACTTGCTACCAAGTCATTTCCCAGAAACATCAAAATGTCTTTACCTTTTATTAGGAATTAGTTGCATTCCACCATGGTCTATTCATGCCCTTCGATGAAGTTACCAGTTAATTACAAGTCAAAGTTGTCTGCTTTCAATATCTCATATACTTCGTTGTGGTTTTAATAAATTTTTTTCTGTTTCAACTGTTGTTTTACAATATTAGTACACTATATAAATTTTTTTTTTTCATTTTTACTCTTAACAAATAATTAATTTATAACTTTTTGCATACTTAAAATAAAATAGTTGAAGTATTGAGTATTAAAGATAATTTAGCAAAATTATATCACTCATTAAGTTATTTATTATATTTTTATAATTTTTGTATCAAAACCTTAAAGGTAAATGAATTAAATTCCAAACCATACCAAATAATTCTTGTATTTAGGAATTAAATCTTACAAAATTATTCAAATTAAATAAGAAAATCTTATAAAAAATGGTTTTTTTTTTTACAAGAGAAAAAAAAATCGAGAGACTACTTCATGCCATGCTAATTTGTCTGCACACAATTATTTGCTTCTCTGAGCTTATGGCAGATATGCACGCAATTAATTTCTTTATATAAGAGGAATTGATTTCCTAATTAATAATTTTATTCTTTTACTTAATTACAGTTTCAGTTTCTCTAATTTATCTATGTACATGTTTTTATCACATTCTTACCATACCATTAAAAAACTAACATGTCACTATAATTTAAACTTACGATCTGCCTTTAAAATCTTTTGTAATTTGCATAAGATTTATTTTTTAAAAGAAAATAACGATAACAATAGGCAATATAGCCCAAGAAGGTTATGTGTTTTCCTTCACCGTCATCCTCCAGCGGGTCAACCGATGACTCTAACATCACTGCTATGGAAGGCCAGGTACCTAAGTGAGAATTGACTTCTCTGACAAACAAGATTTCTACGGGATACATTTAGACTATTTATCCCAAAAGCTCAAAACAATATTATCTGAAATATATTTATTTAGCTAATTTAGATAATTTATTTGATATGTGATAAACAAAAACAAAATGTATCAAAAAAAAGTTTATTTTATAGTTAGATTATAGAGCTGCCACATGACACAAATAAGTTAAGTTCAGATAACTTTGCTCCTACAAGTAAAGTATAAGTCTCCGATAAAAATGAATTGGCTTTCCAGGTGAGGATTCATAAATGCATGCCGTCTAGAGGAGGGCTGTTTATACTGCTTGTGACTGGCGCTATTGTAGTTTCACATGGGTCCAGGACGTTGGTTGGCCAAGCCATTTTGGGCTGGGCCCATTCTTCTGAAAGGTTCGTATCAGATTAGTTTACGTAACTCTTTTACCTCAAATTTCCATCAATCATTTTCATGTTGAGAATTATGAAGCACTTGATAAGAACCAATACAAACCGAGTCTTGACATTGATTTGTCTCTCTTTTGAGTCTTTCCTAAGTCGGCAGTCAAGGAGGCGAAATTTCAACCTTCATTTATTTCTATTAACTAATCAACAAGTGATTTCTCCTGATAAATATCCTTTCCTTTCTTCTGTACATGTCACCTTGAATCGGTTTACCCAATGGAGGGCATTTCAAAGCTCAATTTCAGATTATCAATACCCATTACTCTCGTCGTCGGAGCCCTGCTGAGCCTTACAATCGTAGCCACAAAAGCACAAACCCCTATTTACTTATGGGATGACTGTGAAAACTCAACAGAACACGCCCTCTCTAGTACATCCAAAGCCAACATTTACAACATCCTCTCATGGCTAACCAGTAATGCAGGAGCAAGAAAAACCTACAATAACAGCATCGGTATGATCTCGTCCGAAGAAGGTGCAGTTTATGGCCTCTATGATTGCCGGGATGACATGGACATATCCTCCTGCCCGTCCTGTGTCGCCATTGCTCTGACAAAGATGTTGGGCAGTTGTCAAAACCGTGTTTCTGCAGTGGTGTGGTATGATTACTGCGTTATTCGCTATTCGAATCAGAATTTCATTGGAAGTCTCACTTTGGAGCCTAATTGGATTAGTGTGGAAAACAAAAACATCTCGAACCCCTCAGATGTTGATACAACTGAGAATTATATGAAGAGTCTGATAAGGAAAGCAACTGAGGAGACGAACCGGTTGTATGCCATGGGGGAGTTTAGTTTGAGTAATGGAGAGAAAAGGTATGGCATGGTGCAGTGTAGCAGAGACCTTAGCAAGGATGAGTGTGCCCAGTGTTTGGAGGCCATGTTAGGGAAAGTTCCTCGTGTACAAAAGCTGGGATGGACGGTTGCAGTTCCAAGTTGTTTGGTAAAGTACCAGGAACTTTCTCCAGCAGGTAACAGATTAAATACTTTTGATATGTTAAGGTTGTTCTGTTTAGCTTTGAATTTTGTTGTCCACAAACCGACAGAAATCGTATCAAACTGACTGAATCACATTAAAACTGACTCAATTTTAAAGTCAACACTTGAATTCAGTTAATTGGTTTTAAAATTTTTTAAACTAAATCGCACCGATTTGAACAGACTTATACAATTTTTCATATATATATATATAAAGAAAATGCATTTCTGAAATGACGCCGTAGCCTAATATCTACAGAACCTCATCCATCTAACACCAATCATTCATCGGCAATGTTACACTTTATCCCTAACGTTAGATTCATAGTTTATATCTGTGCATTTGAATTGATAATGTTAGGATTAATTAATTGTTAAATATTCATGAACTGCAATGATTTCAACGCTTGCTTGCCAATGCAAAATTGGCATATAAGTTAGCATGGATTTTTTGGAAATAAAGTCTGTATCATATTTTGTGTAATTATATTTTTTTAGGTCATACGTGGTCTAATTTAATGGTGGAGATGGGCCTGCTTTCAAAAATTTTTAGGTCATTTCGTAAGACACCCTCAATTTTCTCCATATACAACCCATGATGTAATTTTAACCCATATATACCTGAAATACCCTTGTCTTCTTCTAAGCCGACGCACACCCCATTATTTCCATTTGTGTGCTGCGAATTTCGTTCCCTTTACTGAGTTTCCCACTTCCCTTTGTCAAGCTTCCAATTTCTCATAGCACACCCCACTTCACTTTGCAATAAGGAAGCCACTTTCCTTGGTCTCACCAATGCATAGTAGTCGAAAAAAAAAAGACATTCCTAGCGCATAGTGGAGGAATCGGGGATTTTTTTTGAATCTGCAAAAACAAAACGGAGACTGAACTCTGCTTAATGGATATTTTAGGGAAAATTCAAATTAAGATCTGTTTAGTTCAATATTGAAGTAAATGAAATTCGATATCCATTCAGTTTAATTTTAAGCTAAATAAATTTCAAAATTTATTTGACCCATAATTGAGTTTAATGGATGTTTATCTTCATTTAGCTTAATATTGAGCTGAACAGATCTTAAGATTCGTTTAGCTCAATTTTGATTCCAACAAACATTTTTCTTCTTGTCTCACATTATAGCGGTTCATGTAATATTTTTTTAAAAAAAAAATGTGATTTGACCCATTTTTAGTTCAAATGGATGTTGAGATCCAGTTTAACACTATTTTTTTGTTATATAGAGTTCAATCTCCATTTGCAACATGATCACTGAATGATTTTGCACATACCATGATCTTACTGGATTTTAAACTCTAATATCTGATTTTTTAAGCTTAAATGCATTAGAGGAGTACTAAGGATGAAGAAAACGCAAAATGTATATACTTATCTTGTTCTTTGTACATTCATTGATGGAATAGGGTGTGTGTGTGGCTCCAATGTGCTCGGCTAGTAAGAATGACTAGTGTGTAAAATATGAGGGAGTGTTCTTTTTTTTATTATTATTAATTATTAAGGGTATTATAATTTTTTTAAATATGCTGTCTTGTTAGCTTTTGATGTAGACAACTCAAACCAACCCAAACCATTGGTTTGTAAACCAACCTCAACAATATTAGTTTGCAATTTTTAAAATTTGTCAATGTCGATTTGGTGCAGTTTTGGCACCAAACCACACTCACGTACACCCCTAGTCTGTACACAAACTCTTTCATTTTATCACAACAAACATTGTCTAAAAGATATAGTTGTTTCAAAAGTCAAGAGGTAGATACCAAAATATTGATAAAATCTTCATGAAAAAGAAAAAAAGAAAAAAAAATCTTATGCCAATAGACCTTTGATTCATTAGTGAGAAACTTCGGACTTTTCTGCATGGCATGGGTAGTTAGTTTTGACTTTTGAGGACATAAAAACACATTGGTAAGTCGTGGCCAGTGTATTAACATGGATATAGAATATGGTAATTCAAAATTGAAATACAACTGAATTTTTATTCTATTTTTTTGATTGTGAATTTATATTCAGATAGATTAGAAATAAATTACAATATGGTTGCTTAAATAAGGAAATTCAATAATAGGAAAATTCGAGTCTTAACTGACATTATAAATTAGGGGAATGACATAAAGTCTAATAATTGTTATAAGTTAAAAATTAGGGTTAACCAAAACTGATACCACTAGAGGGATCTTGGGCCTAAAAATAGACCTAACTACCTAGGCCTGTTCTCCATGCTGAGAGACTCTATAAGGACTTTCAAACAATCAACAGCGTTGGTTCTAGTAGTAAAAAATTAAAGTCATTTAAATATGTTAACCTAAGTTTGAGTATATATATATGCAGAAAATATTTTTGAGAGAGCTTTATTCTTGTTTGGATATTCTAGTTAGCTCGAACCATATTAATGTAAGTTGAAAGACCCAATAATAAATTCATATCTTACAAATACTTGTAATTAAAAACCAAAGAATTTTCAGACAAGATAAAAATACTATTAGTGCAAATTTTAGCCGGTATCACTTAAAAATTACACATGCTCATTTAAACTTAGACCTAGACTTCTAGCTAACTATCCCAGCCATGAAGTCACCTGCTATTTTCATATGTAATGTAGGTGAGAACATTTTGTGAGGGTTTGTATGCAAACAATCATTGTCTACTTTTCTAGAATAGGTTTTTTTTTTAAGATTATTTAAGATTTTATTCAAAATTATTTATGGAAGTAGTCTCTTTTTAACAAAGTAATATTTTAATTTATCACCAATTAACTAATACACAAAAAATCAGAGTCAAAATACCAAAAATCAATGTCAAAACACCATTAATTTTTGGCATTTTGGCAGACCAAAATGACGTTTTGACCATAATTTTTGGCATTTTGATTTTGATTTTGGTGTTTTAACTATTCAAAAATAAATCAAAATATTACTTTATTAAAAAGAGATTTAATTTCGTAAATAATTTTAAATGGAACTCATTTTTGCATATAATATTAAATTGGAACTCATAAAATAAACTTTCCTCTAGAATAAGTAGGAGGTCTCTGTGACTCCTACATTTAGCAGGCTACTTCCAAAATAGGGAAAGAATCTCTTTCTTTTCTTTTTTTTTTTTTTTTTTGTGTTATCAAGAGAATTGAATCTCAAACCTTCTTAAATACTTTCTAAAGCCCTCGCTGCTAGATTATACTTGTGGCTTAGGATCTTTCATAAACAAAACTTGTTTTTTTTTTTTTTTTTTTCATTTTATCTCTTTGATTAATTTTTTGGTTAATCTCTTGCATTTCCAAAAGGGAGAATTTACTTCCAACAAAATCCTTAGTTCCTTTTTATGCCATAGGCTTAGTGATGTAAAATAAAGCATACAAAAAGCTTCAGGTCCTTCCCAAAAAATAAATTTAGAGTAATAATATACTTTTTTTAATTTAAACTCATATGTTCTCCGAAAGTGAAGATATTCAATGCTTTATTGATGAGAAAGTTGATTAAACTGTTTACAAAAAAAAAAAAAGAAAAAAAAAGGCCTGTTATAAATAACAAAGTTTTCTAATAATAATAAATAACTTAATAAAGAATGAATCCTAACCTAAACCCTAATTCATAATAGAAACCCAAAAATGTCTATTTTTCATAGGTTAGGAATCATTTACAAAATGAGGACATAATTGTAATGTTTCTGTGGGTTTTCTTTTCTGAATTTCGTCGAGGAAAAATTGCATCATATGTTCTTTGTATCATTCGCAGCCAAAAAGGGAGGTAATAATCGGTCAACAATCTTGATCATTAGCATAATAAGTGCATTGGTTGGAATAGCTCTATTAAATTCCTTCATCTGCTACTTTCTGCTGCAGAAGAGAATGAAAAAAGGTAATCACCTCTCTCATTAACCTTATTAGTGTTCAGAAAACATCATTGTATTATCACCAGAACGAATTTGCACGATTCATTTGTAGAGACGCTAGTGGGGACCACTCCCACAAATTTCCAAAGCAATATTCAAAGTGAGAACTCATATGAAGAACTTCCCATTGTCCCATTTATTACAATTCAAGAGAGTACTAACAACTTTTCAGAAGCTTCTAAATTGGGAGAAGGTGGATTTGGTCCTGTTTACAAGGTACTAATGAGTTGTATTTGAAAGACATATATACCCACTTTTGATTTCACATTCCATTCCCCGATTTGATCACACTTCATTTTTATTTATTTTTCAACTTTTTTACAGGGAATTTTGCCAGATGGGAGGGAAATTGCAGTGAAAAGACTATCTAAAACTTCTGTACAAGGCTTGGAGGAGTTCAAAAATGAAGTAATATTCATAGCTAAATTGCAACACAGAAACCTTGTTAGACTTTTAGGTTGCTGCATTCACAAAGACGAAAAGCTACTTGTGTACGAGTACATGCCAAATTCTAGTCTTGACTCTCACCTCTTTGGTATGTTCTGCTGAAATTTATGCCATTTTATATCTCTTTTCTCATTTTCATATTTTGAATTACAGTTAATGGGGAAAAAGAAGAAAGAGACGGGGACGGGAAGGTAAGTGATGATATAAGCAGAGGGTTGGCATTGCTGTGATTATAGAATGAAGATATTAGAAAGGATAAACACATTCTTTTATCTAGGATTTTATAATGAACTGTTCAACTTATGATTTGCTTCTACTATTATTTTCCATGCTAATGCTAATGTTATCCCTGAAGTTTCTTAGATTTTTTCTCTGTTGTTTTCTTATTAGACAAGGAAAAAAGAAAGCTACTTGGTTGGAAGCTGCGACTAAGTATTATTAATGGAATTGCAAGAGGACTTGTTTACTTACACGAGGACTCTCGACTCAAAGTGATTCATAGAGATCTCAAAGCAAGTAATGTTTTACTTGAATATGAGATGAATCCAAAAATATCAGATTTTGGAATGGCAAGGACATTTGAAAGAGGCCAGAATCAAGCTAACACTAAAAGAATAATGGGAACTTAGTTAAGTGTTAATAGAAATATTTTTCTTTATGACAATTTAATTTATAAGTAATTTGACAATTCTCCTTGGTTGTTCTTTTGACAATGGTTGTTTACTTGAATTAGTGGATATATGGCTCCTGAGTATGCTATGGAAGGATTATTTTCTACAAAATCTGATGTTTTCAGCTTCGGTGTTCTTATGCTGGAGATTATTTGTGGACAACGGAATAGTGGATTTTACCTCTCCAATCATGGTCAAAGTCTTCTTGTATATGTAAGTTTTCTACTATCTCCTTACCATAAACTTGAATTCCACTGCAAGATTAGGGCAGTTTCAACAAGAGCTTACGAATTTCAAAATTCCATGTAGACATGGAAACTATGGTGTGAAGGAAAATCACTAGAACTGGTGGATCCAACTCTAGAAAAATCATACATAGACCATGAAGTTGCAAGGTGCATACATATTGGTTTGTTATGTGTACAAGAAGATGCAGCTGATAGACCAACCATGTCCGGTGTTGTTCTCATGCTGGGAAGTGATAAAGTGACTCTTCGTCGTCCCAACCGCCCTGCATTTTCAGTTGGAAGAATTGCCCTAGGAGAAGAATCTTCAATGAAAAGCCCCATGGATCCTTCTATTAATGACGTAACTGTTTCTAATATTAGTCCCAGGTAATGGCAACAGATGGATAAACCATTTCCTTTGTTACCCTTAGGGTTCAAATTAAGAGGAGCAAAGCAGAAAGATTCATGCTATTTGGCCCTGAAGATAAAATTGACCCCTGCCATTGTAGAAGTACTTACAAAATAAGCAGCACTATTTTGTCCCTAGCTAGCAATTGCTCTAGGTTGCACAAGCAAATAGTGAGAATAAGAGTTTATGTATTGTGGGATTTTGTGTATCAGGTATCAAACTTTTTTTCTAATCACCATACCGACTTAGCAATGTATTGAAGTGAAATTAAAATTAAATGGAATGACTAAAATCAACTAAGAGCATGTTTGACAATATTTGCTGAAAGTTACAAGATTATAGTGTGTAATTATGAAGCTAATTGAAAACTTATAATATATAATTAGCTAATTGAATTACAAAACTAAATATATTAATATATAATTGGCTGAAATGACTAAAAAGAATATATAATATAATATTGACATAATAGTAAGATTAAATAAGGGTAATTAATTTGATAGTTTAATTGATGAATAATTTCCGGAATACAAATATAATTCTTTCAGAGACTTGCAGTTACCAATCTCTGGGGTATTTGTCCCGTAGAACCCATTAGTGGACAGCACAAAGGGCCGCAGACTCAAAGGTCCAATTTCAGGTTCTAATAGACTAGAAATCCCATAAGAAGTGAGGTCAAGGGAAACCACATTATGGGCATGATCGCATTGGACTCCTACCCATGAGGATGGAGTAGAATCAGAAGCACTCCAACCCATCAGACTCCAGGGAAAGAAACAATGATAAATGGTCTCAATGGGAGTAAAGAGGAATCAAAAGTACACTTACCTTGTTGCAGTTAATAACAAGAGCAAAAAGATTGAAAAAGTGCTGGTTTGGGCTTTTCACTCTGACTCTGTTAAGGGAAGATATGAAATGAGATTGAAAATGAGTTAAATCCCCAAGAAGAACGAAAGGAGCGAGTAAAATGCCAAGGAGAAGCATCTAAGGATACTAGTATGCTATGCTGCCGCCAGTCAATGACACAGTCAAGCGAGTCCATGCATTATCTCTCATTTAAAGTTAAATCACACCTATTAAAGCATATATTTATTCTTCTAGATTAAAATAAATTTATTACATGATTTCTCGTTTTATTTTACCTTCTAAATCTTTATCATTATAATTATTTTATTTACTAATGTACAAATAAAAGATGAGAGTGTAACAGTAAACATTGTTTTAAAATTTTAAAATAACGTATAAATAATAACAAAATTTTTATTCCAACACATCATATAAAAATTAATAAAAATATATTATAAATAGAAAATTAAATAAAATTTTATAATTAATATAATATACTAATTAATAATTTCTTAATTTATACCCAACATCTTTAAATTTGAGACAACGAGAGTATTGATTTTAGACTCTAATTAATGCTTGTTGGAATTTCCCTTTCATTGCGGTGCCGTGAGACTAATTAATTTTTTTCAAAGTTCAAAGACGAGATTTTAGCAGAAAATTAGATTGAAGAAAGTAATAAAGAGATTATCTCAGTCTAGTCAACTTGTTTTTCATAATTGATTGGTTCTACTTTATTATCTTATGTATCAAAAAGTGCTAGGACTAGACCTATAATTTTATACTATTTTTTACTTTTTTTTTAAAAAAATTGTTTATAATTTTATTTATATAACATAATTAAAATAAATAGAATGTATACAAATATGTGAATTTATAAGTGCATGACTGGTATTTCCGTTATGTGTTAAACACTTTCAAGTTACAATTGCAACACTAAGGCCCATTTGGTATGTATGAAAGGAAAGGGAGAGAAAAAAATGCACTTTACTTTCTTTTTTTTGTACTGTTTGGTAGCTCTAAGGTAAAAGAAAACTCATTATTTCAGGATACGACTTTTTATCACTTGAAGGCTATAACTTTCCTTTTAGGGCTCGTTTGATATGCAGGAAAGGAAATGGAGAGAAAAGAATGTGTTTTACTTTCTCTCGCTTAGTACTATTTGGTAGTTTTAAGGTGAAGGAAAGCTCATTCCTTCAAAATACGACTTTCTATCACTTGGAGACTACAACTTTCCTTCTAAATTGGAAGGAAAGTCAAAGAAAGGAAAAGAAATAAATTCTTATTTACAAAAAAATTTAAATTATATTATATAACATTGTATATTGATCAAGTTTAATTTTTTATATTGTAAAATTAAAATTAATTTTGTATATAAATTATAAAATTATATTATAAGATTAAAAATTATAATTATAATTATAAATTATATTATAAAAATTATAAAATTAAAATTAAAATTACATTAAAGTTTATGTATCAATCTAAGTTATAAAATTAAAATTATATTATATAAATTAAAATTTTTTTTTTATTATCAATTATGAAATTTATGGTAATTAAATTGGAAAATAGATACATTATATATATATATATATATATATATATATAAGTTTGATGAGAAAGATAAATTTGTATCTACATAAAAATATATATTTCATTTCTTTAATTTTTTATGTAAACCAAACATTACAAAGGAAAAGAAATCATTTTCTTTTCTATTATATACTAAACAGACTCAAGGGTTATAATTTTCTTTTTCATTTCCTTTCCTACTATTTCCTTTCCTTTCCAGCATACCAAACGGAGCCCAAATTAAAAGGAAAGTCAGAGAAAGGAAAAGAAACAAATTTTTATTTATAAAAAATTTTAAATTATATAATTAAAATTACATTATATAACTTTATATATTGATCAAATTTAATTTTTATATTATAAAATTAAAATTAAATTTGTATATAAATTTTAAATTATATTATAAGATTAAAAATTATAATTATAATTATAAAATTAAAATTACATTATATAACTTTATATATTGATCAAATTTAATTTTTTATATTATAAATTTAAAATTAAATTTGTATATAAATTATAAAATTATATTATAAGATTAAAAATTATAATTATAATTATAAAATTACATTATAAAATTTATAAAATTATAAAATTACCTTGTAAAATTAAAATTAAAATTACATTAAAGTTTATGTATCAATCCAAGTTATAAAATTAAAATTATATTATAAAAATTAATTTTTTTTTATTATCAATCATAACATTTATGGTAATTAAATTAAAAAATAGAGACTCTTTTTTTATATATATAAATTTTAAGAGAAAGACAAATTTGTACTTACATAAAAATATATATTTCGTTCATTTAATTTTTTATGTAAATCAAACATTACATAAGAAAGGATTTTCTTTCTTTTCCATTACATACCAAACAAATTTAAAGATTATTATTTTCCTTTCTATTCCTTTGACTCATTTCTTTTCCTACTCTATCCTTTCCTTTTCAATGTACAAAACGGAGCCTAAATCTTAATCAATGGAAAAGTCACCCCTTCATGTAAATACATAAAATTGATTTTTAGCCATCCATCATGAAAATACGAGTTTTCTCTTCATAGATTTTAGGCCCTATTACCTTTAATCTATATAGAAATTCTAGGGCAGACTTCAGTTCATCCAAGTTAGGGGCAGCCAACCAAAATCCGAAAGTATACAAACATGCTAACAAAGCCCCACATAACAGTTAGTAAATAAGATTTATATATATATATATATATATATATATATATATATGGAGAAGGTTTTGTTAAAAAAAATTATATTTATTTCGAAAATATTTTTATTTTAAAAAGATTAATTTTTATTCATTAACTAAAAAATATTCTTAATGCAAAAAGAAAAAGTATACAATAAATTGATAGTGGAGTCAAAATTTTATCACAAGTAAGTAAAAAATGGATATACAATTTTTTTTATTGAGTAACTACTTTTTATTTATAGTTTTATTATTACATAATAACTAAAGAAATGAATGGTGATTTTTTTTTTTTTATCTATTGGTATTACAATAAAAAATTATAATTATTTTTTCTTAAAATATATTTTCTTTTATATTTGAACATGTAACGTTACAAAGACCCTCAATTAAGTCACTCATTTGTATAATTGAGTAGACATAAATCAGCGTGCAAGAAAATTTTCCGTTTACGGAGTCAATGACGAGGACTTAATCGAATGTGCTTCCGTCTGGGGCTTGAATATGTTGTGATGGAGATGAAGAACAAGTTCAACCCTAAGGGAGAGACAGCGTGCAATGGGATTGTTTGATGTCATGCCTCATCAAAATGCCATTTCTGGGACGGTGATTATTAATGGGCCGGTGGAGAATGGGACCTTTTGAATTTAATTGACGCACAGAACCTGTTTGATCAAATGCCAGAGAAGTATCACACCTGCAGGATCAATATATAATGGATGAAAGAAAATATTGCTGACATAAGAGATACTGGTGAACTACGGTCTAAAGTGTTGGACTCATTAAAACAAGAAAGGCATATTGTGGCCGTGTCCGTCTCCGTGATGTTGGGGGGAGGGGCACTACAATAAAGTGCCCAGTCCGTACTTCCTAGAAGCTTGTGCTATATTCAAACAACAAAGAGAAAGATCAGCTTGAAGTGTCTTTATGGATCGTTCAACGCTTTTGTGGTAAACAAAGGCAGACGCATTGTACTTGAAAGTTATGAACCAATTCTGTCCACTCACATTCTTGATCGTCAAAATGTTATGAAAGGTCAAAATCTATGTCCTCGTCTTTTACAAGTTGGTGATAAATATTGATCTTAACAGCTTTTGACTGTTGACTTTCCATTCCAAGTCATCAGTCAGAAAATTGAAGTCTCGGGTCCTATTATAATATAATCATGCACTTCAATTTGCATATCATGGGCATGTAGCTAAAACAAAGTGCAAATTACCCAATGGAGGGCATCAAAGAGCTCATTTCCAGATCACCAATGCCCATTACTCTCCTAGTCCTAGCCCTCCTGAGCCTTACAATCTTAACCACAGAAGCACAATCCCCGTCTTACATAGGAGATGACTGTAAAAGCTCAACAGAACAAGCCCTCTCTAGTACATATCAAACCAACGTTAACAAAATCCTCTCATGGCTAACCTCTAGTGTAGGAACAAGCAAAGGCTACAACCACACCACCATAGGCACCGGCACAAATGATACAGTTTACGGCCTCTTTGATTGCCGGGGTGATGTGGACATATCCTTCTGCCAGTTTTGTATCTCCACTGCTCAGAGAGAGATGTTGACGCGTTGTCCCAACCGTGTTTCTGCTGAAATGTGGTATGATTACTGCATTCTCCGATACTCGAATCAGGATTTCATTGGGAATGTCACTTTGCAGCCTAATTGGATTTATTTTGGAAGCAAAAACATCTCGAATCCCACAGAATTTAACACAAGTGAGAATTATATAAGGAGTTTGATAAGGATAGCTACTAAGGAGACGAACCAGTTGTATGGCATGGGGGACTTTTATTTGAGTAATGGAGAGAAAAGATATGGCATGGTGCAGTGTAGCAGAGACCTTAGCAACGAGGGGTGTGCCCAGTGTTTGGAGGCCATGTTAGGGAAAGTTCCGCAGTGCTGTGTACAAAAGTTGGGATGGGAGGTTGTGGTTCCAAGTTGTTTGGTGAGGTACCAGGATTATATCTTCTATGCGAACAATGGTCACACAACACCTTCTCCTGTGCCTGATTCTCCAACAGGTAACAGATTAAAAACTTTTGCTTTCTTAAGATTGTTTAGTTTGGCTTTGAATTTTATTGCACAAAATCATAGATTTTTTTCATATAACTCGTCTCAGAAGTCTAACAATATATGTATATATATATATATATAGCTTTTTCAAAAAAAAAAACACGTTTGATAAAATTTGATAGAGAAGACGAAATTTGGAATAAATAGGCCACCTCAAATAGTTATATATCCCAAATTCATGGAAAAGATATGAAAAACTAGATATATGTTTGATGCCAAAAACTTCTTAAGCTAATAAATCTTTGATTCAATGGCTTGGATAGCTGGGCTTGAGGCCATGAAAAAATGTTGGCGAGGCATCCTAGGTCTAACGTAGACCCATTCTTTAACTTACCAAAAAGGTAAAAGAAAAAGAAAAAGACCTTTCTTGTCCCTAACAACCGGTATCAAAAAACTTCCACTATCAAAACAGGAAGCCACTTATTTCACCACAGATAGTTCATAATAATTGTTCTTATAGTTCATAAGTTTCGAGGAACCTAAACTTTCCCCACTGTATTATATTATCCTGATAGGTTAAATTTAAGATAAATTCTTTAGTATAAACACTTAAATAAATGACTAAATATCTCACAGTGGTACGAACAAATAGTTATAGATATTTTTTTATTGTGGACCTCACCACTCATCAATAATATAGATTTAAGAATCCATGCTATCTTAAATGCTCTAGTGGGATCCACAATCCCAAATATTCTAACACGCCAAACGAGGGGTCATAAACACGATGCTGCTTTGTTGTGAAACCTCTTTTGAGGACAAATAGACTCGGTCTTCGTTTGTAGACGTTGTAGCCTATATTCTGCAGTCCATTTAGAATGGTCAAATTGGGCTCTGCTTTCAAATCTCTCTGTCTTCCTAGTTTCCCCAACTCGTCAAGAATTGATTTCTACTATCCTAACTTCACATGCTTCACTTTGTAGAATGCTCGTAGCTCAAGTATGTCAGATTACAATAAATTCAAATCTTCAAAGAAAAATCTCTCTGCAGGACACTTCCACACCCTTCTAAGAATATTCAAAAGTGGAAGAAAAACAGAATTAACCAAATTCATGTTTGACCGTTGTTCTTTCCTACGCCTTGGGAATCGTTAACTAAATAAGGACTAAGAATATTTCTGTAGATTTTGTATGTTGAATTTGGTATATATGGGAAAAAAAAAATTATGCATTATATTACTTGTATGATCTCTTGCAGCCAAACAAGGAGGTAATAGTAAGTCAAGAACCTTGATCATTAGCATAATAAGTGCATTGGCGGCAGTAGCTCTGTTAAGTTGCTCCACATACTACTTCTTTTGCCGAAATAGAGTAAAAGAAGGTAATTACCTCTCATTAACCTGGTGTACAAGTAATATTATTAGATTCACACTATAAACTGACATGGTTCATTTATTGATGGGATGCTATCAGAGACCACTCTTTTAACTTTCCATGGCAATGTTGAAAGTGAGAACTCATATGAAGACCTTTATGCAATCCCTTTTATGATAATTCAACAGAGTACCAATAACTTTTCAGAAGCATTTAAATTGGGAGAAGGTGGATTTGGTCATGTTTACAAGGTACAAACGAGTTGGATTTGAATGATATGCCCAGTTTTGATTTAACAGTCTGGCTTCCCTATTTCTCTTAATTTCCTTTTCCTCAACTTTTTTAGGGAATTTTGCCAGATGGGAGGGAAATTGCAGTAAAGAGGCTATCGCAATCTTCTGGACAAGGCTTTCAGGAGTTCAAAAATGAAGTAATCTTCATAGCAAAGTTGCAACACAGAAACCTTGTCAGACTTTTAGGTTGCTGTATTGAAAGAAACGAAAAGCTACTTGTTTATGAGTACATGCCAAATTCCAGTCTTGATTCTCACCTCTTTGGTATGATTTTGCTGAACTTTGTGCCTTTCTCCATTTCTCTTTCCTTCTTTTCTTATTTTCATATTTTGAATGAGGGTTAATCTGTTGTTCATGGGTATGGGGGAGGGAGTGATGATAAGTAGAAGGTTGGGATTGCTGTGGTGATAGGAAGGAATTAAGAATGAAGCAAAGCCATAATACTAACTTCCCTGTTTTCAAAGCTTTTCAGGAAGACAGCAACAGATTGGATATGATGAAATAGACAAGAAGATTGAGAAATCGAAGATATTGATTAGAAAGGAAAATCACATTTTGCATTTAGGTTTCTAGATGAATTATACATCACATCTATCTCTGATTATAAGGTTCCTTGCCTAGAAAAACCATCCATAATAGTTTGATGGAGTAAATATTGCTTCTGCTATTTTCCATGCTAAGACCAATTCACCTGCTATTCTGGTTATTTTATTTTTTTCATACACTCTCTTTCATGGAAGTTTTGTTTCTGTTTTTTTTATTAGATTTGGAAAAAAGAAAGCAACTTGATTGGAAACTACGATTAAACATTATTAATGGAATTATCAAAGGACTTCTCTACTTACATGAAGACTCTAGACTCAAAGTAATCCATAGAGATCTTAAAACTAGCAATGTTTTACTTGATTGTGAGATGAATCCAAAAATATCAGATTTTGGAACAGCAAGAAAATTTGAACAAGGCCAGGATGAAGAAAAAACAAAAAGAGTAATGGGTACTTAGTAAGTTCTGTTAGAACTCCATCTCTTGGTGACATAATAGCTCTTAAGTAATCGGAATATTTTGCTTGGTTGACTACTAACAATAGATAATGGTCTATTTCCTTGAAATAGTGGATACATGGCTCCTGAGTATGCTATGTAAGGATTATTTTCAGTTAAATATGATATTTTTAGCTTCGGAGTTATTTTGTTGGAGATCATTTGCGGGCAAAGGAATAATGAATTATTCGTTTCAAAATATGGTGACGGTCTTCTTATATATGTAAGTTTTCTACCCTCTTCTTAAGTTGAAATTCCACCCAAGAGATGCAGAGAGCTTCAACTGAGCTTATGAATTTCACAATTCCATACAGATTTGGAAACTTTGGTGTGAAGGAAAATCACTGGAACTGATGGATTCAACTCTAGAAAAATCATACATAGACAATGAAGTTACAAGGTGCATACACATAGGTTTGTTGTGTGTTCAAGAAGATGCAGCAGATAGACCAACCATGTCCGATGTTGTTGTCATGCTTGCAAGCGATACAATGGCACTTCCCAACCCCAACCACCCTGCATTTTCAGTTGGAAGAAGGGTAATAGAAGAAGAATCTGCATCAAAAGCTTCAAATCCTTCTATCAATGAAGTAACCATGTCTCATATTGCTCCCAGATAAAGGTAGTAGCTGGATGAACCATTTCCTCTTTTACTTTGAGGGTCAATGAGGCATGGTGTCCAAATTAAGTGGAAAAAGTGAACATCCATTTTTGTAGTTGAGCAGCATTATTCTTTACAGATATCTGAGAAAGAGGCCTCTCATTGTGGCCTAGATTTGAATTTTGATGATCCATCCGACCCATGAAGTCATCTGCTAACTTATGTGCATCATCATTTAAAGGATCCATAGATTAGTTGTTGTAATTAATTGTATTTTTCATGTATATTGAGGAAATTATTTACCTAATTCATGAAAATGCAAAATATATCTTGAGTATATTTCAAGCTCAATCCTGGTCCCTCCATTAGTCTTCTTTCTAATTTCTACTAAGTAAAGCTCTTACACAGGCGTGAGCATGCACATAAAAAACAAAGGGAAATAAAAGAGCATCGATCCTGATATGCTTACATAAGCTTGTTTACTTCTTTTGAGCAAGACTTCCACAGATCCCAATGCCCCCCTGCTCTCCAATTTGGTCGTTGTATGACAATCTTTAAGCATTTAAATATGAAATATAGTGGAGATGAAAAAACAAAGAACTAATGTCACTGGTCATCAGATGACACAAAACTGATTTATTTAAATCATCATAAAAAACATGCCAACTACCCACTTCGATAATCTTTCTTGTCTCAAAGATTAGTCTTTAACTGTCGACTAGAAAATACTCTTAATGCAAACCCAAAAAAAAGAAGAAGAAAAAGTACGTGTCTAGATTCTAAAGCAAACACTGAAACCAACTATTGCATAGCTTTTGAACTTAATTCCCACTACCTACAAAATTTTCAGAATGTAAGTGCTGATTAGAGAGAACATTTGAACTATAGCTAGTTGCATATGTTCAAGCAGCAGGAGCATAATCATAACCACCATCGTCGTCGTCATCACCATCTCCTTCAGTGCAGCTTGCAGGAGCATCCTCATATACATCATCAGCATCATCATCGCTGTCGACACGCTTTTTGCTCCATGGGGCAAAGACCTTGGAAATGGACAGCATTTTCATTTTCTTATATTTGTTTGATGCTGATGAGCTTCAGAAGAGAGAATCAATGAAGTACAAGAAAATTGTGAGCAAGAAATTTTAGTAGTACTGGTTGCTGGGAGAAAATTGTGAAGTGTATGAGAGATGAAGTGGCTATAAATAGGGGAAAGAAAGTGTTGAACTCATTCTAGCTCAAGAAATGCACGTGGGGTGTGTGGAATGATGCTTGGAGTGTGAGCATTGCCTAATTCCAGCTTATGCTTCTGTGGTTTTTGGTCCTGCCACATGGGAAATCCAATTGACACCTAGGTAAACACGTTGGAGCTCTAGCTGCCAAGTAAGCAGCAGAAAGATATGCTTAAGAGAATATAATCCTTTGTGAATGGAACTTGAAAAAGAAAAGAAAAAGTAGTGAGGAATATAGTGAGCAATTTCATTTAAGCAAAGGAACAGAAAGGTATGGTTACCTTTTGGTTTATTATATGTTGGCTTTTGGTGTCAACCAGGAGTCAATGAAGTAATAATATAATTCACTTGTTTTCATTTTTCCTTCGTGGCTTCTCGACAAAGGGGAAAAAAAGACATGAAGTGCTCTTAGAGGATATATATATATATATATATATATATATTGATCAACTTCCCTTTAATTTTTGGTGGAATATATAGTGATATGTTTCTATTTACAAAATATTCACACTTTTTACATCTACTCACACAGTAATATTTGGGTTTTACAATACCCAATCAAAACTTAAACTAGACCACACATAGTAATATTTACAGGGATTGATATAATAATAAATTTATCCCTCTTCTCTCCATTAAATGGAGGCAATCCTTCTCATGAAAAACCCTCCACCGTCTTTCTCCTCCTTTGAACCAAATACTCTTCTTGTAGTCCATGCATACACAGCAACTTGCTCTCTCTATGTCTCTTACATTGTCAGTTGGAATATTTTGTGGACTTAACGTTAAAACTTAGACTTAATATTATGTTGATTATAAGTATTTGATCATTTTGTTCTTAGGCTTTACTGTTATGAGTGAGTTTGTGTTTACTGTACCTTGTGAGCGAACGAGTTGACTATTAATGGGTAAGTTAAACCTATTAACTCATTAGTGTTACATATAAAGAGGTCTTTGGTCTCTGTCCATACACGTGTGTTGCTGCTCTATTGATGTGACACAGGTAAAAACATGTCAAGTATAGAGAACGATGTTCTCTCCTAGGCGCAATACAATTTTATGGTCTCTCAGCTGCAATCTCTCCAACAGAAAAAACATATATCCTATTGAGCCTCCATGTAATTCTAGATCCTATGCTATAGAATAGAATAATCTGCAAATCATGAATTAGTCTTGTGTAAATTTCCTTCATTGTCTTGTTCTACACTTTCATATTTCCATGAGTATTACTCCATCAAAGAGAAGAAACTGAACAAAGTCACCACCAAATTCTTGAATTTAGTCGTGTAATTTCTTTTTCGTGTAATAGGGATCACTAAATAATTTTATATATTATCTCTTTGTAGAACAATGCACCAACAATGTTAAAGTTTCAAAAAGACTCAAAACCAAGTAAATTTTTAAGGAGAAAAATGTTGGTGGCACTGGACTGTTGGTAGAGATATTGCCTATATTATTTATTCAAGTACATATTTGCTTCTTTTCCATTGAAACAAAACTATTCTATTTTATTTATAGATGTTTTTGCAAATTTTAATAGTGAAAGTTTCATGTATTTTCTTTGCGTATCACTCTCTTACATTTTATTTTTATAACTTTTCCTTTTATAGTTTTGTCTCTATAATAACTAGTACATGTACACTTACTAGTGTACAATTAGCATTTTTCTCAGACTTTTATAGATCACAAAACCCTATCTCCAAGATTGACCTTGTACGACAATCTTTAAGCATTTGAATAATAACTACACAATAGAGAAAGAAATTCATTAATTTTTTCCTGCATATATAGCTTGTCACTGATATGAAACGACAAAGCACTGATGTCACTGGTCAGCAGATGACACATATAACAAATTTATTTCAATCATCACAATGAAAAGCATGCTAACTAAAAGTACATGTCTAGAACAATCACAAAATGACCTAAAACCCACTAATTGATAGCTTTTGAACTTAATTCCCACTATCTAAAAAATTTTGAGAATCTAAGTACTGATTGAAGAAAGAACATATCAACTATGGCTATAGTTGCATATATTCAGGCAGCAGGAGCATAATCATAACCACCGTCGTTGTCGTGATCGCCATCGCCATCTCCTTCAACGCAGGCTGCAGGAGCATACTGATATCCATCATTACCATCATCATCTCCATCTACACGCTTCTTGCCCCATGGAGCAACAATGACCATGGAAATGGACAGCATTTCCATTTTCTTGTATTTCTGAAGCTTTGGAAGGAAGAAGGCTTACAAGAATTGTGGGTCAGAAATTTTAGTGGCAATGGTGGCTAGAAGAAAAGAAGTGAAGCTCGGTTAAAGCGTATGGGAGGTGAAGTGCCTGCAAAGTAGGATAGACATGTATATCTATATTTTCACATCCATTTTTACACTTTATTTTATTTTATTTTATTTTCACATCTTATTTTTTATTTATATTTTTATCTTTATAAATAAACTAAAAAATGGAGATGTGCAATGAGGTGCATAAAACAAAGTGTGCAATTGAGTTTTCTATAAATAGTAAAACGAGAGTTCATAATTCAATTTAGTTCAATAAATAAGAATTCGAAATTCATTTTAGCTCAATAAACACACGTAGCAAACACGTCGGAACCCTAGCTGCCAAGTAAGCAGTAGCGCAGAGAGATGTGCTTAAAGAGAATATAATCCTTTAGTGAATGGTAGGGTGATTTTTAAAATATTATCTTTTAGTTGGTTAAGAAAAACTAGATGGGATGGGATGGAATTTGAAAAGGAAAACAAAAACTAGTGAAGAATATATCAAGCAATTTTATCTCAAAGTAAAAAATAGAACGGTATCGTTATCTAACTTATTTTGTACGTGGGCTATTGATCAACTTTCCCTTTAATTTTGATAGAATGAATAATGATATTTCTATTCACAAACTATTCACATTACTTTTATACATCCACCTACCTAGTTGCACTTGAGTGACTATAACTATTGGTTTTACCCAACACAACTTACACCCATTACAACTTACACCGATCGATATCATGTGTTATTTTTGAGTCCAAGCATCGTTTCAGTTATTGTGAATTAATTGTGTAGTTACTTAAAAAATTAAGATTTAGTTATATTATCTTAGTAATATTTTTATGCAGGCTCTCAGTTCCGCTCTTTTCTCATTTTTATCATCTTGTCTTTTATTTTGTGATAATTCTTTAAGAAAATAAAAAAATTTATTATAAATCTTAATATAAATCTACATTAAGATTAAAAAAAATTAAAAAAATATACATGTAAGCTGAAAAATATCTTCTTTTTTTTTTTTTTATCTTTAATTCATTCGGTTTTATAAACTGATAAGTAAACTAAAACGAATCAATGCGTCCCAATATCATAAATCGTTTCGTCATTCATAAACAATATGACAAATATAATAACTATGTCTCATGTTGCACCAAGATATATAATGAATATAATAATAGACAAGCCTTTTACTTTGTCAATTTGAAGAGCAAGGTAATGAAGTTGACCGAAGAGTGACCCTTGCCTTGTGGCAAAATTTACAAAGGAAGAGAAAAACTGACCCTGCCATTGTGAAAGCACATACAGAGAAAAGTAACAACCTCCTCTGCTGTTCAGCAGCATTTCACTTAATCATATCCTACATAAAGAGGCTCCTCGGAGAACATTCAAGAAGCTTCATTAAAATGTTAATAGTGCAAACAGGATATCTTCTTTCACTCAATACCTTGCATTTCAATATCTAATTGGTGGGCACAAATTTGTAGGGATGACAACGGAGCAGACATGGGGCAAGATTCTCACCCCCTAACCCCATCCTTGGTCTTAGCTCCGGCTGGGTTTTTTTTTAGAAGTACTTACAACTAAATAACCATCCATTTCTGTTGTTCCTTTACGGAAATCTTTTTTTGGAGAAGGCCTCTCAGGTGTCTATTAAAGAACCATAGATTGGTTATTGATATTGTGAATTTCTTGTGAATGGAAGATACACCCTGTAAATATAAAACTAATCTCTATTTGAGATACAAGCAGCAATCAACAAATCCTTCTAATAAGAGTAATACTTTAAGGTTTCAAACTCAATTTTGATATGAAACTTTGGCTTGTGTGATTTGGGTTGTTAATAAAGATATATTTTACTCTGCAATCAACAGTGGCTTAGTCCTTTTATTGTAGTGTGGTCCATCCACTATTCTTCTTTCTAATTTCTGCTTATTAATTAAAGCTCTATCACACACGTGCATGCTTATTTGTGAGTAAGAGTTTTATATATCCCAAAACCCTCATGATCTTCAAGTTGGTAATGACAAACCTCCGATGTACACTAGTCATTAGATGCACAAAATATTTATTTCACTCATCACCAGCTAACAAAAGTACATGTACACTAGAACAACCACAAAAGGACACAAAAACCCACTATTGCATAGCTTTTAAACTTAATTCCCGCTACCTAAGTGCTGACAGGGAACATATGAAAATACGAACTATAGCTATAGTTGCTTATGTTCAGGCAGCAGGAGCATAATCATAACCACCATCGTCATCGTCATCGCCATCTCCTTCACTGCAGGCTGCAGGAGCATAGTCATATCCATCGTTACCATCATCATCTCCATCTACACGCTTCTCGCACCATGGGGCAACGACCTTGAAAATGGACTGCATTTTGATTTTCTGGTATTTCTGAAGCTAATGTGCTTTTTTGGAAGAGAGAAGAGAAGTACAAGAATTGTGGGTCAGAAATTTTAGTGTAATGGTAGCTGGAAGAAAAGAAGTGAAGCTCAGTTATGTTGTAAATTGTAGAGGAGATGAAGTGGCTATAAATAGGGGAAAGAAAGTGCTGAACTCATTCTAGCTCAAGAAAGGCACGTGTGGATTGTGGAATGATTCCTGAAGGGTGAGCATGGCCTAATTCCAGGATATGCTTTTGTGGTTTCTGGTCTTGCCACATGGGAAATCCAAATGACACCTAAGCAAACACGTGGGAGCTCTAGCTGCCAAGTCAGCAAACAGATAGAGATGTGCTTAATGAGAATAATCCTTTAGTGAATGGTAGGGTCGTTTTAAACAGTAAGATCTTTTTGGTGGGGTAAGAACATTGGCAAGGGATGGCATTTGAAAAGGAAAGAAAACTAGTTAAGAATATAGCAAACAATTTTATATCTTAACCAAAGGTATGTTTATCCTTCGGTTTTTTATATATGTGGGTTTTGGTGTCAAGCAAAAGTCAATGAAGTAATAATATTTTTCTTTTGTTATAGATATTATGGAGATGCAAATTTTTTAATATTAACTCACGTGTTTAAAAATAAACTGAGTTTGATTCTAAAATATTAAAATACTAAAATTTTATTTATGGGGAGTTACAATATTATACCAAATCACTCCCTCCAATAAAGTAATAATATAATTAAGAAGGAAGCATGTGATATTAATTAAACCTACCTTTGGCCAGACCTTATAAACTTAAAAAGGTGATAGTTGGCCAAGACACTATCTGACATTATCACATAAAAAACAGACACGAGTTTAAGGATTTGAAATATAATTCAATTAGGTATATAAGAGCACCTGCTGTAAGAGCACGTAGTAATAATATAAATACTTCGGAAGTAATCAGAACATTTCCCTTGTTTGGCTATTAACAATGATTTATTAATTTTGAAATAGCAGGTACATAGCTCTTGAATATGCTATACATAGATTACTTTCAATAAAATTTAATCTCTTCAGCTTCAGAGTAATTTGGTTTGTGGGCAAAGAAACAATGGATTATCCATTTCAAAATACATATGATCAAGGGCTTCTTTTATATGTAATTTTTCTACCCTCATTTCTTATTACCATTAAGCTGAAATTCCTCCCAATGGATGAGGAGAGTTTCAACTAGAGATATGAGTTTCACAACTCCATGCAGATTTGGAAACTATGGTGTGAAGTAAAATCACTGGAATTGATGTATCCAACTTTTGAAAAATCATACATAGCCAGTGAAGTTAAAAGGTGTATACATACGCATAGGTTTGTTGCGTGTTCATGAAGATGCAGTAAGCCAACCATGTCTGACGTTGTAGTCATGCTTGCAAGCAATACTTTGGGCCTTTCCTACCCCAAACTCCCTGCAATCAGTTTGGAAGAAGGCTCAAAGAAGAAGAATGTGCATCCATAGTTACCAAATTCACAATACGTTCCGATATGCGGTATGAAAATGGCTCCGCAGTATGTGACTCGAAAAAATAGGATTCACTTGAGGGTAGAGTCTTCTTCGATACAATACCAGTACATTAGGATACATTATAAATTTTGTTATCTTTTAATATGTTTATGTAGCCTCTTGCCTTTTTCCTTTCTTATTTTATTTTTCTTGATGATAATTCTTTAAAAAAATAAAAAGTTTGACATAAATATGAACATAAATTTGCATTAAATTAAAAAATATTGAAGATGCAAAGTGAAGAATATTTAATTTCTTCATATTTGATTCGCTTATTTTTTGTGAATTAGTATACGAATAAAGATGACTCGAGGCATCCTAGTATCATAAATCAGCACGTGTGAATCAATTTGCGATTCATCAAAAAAATGATGAATTTAGTAACTAAGTGTGCATCAAAAAATTCGTTTCCTTCTATTAACGAAGTAACTGTGATTTATATGTAAGGCTCCAATATAACTGTAATATTAGCTGGATCTGCCATTTCCTTTTTTTTTTAATTACTTTGGGGGTCAACTAGACAGGAGGTCAAATTTAAGTGGAAAAAAATAAGCATCCTATTTTGTAGAAGTTATTCTTATTTCTATACCAAAACTTTTGGCCTATCTTGTCTTTGGCTTAGAGCTTGATTTCATGAAACTCTGACTCATATGAGCATGCACTAAAAACAGAGAAACAAAAGAGCACCCATGTATGCTTACATAAGCTTTTTTACTTCTTGTAATTGTGATTTTTATAGATCTCAAAACCCTGATCTCCAAAGTTGGTCCTTCTACGACATTATTTGATCATTAAAATAAAAAGAAATGTGTAAATGGAGAAAGAAATTCTTGGTGAAGTCAGCAACTAGCTTAAGAAACATTTAATCTTCTTTCTCTTAAATATATTGAGCTTGTCATTGGTAAAATGTCAAGGCTCTGATGTCACTGGTCCTTAGATGACACAAAACAGATTTATTTCAATCATCACCAAGTATGCTTAGTAAAGTACAAGTCTAGAACAAACCACAAAATTACACTAAAACCCACTGATGCGTAGAGTTTTGAACTTAAATCCCACAACCCTAGTTACAAAATTTTGAGTATTTTAAGTACTGATTGGAGAACATATGAACTACAGCTAGTTACATATGTTCAGACAGCAGGAGCATAATCATAACCACCATCATCGCCATCTCCTTCAGTGCAGGTTGCAGGAGCATAGTCATATCCTTCATCATCTTCTTCTGCATGCCTCTTGCACCATGGGGCAATGACATTGGGAATGGGCAGCATTTTAGTTTTCTTATATCTTTTAAGCTAATGAGCTTTGGAAGAGAGAAGGGAAGTACAGGAATTGTGGGCAAGAAGAAAAGAAGTGAAGCTCGGTTATGTTGTAAAGTGAGAGCGAGATGAAGTGCCTATAACTAGGGGAAGGAAAGTGCTGAACTCATTCTAGCTCAAGAAATGCTCGTGGGGAGTGTGGAATGATGCTTGGAGTGTGAGCATGGCCTAATTCCAGGATATGCTTTTCTGGTTTTTGGTCCTGCCACGTGGGAAATCCAATTGACACCTAAGCAAACACGTTGGAGCTCTAGCTGCCAAGTAAGCAAACAGAGAGAGATATGCTTAAAGAGAATAATACTTTAGTTAATGGTAGGGTCATTTTAAACAGTAAGATCTTTTGGTGGGGTAAGAACATTGGCAAGGGATGGCATTTGAAAAGGAAAGAAAAACTAGCGAAGAATATAGCAAACAATTTTATCTCTTAACCGAAGAAGCATAAAGGTATGGTTATCCTTTGGCGTCAATCAGGAGTCAACGAAGTAATAATATAATTAGGAATGAAGCATGTGATTTAAACGTACTTTACCAATAATCGTTAGTGCTAATAGTAAGAAGTTAAGACTATTTAAGTATGTTGACTCAGATTTGAGTCTATATATATATGTATCAAATATCTTTGGAAGAGCCTACTCATATTTGAGACATCTAGTTAGCTAGAACTAAATTAATTATAGATTAAAAAACTTGATAACAAATTTGTATTCTACAAATGTAAGTGATCAATATAAAAAAAAAAAAAAAACCTACATTTAGCCAGACCTTTATAAACTTAAAAAGGTGATAGTTGGCCAAGACATTATCTGACATTATCACATATAAAACTGACTAAAATATAATTGAACGGAGTTTCTTCAATTTAGTTTAATTAGATCAACGTTGTAAAATGAGACTAAAATTTTGTTCATACTATCATCAATTTTCTGTTGGATGAATGGTCCAGGAATTGAAATTTTCAAAAAATTAAAAGGTTTATTAAAGGAAAACCTCATAATAGTTTTAAAAACTAGATCAGACATTGACTCAGAGAAACTACTGATTTACCAGTTTACTGATTTAACAGTTAGATCATTAATTGAACTGGAGAAATTTAAAAATATTTTTAAAATAAAATTATAATATATAAAAATACAATTTTATATAATATTTCATCAAATTTTATAGACACTCCTAATAGAAACAAGAACTTGGCCTTGAATTCTAGATCAACATTTGGAAATTAAATCAATGGCAATTACGTAACCAAATGGGGAAGTCAATACCTACCTTTATATTGAATGTTATATACGAGTGTACAAGTTTATATTTTAAAGTGTGACTAGTATTTACTTACAAATAGAGTTTTTAAAATGTAGCAAGTAACATATACACAATGCAGTACATCCATGAAAAGCTCCATACAAAAATCAAAAGTAAATTGTTTATACATAGCAATAGTATCTCAATGTTGTCCTAGTCTTCTCTTGAACACGTATCTAGGTTTTGTCTCAATGCTAAATATATAAAAACAATGTCAGTTTTGATTAATTTATTTGTGTCTCTATTTTTTTATAAATATATACTAAGATAGAATAGAAGAAAGGGTATTTTTGGAAAGAGATTAGGATGGAGTTAAGACAACCTTTGAGATGAGATTGAGACAAAACTGAGACAAGACAACCTTTGTTCCAAAATTTATTTTGGACACAATCTTTTCTCAAATTTTTGTTTGTCCTATCTTAAAATTGTCTTGAATTTTTTTGTCTCGTTTTAGCTTTATTATGAATATCTAATTTGAATTCTAAAAATACAGTTCTGTTAAAATTAAATTAGTTAGTATCTAATATGATGTCAAATACCAAATAATGTATTAAAAAAAATCTATTATGTTAATAGAATGTTGTCTTGAATATTTGAATTTTTTTTATGTTGTACGGAATGTTGATGATGTTACTTGGTAACATCTTGTTGGAATATTTGGAACTTAGATTTTATTTAGTTATTGAAAACTTAGAGGGTTAAGTACATCGATTTTGATTTCAAGAATGGTTGGTACTTTAATTTGGTTATGAATTCTTTGTTAAATCAAACTAGCCCGTCATCCAACACAATGTGTGGGTAAAGACAAATTTAAAAATAGCAACAATAAAAATAGAGCATATGCCACCGAAAAAGAAAGTGAATGTTGTTTAATAAAAATAAGATAGAAATACAGACTTTTTAATATTAGTTCAAGCATCTTAAAAGAGAGTAGAGTTTAATTTTAAAATATGATGGTAGTTGTACTACTATATCATGCTTCTTAATATAAGTAGTCTATTTGCTACCTCAACTTGACATACCTTTTGTTGGATGGTCAACATGGAATTTGGTCTGGGCTTGATCCTACTTGCAAGTTTCACAAGAAAAAGCAGTTTGGTCGGTAGTACTCCAATGCTCAAGTTAGGATCCAATCTGGGTATAAATGGGAATACACTTCAAGAAGATAAAGATTATAGTTGTATAAATACGTACCTTTTTCCTTCTCCATTCTTCCTTTTATAGTACCATAGTCCTTAATGTCTTTTTTCGTGTAGATAGGGAGTGTGAACTTAATTTTAGGCTTCTGACCCTCGTAAGCTCAATTCTGCATTTTAAGGGTAAAGTCTAAGCAGATTAGGTCCACACTACCTTTAAAATTCATAATTTTACAAAATCATATATATATATATATATATAAGACTGAAAACTATAAATATTATGGTTTTTTTTTTACCATGAAAGTTATCAAGCACATTACTCACATGTCGTACATACTCATGCTTTAAAAATTGGCATGAAATTGATGATTATACTTGGAACATGAAACAATTATAGCTCATCATCATAATACGTTGCCGTTTTTCATATTCTGCCATCATTGTGCAGCTGGATTGGGAGGGACCATCAACAATTTTGTACTATTAAGCTTTATAAACTCTATTATTTTGGACAATTAAGCTTTATAAATCCAAAACTATTTCTAGGCCTTCGGGCATTCTCTTAATAGCTCAAGTGGTTAGGATAATTAGATTTTTGGCATATTATCTTAGACTTGTTGACAAAGTGGTCACAAGTTTGGTGCCCCCATTAACATATCAAAATTGAATTTTGCTATTGAGAGCATAATGGATCTATAGAACGAAAACAATCTTGGTCTTCCCATATAATCTCAAGCTTTTAGGATGACTGGTTGCTTGACATGGATATTTTTGATAGTCATATGTTCAAATGGCACTGCCAATTTGGTCTTTCTAATTAAAACTTGTGTCATTTGGCTGGGTACTCTGCCAGGACTGTTTAGTTTATGCGTTTATGTGCTTTATTAAACACAAAATGAAGCCATTTTTGAATATATATATATATATATATAATTTTTCTTTCAATGTGAAAAATGAGTTATTGTTTAATGGTAGAAAGAATATTAGAATTAATTTCATTATAAAAAACAAAATGGTAATTGTCATATTGTATGGCTTTGTTTGTTTGTAATGCCAAAGTTCTACATCTATCATTTGGTTTCACTTACTATCTTCCTATTACAGCTTATATTTAGTAATAAGAGATAAATATAAAGTTGCTTTGACCTCTTTTAAAGTATTAATATGCAGCCTTGGACAGTGATGATCTACTCTATCTCAAGGAACAGATGGAAGCTGAGGAGGATGCAGAAAATTCACTGTATGAAGCATTAGTCTGCAGGCTACAAAGAGAGAGAGGGGAAAGAGGTTTGTGTTCTTCTGGGAGTTATTTATCACCGTACAACTAATGGAAAGATACAATTTTGTATGCCCTCATTTATCTTCAGTGTCATGTGCCAGTTTTGTTCCTAGTCTTTCTTGTCATTCCTGATTCTCAACTTAGAAGTAAAGTTGTGTTGAGTTGGTAACAATGGGGACTCTTTGTAAAGTTGATACAATGCATATGATTTATATCTCATTGCAATTTCATCCTTATGGTTGGATCAAGTGAAATATTAATAAAAATAAAAATATAATCCATGTTTCAGATATATCCTGATTGAAATAAAAGAAAATAAGTGAAATAGCACATGTATCTGCAAATTATTGATCCACATTGGGAATGGTTGCAATGTACTAATTGCTCTCCTCCTGCTCTGGCAGAAAGAATTAGAGTTGACGATTAGAAAGCCTGTACTATATACTGGAATTTCATTTTAACCTTATATTAAAGATCATGCAGTGGTTTGTTAGTAAAAAAATGTTATTATGCAATGCTTTTGTTACTAGCTTGTCATAACATAGGAGTAGGGAACTGCAGGGTGGCATTCCTTGTGTAGATGTTGAACCACAACCAAAGGGTTATTGGCTAATATCTTTTCTTCACTCCTTGTTGTATGAGATGATACAAACAGTTTTTCAAATACCCCTGTAATAGGGCATGGAGAGCTAGAGAGCCATTGGTGATGGAAGAAGTGCAAGTGAGCCCTCCCCAAACCCATGGAGATTAGGATCAAAGTAATTTTTCTACTTGGGAAACTCAAGTAATTTTTCTACCATTTCTTACGTCGTTCTTCCTCTTTTCCTTTTCGTTTTCCTTGTCGAGCTTCTATCCCTTGGCTCCACCTCAAACTATTTTCTCTTTCACTACCGTCATTGATTAACTGATTTCAATACTGAAAACTGGGTTTTATTTGTTGTAGCCATGGGTTTAGGATGTAAGAATAGGGTTGAAAAAGAAGAAAATATTTGACAACATTCCACTTTCATTGGAAGATAATTTAATTTGCTCAGGGTGATGTCAGAAGGGCTTATGTGGGATTTTCAGACACAATCATCATTTTAGAGTTTCTTGAAATTGAAATGGAGTCCTACATGTCTCTTACTAGATAGCAATACTATCAATATTGTATAAAGTAGTATAAAATGCTAAAGATAGCATCTAATATCCAATTATTGAATAAAATCCTAAATTTCGATATTGTAACTGTAGTGAACCGTCGGCCCGGACCGCGGAGGTAGGACCATGGGTTCAGCCCCCGGAGGGTCCACAGAAGAAATTGTCCCCAGAGATGGGCGGAGTTGGCCTTGAACCCAGGACCTTGGAGTTTTGTTCCACATTGAGTGAACGCCTCCTGTTTTGTTCCACATTGAGTGAACGCCTCCTACCACAGGAGGCGTTCACTCAATGTGGAACAAAACCCCAACGTTCTGGGTTTAAGGCCAACTCTGCCCACCTCTGGGGACAATTCCTTCTGTGGATCCTCCGGGGGCTAAACCAACAGTCTCACCTCCGCGGTCGGGGCCCACGGTTCACCACAGTAACCATTCTGTATGAGGCAATGCATAGCAATCAACATTATCTTTAACATGGTTAGTCTCAGTTGTACTACGAAATCCTAAAGGCCGTTTTTTAGGAGAATACCTTCTGCTGTGCTTTATAAAATCGAATGAAGAATGATAGATATCATTCTTGATGTGCTGTCAAAGTCAGTCCGAATGTACCTCTTGAGAAGATATGCCGGCATTTCTGAGCTGTGGAGTTGCTGCAGGTAAATGTTCCAACAAATCTTTCTGGCAATCAATATTTAAAATCAGTTACACTAGACTTGATGATATAAAACTTGAAATGTCAATTGAGATCGTAATAGCAATTAGACTGTCATCTTTTTCTATGTCCTCTCATGGGGGTTTGTGGATGCATGTATATTGGCAGATTCTAGCATGTTGAATGGACAAAATGTCCTCTTCCAATAAAGAAATTAGCGTATATTCTAATGTTTGATTGACATAAGGTCTAGTGCAAGCTATAAACTTGGGGGTGCATCTGGGATAATTGGTGTGGACAACAATCCTGAGAAGTGTGAGAAGGGTACTACAACTACTTCTCTAATTTGTTCTGAATTAAGGACTGAAAAAAATCTCTTGGTTAACTATATGATGTCTTGTTGCAACAGCTAAACCTTTTGGAATTACACAAGTTATCAATCCAAATTCCTGCAAAGAACCTCTTGTCCAGGTGCTTGTCCATTTCAGCAGCTAGACCAAGAAGTATGATTTTGATCACATATGATTTTGCTTCAGCACATAAACTGACTACACATACATGAAACGGAAAACGATTGAAAGGTATAATGATCAATTTGCCAAAATCTTTCAGATGGTGGGGGAGATTTCTCTTTTGAATGCATAGATGACACCGATATGATAAGATAACCACTGCATTGCAGTCATGCTGTGATGTAATTCTCTATATACCTGCAGTTCATATTATGTTATTCTGGAGAACATATTCAAGAAACTTAACTTCATTATACCGTTCCTTCTTTTTCATAGGGATGGGGTTTGACTGTTACCCTTGGCGTGCCAAAAGTGAAGCCTGAGATGTCAGCTCATTATGGTCTACTTCTCAAGGGAAGAACATTGAAAGGATCTCTATTTGAGGGATGGAAACCTTAATCTGATCTTCCTTCATTAGTAGAGAAATATGTGAACAAGGTAAGAGCAAAGGGATGTCTCCTAAGTATATTAAATTTTGACATAAATTATGGTAATGTTTGATATTGGCCAAAATATTCCTTCCTCCCTTTTGCTTTAGTGGTTCTCTAAAATAGGACAAAATTCTCTGTTTTACTTTCTATCTCAAATTTTGTCTTACGAGCTTGGAATTAATTCAAAAGTAATAAAATAATACTGCAACTTGGATTAATTGCATTTTTAGATCAATATTAAACTTATAAGATAGGGTTTAAGACATAAAGTGAGATAGAACTAATTTTAATATGGTATTTTTGTTGCATAATTAGTTATAAGAACTAGTAAGTATTGGAAATGACTTTATAAATAAAATTACAAGAATGATCAATCTGTTATATATTTAAAACTTGTGTACTGATATAATGCTATGATTAAATATGCAGGAAATCCAGATTGATGACTACATAACACATGATTTGCCATTTGAGGATATCAACAGAGCTTTTAGTCTCATGAAGGAAGGAAAGTAAATGTCTGCGTTGTGTGATCCACATGCCCAGGTAAATTCTGTGGCTTCTTTCTCGAGAAAATGAAGTCATTGAACAAGAAATTATTTTATGGTTAAAAGGTAGATGCTTGGTCGATAGGCATTGTTACTTGTAAGGATTATTTTGGTTAAGTGCTTTTCTCTTGCTCAACTGCAACAAATTAACGTGAGTTATATGAGATAACATCTTTTGTACAACAATGTATACCTTTCTTTCTTGATTGGTGAAAAAACTAATTATCAATTACTCATTCCGTTTGATTTTATTTATTCTTCTAAGTTAATATACACAAATTAAGCTATATAATTAATATGTCAAATTTTTTTAAAATTTTAATATATTTTTATTTATTCTGATACGTGAAAAACAAAATATTTTTTTTAAAAAAAAAAAAGAAGAAGAAATAAACACAGAAATCATTTTCAAAATTTCGTAAAAATTCAATAAGAAAATAAAATATAATTTCGGTAAAAAGATTTTTAGAGAAAGAAATCTCTGGTATATAAAAAAAAAAACATTACACAAAATATTATAAAAAGAACTAATGAAAATAACAATATCGGTGACTTAGATTTTCTAAAATATATTTAGAAATACACAAAATAAATAAATAATTTCAAATTTCAGTAAAATGCATTTTATCTTTTAGAAAATAATGGCATAACGATTTTAAAAATACATTCTTAGTAAAAATAATTCAAAATAAATTATAAATGAAAACCAAAAATACACGAAAATATCTTAAAACTAAAATTATGTTAAATCAAATTCTGAAAAAAAAAATTAAACCATAATGAATAAAAAAAAATAATTTCAATATTTCTAAAAAGGAGAATAAGAAAACAAAATATATGGCAAAATGATTTTTAAAATATATTTTCAATAAAAAAAAATTCAAATGAATATAAAAAACAAAATAATATTAAATGAGAACGAAAACAGTTAATAAATCTAATAATATATATATATATATATATATATATATATATATATATATATATATATATATATATATATATATATATATATATAAAGTAATAAGACTAAAAACATATAAAAATGATTTGCAACAAAAAAAAATTGAAAATATATTTTCAGCAGAAATAAAAAGAAGAAAAAACACTGTTAAAAAAATCGCTATAGTTAACAAAAGGTCAATAAGAAAACACAGTTATGTTGTGAAGTGTATGGGAGATGAAATGCCTATAAATAGGGGAAAGAAAGTGCTGAACTCATTCTAGCTCAAGAAATGCGCGTGGAGAATGTGGAATGATGCTTGGAGTATGAGCGTGGCCTAATTCCATGGGAAATCCAATTGACACCTAAGCAACACGTTGGAGCCCCAGCTGCCAAGTAAGCAAACAGTAGAGATGTGCTTAAAGATAATAGCCCTTTAGTGAATGGTAGGGCTATTTTAAACAGTATGATCCTTTAGTGGGTTAAGGAATCTAGAGGCAGGGGACAGAATTTGGAAATGAAACGAAAAACTAGGGAAGAGTATTATGTTAGAAATAATATTATACCAAGCTTAGACATTCTCCTAATAACTTAGCTTATAGATTGAATCGATTCTTAACACAGTATTAGAGTTAAGTTTTGATATAGGTATTAGAGCAAGCGAATTTATCTCGTGAGCAAAGAAATAAAAAAAGGTAGGGTGATCTTTGGGTTTATTATATGTTGGCTATTGGTGTCAACTAGGAGCCAATGAAGTAATAATATAATTAGGAAAATTTACTTGTTTTCTTTTTACTTTGTAGTTTATCTTCCTAACTTCTGCTTCTTTCCAAAGGTATAATAAATATATATATATTAACACTTTTACTTTGTCAAAGGTAATGGATATTATAATAGATAAAACTTTACTTTGTGAACTTGAAGAGCAAGGTAGTGAAGTGTGAATACCAAATGAAGTAGAAAGAAGTAACAACCTCTTCTGCTGTTCAGCAGTATTTCCCGTACTCATATATTCATATCCTAGAAAGAGACTCCTTGGAGAGCATATAAAGCTTTATATAAAAGATTAATAGTATCTATGATATGACACAAATGCGGATATTGGTTGCAATTTTAAGATTGTAAATGCAGATATTTATATTTCGCAATTGGATTTTGTGCTATTAAAATTGCTGTTGCTAGTAGTATCAATTGACAAGATGAAATATGAGTTGTTAAATGATAAATAATTAATCCATCCAAGTGTTTAAATAATGCAAAGTCAATTGACTTCATAGCATTAATATCTATTTTTGACTTCACCAAATCCATTTTTGTCTTTTATATAATGCAGTCCCTCTATCAACACTTTCGTTATTTTAATTTTTGCAAACATAAATATGTTGATTCTTTTTTGGCACGAACCACCAATATTTAATACCACATTAAGTATCAATTAATGCATTCTCAAGGCTTGAATCTCAAGATTTTTATTTAAACTAAAACAATCTCATATTAATTGATCTATTATATTGAAAAGACCAACTGAACTCTACTTGCACATATATAGCTTTGAATTTTAGTTGTGCATTCATTAATATATATATATATATATTAAAAAAAAAAAAAAAACATCTTTTTTTCTCGAGCGCCATAATCAGGACACATCAATTTTTGAGAATATGTGATTCAAAATGTCTCTTCTCTTTGTGTGTCAAGCATTCATTTCCCATTTGATTAACTTTTTGTCCCATTGGAGAATTTCTCATGATTTATCACTAATATGAGTCAGCCGTTGACCCCCGAGTGAAAAATGGATTGGGAGGGACCATCAACAATTTTGTACTATTCCTTCGCTATAGGATCACTGAAAGGACTAATCAATAATCAACTGTGTTTGCAAAGGTGCAAGTTCGATTACACGCACTTGTATCAAATGAGAACTCCTCAAAATCAAAGACTCTTGCATGAGACACCAAGCTCTGATCTTGTGTTTTCTTAGTGTAAAAAAATAAATAAAATAAAATCTGACATCCAATATTACATTAGGTATCGAATAGTTTGAATTTGAGACAAATTGAATTACAAAAGTTGAAATAAATTATTTTAAGATAATTGTATTTTCAAGGTTTAAATTTAAAATTTTTAATTAAATTAAAATTGTATGTGTTTGTGCTTATTGTCCTAGTGGGATGTATCTCCTAACAGTAAAGGGATAAGGATGTAATCTTGCTTCTTCTTCTTATTTTGTCTTCCCCCTATGGATGGATACAAAATTAGAGCAAATTCCTTTTCAGGAGAAGTAAACTGGATTACATCACAGAAAGTTGCATTTTACCTTGTGGAGGAAGATGATGATGCACAATTCCCTTTCTTCCCAATTATGCAAACTTCAATATTAATCTTTGTAATGTGAGATTTCATATCTCCTAATCTTTTTTTTTTTTTTTCATTTAATCCAGGATGTCTCAATATATTTTTGAATATGAAATTAATTATTATTCAAAACATAAAATATTAAGTAACAAATCCTTTCTAACAAGTACTATTTCAAAATTTGAAACTCAATTGGAACTTAGTCCGCTAGCCACATCTTATTAGCTTAATCTATTAATGTAGTCTACCAACAAGTTTATCCTTTAACAGACAAGTGGTGATCTAAGAGATGTGGGAAGTTGTGTGCAATACATAGCGAAAAGATTGTTTCAGATTTCCTGGCTAAAGAAAAAGTAAGGAACTTGGAAAATGACAAGCTCGATACATACTTCCAGCAATTGCATTTACATTTGATGTATCAGTTGCAAACTCTAATGTACAACTCCTTTGCTCCACAGCGGAACCAGGGCTGAGAAATGCAAAGCTAGGCAGTGGGGAATCACCTAAGTTCTGAAATGAAAACCCTCCAGAAGCAGAACACGGAGTTGATTGTTCTACCAAAAAGGAAGAAAATGATGATTTGCAGCTAAATGTTGATGGTTTTGAAAGTGCAAGTGTAATGTCCTAGAGGGGGTGAATAGGATAATAAAAATTTTCACAAAAACTGTTTGTTGACAGAATCAAGCTTAAGGTGATAAGCTTGGTTTAACCAATATAAGCTTGATTCCAGAAACTTCACAGATTAGAGAACGTGATAAAACAGTTTAACATAGTAAGCCAGATAATGATACTGGAAGATAAAATATGTTGAAAATAAAGAGTAAAGTAAAGAGAATGTGCACAGAGATTTATAGTGGTTCGGTCTCAACTTAGACCTACGTCCACTCCCCTCAAACTCAATTGAGAGATTTATCTTCACTATTGATCTGGTTTACAAGATCCTAGCACCTCTTACAACTTCTCGATTTACAGCTCAAGACTTAAGCTTGGTTTTTCAGGAGTACCAAAAACCTCTCACAACTAAGACTATGTCACAAAGGACTATGTCTATGCTGGTTTACAGGATGCCAGCCACCTCTGCTTGGTTTTCCAGGCTAACCAAAAACCCTTACAGAAGAATTTTGAAGATTGAGAAATCAAGCTTTACATGTGCTGCTTGGTTCAGCTAATATACCAATAAGCTTTGATGCACTTAAACAATATTCCAAGTGAGAATGAAGTGCACGAAATTAAGGAGAGGAAGATGAAATCGTGAGAGCTCTTGAAGAATAAACAAATGAACCTTTTAATCTCTCTTCATCTTCTATTTGAGAGTGTATGTAAATGAATCCTTTTGATCTCTCTTCTCTCTTTTTTTCTTGCCTCAGTTATGTGACTCTCCTCCTCTTTTATAGAGTCTCCAAAATATGGCTGTTAAAGGCTTTTCTGACTGAGCTTGATATTGCTTTGACCAAGAAGCCCTTTGATCCACAAAAAAGCCTTCAATCTAGGGAACCTTTGTAGGTTACTGTTGTGATCCACGTAGATCTCTTCCTCAGTAGTTCAGCAATCCTTCATAGCAGACTGTGACACTGAAGTTTGCAGAATACAGCTCAGAAGATAAGCTTGGTTTGCAGGTTATTGTTGTTGTATGAATATGGTAATTCTTGGGTTGATGATGAATTAGAAAATCTTTCCTCTTACTATACTTGTGGAACCCAAGACTGTAAGGATAGTTTGACCTTGATGACAGAATGGACTGATATAGCTTTTACACATATGCTTCATTCTGCAAAAAACTGAAATTGCATGAAAATGGAAACTGTAGATGGGAAGGCAGAACGAACCCAACAGCCCTTCCATTTTTCTGATCTTGTGAGGCCTAATATATCAGCATGTACTGCTGCCATGATGAAGAGCCCAAGACAAAAAGGCATGACATATGATGCCATACACAAGAGGACAAAAATCTCTTTTCCTTCAACACATGAGGACAAAATTTGCTTTATACTGTTGCTGCCACATCTTGCAAGGTTGACCTGCACACTTTCAAACTCCACCTACCAAAGAAGATGGTTCCACGGCAAAGGAAGAAATGCATTTTAAAATGTTGCAACAAAAAGGAATTTTTCTGGATAAATAAAAATAGATGAATACCTTAATAAAATAATTAGATGCAAGCAAAAATTATTTTAACATCAAAATAAATAAATTAGCCCTTGAGCTAACAGGTTCACCGCTGCTGTTGTTCTTGGCAACAGCCATACCAATTTCTCCTCCTTGCCAAACACAAACTCCTTTCTAGATGACATAACACATGGTAATTGAAGTACATGCCACAACAATAACACAATGACGAGACCACTAATCCATATCTACCTTCCCACTAGCTAGCTATAAAATTTTGGGAACGTATATATAAACTGACTGCGAATTGAAGATATGGACTATAATTAATTTGTTTCATATATATATATATATATGTCTGTGTGTGTGTTCATGCAGCAGGAGCATAATCATAACCACCATCATCGTCATTATCATTGTTGTGAGGGTGGTTGTAGGTTCTCTGTGTGTGTGAGAGAGATGAGGGAGCCCCTCTCCTGCCAAGCCTTATGTAGAGCTTAAGGTATGGGCCTTGTGGGTTTGGTCCATAATATTCACCATCTCCTTCATTGCAGGCTGCAGGAGCATACTCATACCAGTCATCGCCATAATCATCTTCATCTGCATGCTTCTTGCACCATGGGGCAATGACCTTGGAAACGGACAGCATTTCCATTTTCTGATTTTTGTAAGTTGATGAGCTTCGGAAGAAAGAAGGGAAGTGGAGGATTTAGGGGGCAGAAATCTAGTGGTACTGGTAGCTGAGAGAAGAGATGTGAAACACAGTTATGTTGTGAAGTTTATGGGAGATGAAATGCCTATAAATAGGGGAAAGAAAGTGCTGAACTCATTCTGGCTCAAGAAATGCACGTAGAGAGTGTGGAATGATGCTTGGAGTGTGAGCATGGCCTAATTCCATGATATGCTTTTGTGGTTTCTGGTCCTGCCATATGGGAAATCCAATTGACACCTAAGCCACACGTTGGAGCCCTAGCTGCCAAGTAAGCAAACAGATAGAGATGTGCTTAAAGAGAATAACCCTTTAGTGAATGGTAGGGCCATTTTAAACAGTAAGATCCTTTAGTGGGTTAAGGAATCTAGAGGCAGGGGATGGAATTTGGAAATGAAACGAAAAACTAGGGAAGAGTATTGTGTTAGAAATAATATTAAACCAAGCTTAGAAACTTTCCTAACAACTTAGCTTATAAACTAAATTGATTCTTGACATAATATTAGAGTTAAGTTCTGATATGAGTACTAGAGCAAGCAATTTTATCTCATAAGCAAAGAAACATAAAAAGTTAGGGTGATCTTTTGGTTTATTATATGTGGGCTATTGGTGTCACCTAGGAACCGATGAAGTAATAATATAATTAGGAAAATTAACTTGTTTTCTTTTTCCTTTGTAGTTTATCTTCCTAACTTCTACTTCTTTCCAAAGGCATAATAAATATATATATTAACACTTTTACTTTGTTAAGGTAATGGATATTATAATAGATAAAACTTTACTTTGTGAACTTGAAGAGCAAGGTAATGAAGTGTGAATACCATAAAAGAGCATTGGTAAGAGCATAATTACTTCAGTTACATTTCCGCCGTGAAGAAAGTGTTTCACTTTACTGTTGTGTTTATTGACCTGGTCCAACAAAATCAGTAGGCAATAGATATAAAAAATTAGAAAGTCAAGGAATTGGTGAGATTGTCTCGTTTGCGTTGTCTTTAAAATTATGTATATATTCGCCCCATGTATTTATAAATCTATCTAAATAGTCTTGCAGAATAGTTTTCTGTCATTGTTCTTTTTCGTTGTAGACTTGGTAGTAGAATGATAACAGATCATGGAGATATTCTCTCCACAATTCAACCAAATCAGATCCCTATCATTCATATCTATCAACTTCATAAATTATGCATATATTGATTTTTTGAACTTACTCTTGATTACTCTTCTAAATTCTTCTCCTATTTCTCTTGTATTGTAATTCAGCAAGCAATTCAATATTAATTTTACCTATTACTTCATTCTCTTGTATAGTAGCACCTCTTGCCTTCACCTACCCTCTCCTTGTATGGATGTTGCTACTTTCTCATATTTGCAGATCAATGATTATAATCGTTACACTTGGATATTTCCCCTTCCATAAAGATCATAAGCTATTGGCTACATAATAAAATACGTTTCAATGTGATGGTTCCCATGATCTTACACAAAGACTTTTTGACTTTTTGCTCAATTTCTCTCCAACCATGTATCATATCTCCTGTCCACATACTCCCCCAACAAAATGATATTGTTTTGATCCTAAAACACACACACCCAAAACAAAGAAAAGACATCTCTCAACATGTCCGCTTCTTTGAAACCATTTTTCCTTATGCCACGCATGAATCATATGCTCTCACCCTTCAATGCCTTCTCATGTTCATCTATGTTTATCTCACCAACTCAAGCTGCACCCACCACCTTTACTATCTCAACTACCTTATCCCCTATACTCACACCTAACTTATCGTCTCCACCTCAACTACCTTCTTCACTTCCCCCATCCATTATTCATGTTTACACTAGATGGCCACGTTCAACATCCTCTATAACCATTCCAGATTCAAGTCCTTCACCATCAATCTTGTCATCATATACAAATTCAAGTGCCCTAACAACAACTTCTTCTCCCTCACCTCCTTTACATGCGACGATTATTTGAGCCAAAAACAACACACATTCCACTCGCATATTCTCTAATTATATCATCTAGTCCACTACCACTCAACCGATCCTGATCTTTCCTCATTCGCTCAAGCAAACAAATTCTCCATTGGCGTCAAGTTATGCTTGATGAGTACTCTGCCCTTCAACGCAACCGAACGAGGACTCTAGTTCCTCATTTTCCCAATATCAACATTATAGGGTGCAATCTAGTCTTTCGAACTAAAATAAAATCTAACAGTTTTATTGATCACTGCAAGGCTTACCTTGTTGCCAAAGGGGATCATTAATCTACCGGCATTAACAACACAAACACCTTTAGCTATGTTGTCAAACTAACAAATAGCTGCATCTCCTCACTCTTGTTATATTTCACAATTGACCTATTAGACAACTTGATGTTAAGAATGTCTTCCTCCATGATAACCTACAAGAACCAATTTACCTGATCCTACCATTTGGATTTGTTGATTCTCACTACCCCCACTATTTTTGTAACCACTATATGGCCTAAACTAGGCGCGCATGCCTAGTTCCATCGTCTCAGGCAAAAATATAATTGAGTATGCCATGCTTTTTGGGTTATCCCAGTCAAGGCCACTTTCAAGCTCAAATTTCATCCACGAATATTGATTTGGGCCACATCCAATTTTCTTAAGATTTTACGAAGTTTCTTTTTTTCTTTTTTTTTTAATTTTAACTTTGTTTTCTATTTTGAATCCCATTAAAATTTGAAGCTTGTATACAATTTGAGCTAAACTATTTCAGACATTTCAAGCAGCCAATGATGCAGACTTTAGTTCTATTCAATTACATTTCCAAAACTGAATTCATTGAAATCAAGAACATATTTGATCTTTCCTATGCCTTAGGGTTATGAAAAAAAATTACGTTACATGCATGTTCTTGTTTCTATCTCTTGCAGCCAAACAGGGAGGCACTAACAAGTCAAGAACCATAATTATTAGCATAATAAGTGCATTATTGGTGGCAGCAGCTCCATTAGCATGCTCCATTTACTACTTCTTGCGGCGGAAGAGAGTAAAAACAGGTAATCATCTCTCAGTATTCATTAACCTAACTAACTGGTGTACACCAGTGTCCTTATTATATCATTGCATGATCCATCCGTAGAGATGCAGCTATTAGAGACCACTCCTATAATTTTCCCTGCCAATGCTCAAAGTGAGAACTCATATGAAGACCTTCCCATTGTTCCTTTTATTATAATTCAAGAGAGCACTGACAACATTTCGGAAGCATCTAAATTGGGAGAAGGCGGGTTTGGTCCTGTTTATAAGGTACTAATGAGTTGGATTTGAGTTTAAGAGTACACCTAGTTTTGATTTAAAATTCAGTTGCCCAGTTTCATTTTCCTTTTTCTCAAATTTTTATTAGGGAACTTTGCCTGATGGGAGGGAAATCGCAGTAAAAAGACTCTCAAAAACTTCTGGGCAAGGCTTAGAGGAGTTCAAAAATGAAGTAATCTTCATAGCTAAATTACAACACAGAAACCTTGTCAGACTTTAAGGTTGCTGCATTGATGAAGACGAAAAGCTGCTTGTATATGAGTACATGCCAAATTCTAGTCTTGACTCTCACCTCTTCGGTATATTTTTGCAGAAATTTGTGCCTTTTTTCTTTCTTATCTCATTTTCATACCTTGAATTACGGTAAATTTCAGGGGAGGGAAGATAAGCAGAGGTTTGGCATTGCTTTGATGATAGAAAGGAGTTAAGATTGTGGGAAAGCCATATTACTAACTGTATTGTTTTTTGCACACTTTTGAAAAATTGGAATTTTCAAATGATGAAATAGAAAAGAAGTATAATAAATAACAAATTTTGTTAAAGAAAGGAATACAGATTTTGCTTTTAGGTTATAATGATGAATTATACATCTATTCTAGTTTCTTGGATTATAAGTCTCTCAACAGGGAAAAATCATATGTGAGTGATGAATTAAATATTTGCTTATGCTACTATTTTCTGTGGTAAGGCTACCTGTTACCTGCCTATTTCTTTCATGCATTTCTTCATCTTCATAAATCTTTTCTCTCTTACTTTCTTATTAGACGAGGAAAAACGAAAGCAACTTGACTGGAAAAGACGACTAAATATTATTAATGGAATTGCAAGAGGATTTCTCTATTTATACGAAGACTCATGTCTTAAAGTGGTTCATAGATATCTCAAAGCAAGTAATGTTTTACTTGACTATGAAATGAATCTAAAAATATCAGACTTTAAAATGGCAAGAACATTTGAAAGAGGCCAGAATCAAGCTAACACTAAAAGAATAATGGGAACATAGTTAAGTGTTGATAGAAATATTTTCTTTTTATAACCAATTAGTTTTGAAAATTCTCCTTCATTGATCCTAACAACAGTTTATATATTTACTTGAAATAGTGGATATATGGCTCTTGAGCATGCTATACAAGGATTATTTTTTGTGAAATCCGATGTTTTTAGTTTTGGAGGTCTTCTATTAGAGATCATTTGTGGGCAGCAGAATAGTGCATACCACTTATCTGAACATGGACAAAGTCTTCTTATACATGTGAGTTTTCTACTATCTTCTAACCACAAATTTGAAATTCTGCAGGTGAGACAATGAGAGATTCAACTAGAGCTTATGAATTTATCAATTCTAATGCAGGCTTGGACACTATGGCGTGAAGGAAAATCACTAGAACTGATGGAGCCAACTCTAGAAAAATCGTACATTGCCAATGAAGTTACAAGGTACATACACATCGGTTTGTTGTGTGTTCAAGAAGACGCAGCAGATAGACCAACCAAGTCCGGTGTTGTTGTCATGCTCGCAAGCGAAACGATGACTCTTCCCCAGCCTAACCACCCTGCATTTTCAGTAGGAAGAATGGTCAGAGAAGAAGAATCTACATCAAAAAGTCCCAAGGATCCCTCTATTAATGATGTAACAGTTTCTCATATTGCTCCCAGGTAATGGCAATAAAATAATAAACCACTTCTTGCGTTACCTTTGGGGACGACAAATTCCCCTAATTAAACAGGATTTGGTGGGAATTTTTTTATGAGAATAGGACAATAATCATCTTCCATGCCCGTTGTGAATTATCGAACAATTACTAAAATACATTTATATATATTTAAAATAAAATAAGTATATTAAATAAGGGCAATTAATTTAGTAATTTAATTAATAATAAATTTTATTTATAAATTTAAATTAATTTATTCTTATTTATTGATTTAAAATAATAATTTTAATCATTTATTTATAATTAATATTACTAATAACGAAGACTATACTCTCTATCCCGTTACGTTGAGGGGCATTAAGGCACCAGGATTCAAATTAAGAGGAGAAAAGCAGAAAGACTCCTGCTATTTGGCCCCATCAAGAACACTGAACCCTGCCATTGTGGAAGTACTTACAACAAAGTAAATAGCAACTATGTTGTGTCTCTAGTAAATGCTCAAGGTTCCCCAAGTAAATAGGGACAGTAAGAGTTGTTGTCCTTAGACATATCTGTATTAAGTATCAACTTCTTTTCTCTAATTACCATATAGACTTAGCAATGAGGCAATGAAAATTAACTAAACAAACTAAAATCAACCAGACAAAGCACACTGTAACTATTAGTAAAGACTATATAAGATGAATACTAAGTTCCTGATTAATTTCAACTAGGGTTATATACATAGATATGATAAATTAAATTAAACAATCACATGTTCTACTCGTTTAAAGTCCAATGCCCCAAATTGGAATAGAGCCAATTCTTTGGAAAAATTAAGCCACCTTCCTTGTAGTAAATTGATTGCATCATCCCTTAGCACAACTCAATTGAGAAAAGACTTACTCTGGTCTACAAAATTATTTAATGATTATGTGATCCACATTTTCCTATTCCCAGCTTATGCTTAAATCATAATTATTAACCCTAAAAGCCTCTTCAAGTATTAACCTTTCCATTTAAAGCATCAACAACACCACAACTTTTGGTGATTAAGTTATAAATCACATTAAGTGAAACATTAATTACTTAAATAGTTCCAAATGAAATTGAACAACTTAAACAATCAATACTTGTATATAAATCCTCAAGATACATTCTTCTCCTATTGTAGGAAGTTTAGCAATTCATAATAAAACAACAAAACTCAATAACTTGAAAGAGTTCATGAAGAATGGAAAGAGAGGATTATTCTATATGGTTGAAATTGCAGAATCTCCTTTGATCTTGCACAATCATTCCCCTAATTCTGTCTCCAATTCGTTCCCCCTTCAAACTTATTTCCTTTTGCCTTAAATCACCTATTATACTAAGCTTTTTAGGCACTATGCTAGAAATAACCTATTACAATGTCTGCTAAATAATTGTTGTAACAAGTTAAGTGGGAAAGTTGATATTAGTTCTTTCTTTATAAAGCGTATTGTTACATCCCTTGCCTGACAAAGCGTTGTAACATATACCTATTAAAATTCACAAGAACCTATTATAGTTAATAAAACGCTATTAACAGTTACGCCTTTTATAGTGAGTGATAATGAAATCACTATAATAGGTTGCTTCGAAGAAAAGTGACAGCCACTTATGCTTTTAAGAGCATTTTAGAAGAGGTTAAATAATGTCTATTTGATATGATGCTAATTGTTTAATACGTCTACGATATTTCAAAGATACCATAAAAATCTTAAATTTGTTTTGCTGCTCTTTTATATTGGCAAGGCAGATATTTATATTCAATTTGTAATCCAATTTAAAGAGAGCCCAAGTATATCTTATCCTAAATTTTATAATTGGTCAAAAAATTATTAAATGCTACAATTTTAATAATTTAATAATATTCAAAAAATTATTTTATATTTTATCATAAAGTTTAAAATAGTGTATGAAACACACAAATGAAATAGAGATGCACTCCGATCTCTTTCATATATAAATGATATTTAGAATTGTGGGACTGATTGCAAAAATACAAGTGATGTCAATCTAGTTTGTGCTCTATTCAAATATCAAATAGAATGAGCAGCTTGTGCTATGCGCAGTCGACTTTGAAAATTCTTAAGCTTGCTGTCAAGTCATTTCTCAGAAACATCAAAATGTCTTTACCTTTTATTAGAAGTTAGTTGCAATTCGACCGTGGTCTGTTCATGCCCTTCGATGAAGTAACCCGTCAGTTACAAGTCAAAGTTGTCTGCTTTCAATATCTCATATACGTTATTGTGGTTTTAATAAAATATTTCTTTTTCAACTGTTGTTTTACAATATTAATATAGTTATTTTTTTTCATTTTTACTCTTAACAAATAATTAATTTGTAACTTTTTGCATACTTAAAATGAAATAGTTGAAGTATTTAATATTAAAATAATTTTAAGAAATTATATTATTCATTAAGTTATTTATTTATTTTTGTCATTTTTTATCAAAACCTTAAAGGTAAATAAATTAAATTCCAATCCATACCAAAGAATTCATGTATTTAGGAATTAAATCTTACAAAATTATTCAAATTAAACGAGAAAATCTTACAAAGGTATGGTTTTTTTTACAAGAGATTAAAAAAAAAAAAACAAAAAAAAAATCTAGAGACTACATTTAGGAACCGACATAAAATCAGCCTGTAGTGCCATCTTTAACTTCATGCCATGCTAATTTGTCTGCACACAATTATTTGCTCCTCTAAGCTTATGGCAGGTATGCACACAATTAATTTCTGAATATAAGAGGAATTGATTTCCTAATTAATAATTTTATTCTTTTACTTAATTACAGTTTCAGTTTCTCTAATTTATCTATGTACAAGTTTTGATCGCATTATTACAATACCATTAAAAAAACTAACATGTCACTATAATTTTAATTTATGATCTGCCTTCAAATCCTTTTGTAATTTGCATAAGATTTATTAAAAAAAAAAAAAACAATGGCCAAAGAAGGTTACGTGTGTGCCTTCACCTTCTTCCTCCAATAGGTCAGTCAACTGATGACTCTCTTGAGGTCACTGCTATGGAAGGTCATGTATGCATGTGAGAATTGGCTTCTCTGTGGAAGAATACTTCTATTAAATATATTTAAATCATCTACCTAAAATATTTAAAATAGCATCAGTTAAAATATATTTACTTATAATCTGAGTAAATTGCGGCGACAAACGAAGAGCAAAATATATTCAAAAGAAAAGCAGAATTTAAAGACTCTGTTGTTTTATAGATTTTCCATGCTAATGCTAATGTTATCCCAGAAGTTTCATAGATTTTTTCTCTGTTGTTTTCTCATTAGACAAGGATAAAAGAAAGCTACTTGATTGGAAACTGAGACTAAGTATTATTAATGGAATTGTAAGAGGACTTCTTTACTTGCATAAAGATTCTCAACTCAAAGTAATTTATAAAGATCTCAAAGCGAGTAATATTTTACTTAACTATGAGATGAATCTAAAAATATCAGATTTTGAAATGGCAATAGCATTTGAAAGAGGCCAGAATCAAGCTAACACTAAAAGAATAATGAGAACTTAGTTAAGTGTTGATAGAAATACTTTTCTTCATGACAATTTAATTTATAAGTAATTTGAAAATTCTCCTTGGTTGTTCTTTTGACAATGGTTTGTTTACTTGAAATAGTAGATATGTGGCTCCTGAGTATACTATGGAAGGATTATTTTCATAAAATTGGATGTTTACAGCTTCGGTATTCTTATGTTGGAGATCATCTGTGGACAACAGAATAGTGGATTCTAGCTCTCCGATCATGGTCAAAGTCTTCTCGTATATGTGAGTTTTCTACTATCTCCTTACCATAAACTTGAATTCCACTGCAAGATTAGGACAGTTTCAACAAGAGCTTACGAATTCACAATTCCATGTAGACATGGAAACTATGGTGTGAAGGAAAATCACTAGAACTGGTGGATCCAACTCTAGAAAAATCATACATAGGCCATGAAGTTGCAAGGTGCATACACATTGGTTTGTTATGTGTTCAAGAAGATGCAGCAGATAGACCAACCATATCCGGTGTTGTTCTCATGTTGGGAAGCGATACAATGACTCTTCGCTGTCCCAACCGCCCTGCATTTTCAGTTGGAAAAGTGGCCCTAGGAGAAGAATCTTCAATGAAAAACCCCATGGAACCTTCTATTAATGACGTAGCTGTTTCTAATATTAGTCCCAGGTAATGGCAATAGATGGATAAACCATTTCCTATGTTACCTTGAGGGCTCAAATTAAGAGGAGAAAAGCAGAAAGGTTCGTGCTATTTGGCCCTGAAGAGAAAATTGACCCCTGCCATTATATAAGTACTTACAAAATAAGCAGCACTATTTTATCCCTAGCTAGCAATTGCACTAGGTTGCACAAGCAAATAGTGAGAATAAGAGTTTATGTATTGAGGGATTTTGTGTATCGTGTATCAAACTTTTTCTCTAGGAGAATAAGAGTTTATGTATTGAGGGATTTTGTGTATCGTGTATCAAACTTTTTCTCTAGGAGAATAAGAGTTTATGTATTGAGGGATTTTGTGTATCGTGTATCAAACTTTTTCTCTAATCACTATACCGACTTAGCAATGAATGGAAAGGGAATTAAAATTAAATGGAACAACTAGAATTAACTAAGAGTCTGTTTGACAATGTTTGCTGAAAGTTACAAAATTGTAGTGTGTTGTTATGAAGTTAATTGAAAGCTTATAATTATATAACTAGCTAATTAAATTAGATATATTGGACAAAATTAAATATATAATTAGCTGAAATGACTAAAAAGAATATATAATATTATATTGACATAATAGTAAGATTAGATAAGGGTAACTAATTTAGCAGTTTAATTGATAAATAATTTCCGGAATACAAATATAATTCTTTCAGAGACTTGCAGTTACTAATCTCTGGGGTATTTGTCCCGTAGAACCCATTAGTGGACAGCACAAAGGTCCGCAGACTCAAACGTCCAATTTCAGGTCCTAATAGACTAGAAATCCCATAAGAAGTGAGGTCAAGGGAAACCACATTATGGGCATGATCGCATTGGACTCCTACCCATGAGCATGGAGTAGAATCGGAAGCACTCCAACCTATCAGACTTCAGGGAAAGAAACAATGATAAATGGTCTCAATGGGAGTAAAGAGGAATCAAAAGTACACTTACCTTGTTGCAGTTAATAAGAAGAGCAAAACGATTGAAAAAGTGCTGTTTTGGGCTTTTCACTCTGACTCTGATAAGGGAAGAGATGAAATGAGATTGAAATGGAGTTAAATCGCCAAGAAAAAACGAAAGGAGCGAGTACAATGCAAAGGAGAAGTATCTAAGGATACTAGTATGCTATGCTGCCACCAGTCAATGACACAGTCAAGCGAGTCTATGCATTATCTCTCATTTAAAGTTAAATCACACCTATTAAAGCATATTTATTCTTCTAGATTAAATTAAATTTATTATATAATTTCTCGTTTTATTTTACTCTCTAAATCTTTATCATTATAATTATTTTATTTACTAATGTACAAATAAAAGATGAGAGTGTAACAGTAAACATTGTTTTAAAATTTTAAAATAATGTCTAAATAATAACAAAATTTTTATTCCAAAACAACATATAAAAAGTAATAAAAATATATTATAAATAGAAAATTAAATAAAAAATTTATAATTAATATAATACACTAATTAATAATTTCTTAATTTATACCCAACATCTTTAAATTTGAGACAACAAGAGTATTGATTTTAGACTCTAATTAATGCTTGTTGGAATTTCCCTTTCATTGCAGTGCCGTGAGACTAATTAATTTTTTTCAAAGTTCAAAGACGAGATTTTAGCAGAAAATTAGATTGAAGAAAGTAATAAAGAGATTATCTCAGTCTACTTGTTTTTCATAAATGATTGGCTCTACTTTATTATCTTATGTATCAAAAAGTGCTAGGACTAGACCTATAATTTTATACTATTTTTTACTTTTTTTTTATAATTTTATTTATATAACATAATTAAAATAAATAGAATGTATACAAATATGTGTATCTATAAGTGCATGACTTGTATTTCCGCTATGTGTTAAACACTTCCAAGTTACAACTGCAACACTAAATCTTAATCAATATATGGAAAAGTCACTCCTTGGTGTAAATATATAAAATTGATTTTTAGCCATCCAACATGAAAATACGAGTTCTCGCTTCATAGATTTTAGGCCTTATTACCTTTAATCTATATAGAAATTCTAGGGTAGACTTCAGTTCATCCAAGTTAGGGGCAGCCAACCAAAATCCAAAAGTATACAAACATGCTAACAAAGCCCCACATAACAGTTAGTAAATAATTACATTCTTTTTAGGCTAGGGTTTGATTTTATATATATATACGGAGAAGGTTTTGTTAAAAAAATTATATTTATTTCGATAATATTTCTATTTTAAAAAGATTAATTTTTAGTCATTAACTAAAAAATATTCTTAATGCAAAAAGAAAAAGTATACAATAAATTGATAGTAGAGTCAAAATTTTATCACCAAGTAACTAAAAAATGGATATACAATTTTTTTTTATTGAGTAACTACTTTTTATTTATAGTTTATTTTTACATAATAACTAAAGAAATGATTGGTGATTTTTCTTTTTGTATCTATTGGTATTACAATAAAAAATTATAATTATTTTTTCTTAACATATATTTTCTTTTAAACTTGAACATGTAACGTTACAAAGACTCTCAATTAAGTCACTCATTTGTATAATTGAGTAGACATAAATCAGTGTGCAAGAAAATTTTCCGTTTACGGAGTCAACAACGAGACAAGAGACCATGAATTTTGGGACTATATATATATATATATATTATTTAGCTAATTGTTATCTACGTTTTCTTCTCTTTTGTTCAAGAGTAACTTTCAGGTACACTTTACAATTCTGGCGCTTTTTGCATTCCTTGGATAGTAATAAACCATGGAATGCGCTGAAGTAACATATCGCATTGCAGCTCTCCTTGCTCAAATCCAGCACGGCCGTGTTCTTTTTTATTCCAATTTTATCAACTCCAATTGCCAAACAACACCCCAGCTCCGATACAAATCACTGCTAAGCAGCTTCTATGCAATCACGAAGTTTTCGAGGACTTAATCGAATGTGCTTCCGTCTGGGGCTTGAGTATGTTGTGATGGGGATGAAGAACAAGTTCAACCCTAAGGGAGAGACAGAGCGTGCAATGGGATTGTTTGATGTCATGCCTCATCAAAATGCCATTTCTGGGACGGTGATTATTAATGGGCCAGTGGAGAATGGGACCTTTTGAAATTAATTGACGCACGGAACCTGTTTGATCAAATGCCAGAGAAGTATCACACCTGCAGGATCAATATATAATGGATGAAAGAAAATATTGCTGACATAAGAGATACTGTTGAACTGCAGTCTAAAGTGTTGGACTCATTAAAAAAAGAAAGGCATATTGTGGCCGTGTCCGTGTCCGTGATGTAGGGGGGAGGGGCACTACAATAAAGTGCCCAGTCCGTGCTTCCTAGAAGCTTGTGCTGTATTCAAACAATAAAGAGAAAGATCAGCTTGAAATGTCTTCATGGATCGTTCAACGCTTTTGTGGTGAACAAAGGCAGACGCATTGTACTTGAAAATTATGAACCAATTCTGTCCACTCACATTCTTGATCGTCAAAATGTTATGAAAGGTCAAAATCTATGTCGTCATCTTTTACAAGTTGGTGATAAATATTGATCTTAACAGCTTTTAGTCATCGGTCAGAAAATTGAAGTCTTGGGTCCTATTATAATATAATCATGCACTTCAATTTGCATATCATGGGCATGTAGCTAAAACAAAGTGCAAATTACCCAATGGAGGGCATCAAAGAGCTCATTTCCAGATCACCAATGCCCGTTACTCTCCTAGTCCTAGCACTGCTGAGCCTTACAATCTTAACCACAGAAGCACAATCCCCGTCTTACATAGGAGATGACTGTGAAAGCTCAACAGAACAAGCCCTCTCTAGTACATATCAAACCAACGTTAACAAAATCCTCTCATGGCTAACCTCTAGTGTAGGAACAAGCAAAGGCTACAACCACATCACCATAGGCACCGGCACAAATGATACAGTTTTCGGCCTCTTTGATTGCCGGGGTGATGTGGACATTTCCTTCTGCCAGTTTTGTATCTCCACTGCTCAGAGAGAGATGTTGACTAGTTGTCCCAACCGTGTTTCTGCTGTAATGTGGTATGATTACTGCGTTCTCCGATACTCGAATCAGGATTTCATTGGGAATGTCACTTTGCAGCCTAATTGGATTCATTTTGGAAGCAAAAACATCTCGAATCCCACAGAAGTTAACACAAGTGAGAATTATATAAGGAGTTTGATAAGGATAGCTACTGAGGAGACGAACCAGTTGTATGCCATGGGGGAGTTTTATTTGAGTAATGGAGAGAAAAGATATGGCATGGTGCAGTGTACAAGAGACCTTAGCAACGAGGGTTGTGCCCAGTGTTTGAAGGCCATGTTAGGGAAAGTTCCGCAGTGCTGTGTACAAGAGTTGGGATGGCAGGTTAATGTTCCAAGTTGTTTGGTGAGGTACCAGGATTATATCTTCTATGCGAACAATGGTCACACAACACCTTCTCCTATGCCTAATTCTCCAACAGGTAACAGATTAAAAACTTTTGCTTTCTTAAGATTGTTTAGTTTGGCTTTGAATTTTATTGCACAAAATCATAGATTTTTTCATATAACTCGTCTCAGAAGTCTAACAATATATGTATATATATAGCTTTTTCAAAAAAATACACGTTTAATAAAGTTTGATAGAGAAGACGAAATTTGGAATATAAATAGGCCATCTCAAATAGTTATATATCCCAAATTCATGGAAAAGATACGGAAAACTAGATATATGTTTGATGCCAAAAACTTCTTAAGCTAATAAATCTTTGATTCAATGGCTTGGATAGCTGGGCTTGAGGCCATGAAAAAATGTTGGTGAGGCATCCTAAGTGAATTCTACCACTTTTTTCTAACGTAGATTAGCCCATTCTTTAACTTACAAAAACAGAAAAAGAAAAAGGCCTTTCTCGTCCCTAACAACCGGTATCAAAAAACTTCCACTGACAAAACAAGTAGTATAAGCTACTTATTTCACCAGAGAGTTCATAATGATTGTTCTTATAGTTTATAAGTTTCGAGGAATTTAAATTTTTTTCACTGCATTATATTATTTTAATGGGTTAAATTTAAAATAAATTTTTTAGTGTCAACACTTAAATAAATGAGTAAATATTTTATAATGATATGAATAAATAGTTATAGATTTTTTTATTGTGGACCCCACCAATATCAATAATATAGATTTAAGAATCCATGCTATCTTAAATGCGCTAGTGGGGTCCACAATCCCAAATATTCTAACACGCCAAACGAGGGGTCATAAACACGATGCTTTGTTGTGAAACCTCTTCTGAGGGCAAATAGACTCGGTCTTCGTTTCTAGAGGTTGTAGCCTATATTCTGCAGTCAATTTAGAATAGTCAAATTGGGCTCTGCTTTCCAATCTCTCTGTCTTCCTAGTTTCCCCAACTCGACAATAATTGATTTCTACCATCCTAACTTCACATGCTTCACTTTGTAGAATGCTCGTAGCTCAGGTATGCCAGATTACAATAAATTCAAATCTTCAAAGAAAAATCTCTCTGCAGGACTCATCCACACCCTTCTAAGAATATTCAAAAGGGGAAGAAAAACAGAATTAACCAAATTCATGTTTTCCCGTTGTTCTTTCCTACGCCTTGGGAATCGTTAACTAAATAAGGACTAAGAATATTTCTGTAGTTTTTGTATGTTGAATTTGGTATATATGGGAAAAAAAAAAATTATGCATTATGATATTACTTGTATGATCTCTTGCAGCCAAACAAGGAGGTAAGAGTAAGTCAAGAACCTTGATCATTAGCATAATAAGTGCATTGGCGGCAGTAGCTCTGTTAAGTTGCTCCACATACTACTTCTTTTGCCGAAATAGGGTAAAAGAAGGTAATTACCTCTCATTAACCTGGTGTACAAGTAATATTATTAGATTATTCACACTATAAACTGACATGGTTCATTTATTGATGGGATGCTATCAGAGACCACTCTTTTAACATTCCATGGCAATGTTGAAAGTGAGAATTCATATGAAGACCTTTATGCAATCCCTTTTATGATAATTCAACAGAGTACCAATAAATTTTCAGAAGCATTTAAATTGGGAGAAGGTGGATTTGGTCCTGTTTACAAGGTATAAACGAGTTGGATTTGAATGATATGCCCAGTTTTGATTTAACATTCTGCTTCCCTATTTCTCTTAATTTCCATTTCCTCAACTTTTTTAGGGAATTTTGCCAGATGGGAGGGAAATTGCAGTAAAGAGGCTATCGCAATCTTCTGGACAAGGCTTGCAGGAGTTCAAAAATGAAGTAATCTTCATAGCTAAGTTGCAACACAGAAACCTTGTCAGACTTTTAGGCTGCTGTATTGAAAGAAACGAAAAGCTACTTGTTTATGAGTACATGCCAAATTCCAGTCTTGATTCTCACCTCTTTCGTATGATTTTGCTGAACTTTGTGCCTTTCTCCATCTCTTTTTCCTTCTTTTCTCATTTTCATATTTTGAATGAGGGTTAATATGTTGTTCATGGGTATGGGGGAGGGAGTGATGATAAGTAGAAGGTTGGGATTGCTTTGGTGATAGGAAGGAATTAAGAATGAAGCAAAGCCATAATACTAACTTTCCTGTTTTCAAAGCTTCTCAAGATGACAGCAACTGATTGGATATGATGAAATAGACAAGAAGATTAAGAAATCGAAGATATTGATTAGAAAGGAAAATCACATTTTGCATTTAGGTTTCTAGATGAATTATAGATCACATCTATCTCTATGATTATAAGGTTCCTTGCCTAGAAAAACCATCCATAATAGTTTGATGGAGTACATATTGCTTCCGCTATTTTCCATGCTAAGACCAATTTACCTGCTATTCTGGTTATTTTTTTTTTTTTTTCATACACTCTCTTTCATAGAAGTTTTGTTTTTGTTTTTTTATTAGATTTGGAAAAAAGAAAGCAACTTGATTGGAAACTACGATTAAACATTATTGATGAAATTGCTAAAGGACTTCTCTACCTACATGAAGACTCTAGACTCAAAGTAATCCATAGAGATCTCAAAACTAGCAATGTTTTACTTGATTGTGAGATGAATCCAAAAATATCAGATTTTAGAACGGCAAGAAAGTTCGAACGAGGCCAAGATGAAGAAAAAACGAAAAGAGTAATGGGTACTTAGTAAGTTCTGTTAGAACTCCTTTTCTTAGTGACATAATAGCTCTTAAGTAGTCAGAATATTTTGCTTGGTTGACTACGAACAATGATAGTGGTTTATTTATTTGAAACAGTGGATACATGGCTCCTGAGTATGCTATGCAAGGATTATTTTCAGTTAAATCTGATATTTTCAGCTTTGGAGTTATTTTGTTGGAGATCATTTGTGGGCAAAGGAATAATGGATTATTCATTTCAAAATATGGTGATGGTCTTCTTATATATGTAAGTTTTCTACCCTCTTCTAAAGTTGAAATTCCACCCAAGAGATGCAGAGAGCTTCAACTGAGCTTATGAATTTCACAATTCCATACAGATTTGGAAACTTTGGTGCGAAGGAAAATCACTGGAACTGATGGATTCAACTCTAGAAAAATCATACATAGACAATGAAGTTACAAGGTGCATACACATAGGTTTGTTATGTGTTCAAGAAGATGCAGCAGATAGACCAACCATGTCCGATGTTGTTGTCATGCTTGCAAGCGATACAATGGCACTTCCCCACCCCAAGCACCCTGCATTTTCCGTTGGAAGAAGGGTAATAAAAGAAGAATCTGCATCAAAAACTTCAAATCCTTCAATCAATGAAGTAACCATGTCTCATATTGCTCCCAGATAAAGGTAGTAGCTGGATGAACCATTTCCTCTTTTACTTTGAGGGTCAATGAGGCATGGTGTCCAAATTAAGTGGAAAAAGTGAACATCCATTTTTGTAGTTGAGCAGCATTATTCTTTACAGATATCTGAGAAAGGAAACTCTCATTTTGGCCAAGATTTGAACTTTTTATGATCCATCCGACCCATGAAGTCTTCTGCTAACTTATGTGGATCATCATTTAAAAGATCCATAGATTAGTTGTTGTATATTAATTGTATTTTCTGTGTAAATTGAGGACATTATTTACCTAATTCATGAAAATGCAAATATATCTTAAGTATATTTCAAGCTCAATCCTGGTCCCTCCATCAGTCTTCTTTCTAATTTCTACTAAGTAAAGCTCTTAACAGGCGTGAGCGTGCACATAAAAAACAAAGGGAAATAAAAGAGCATTGATCCTGATATGCTTACATAAGCTTGTTTGCTTCTTTTGAGTAAGATTTCTACAGATCCCAATGCCTCCTGCTCTCCAAGTTGATCCTTGTATGACAATCTTTAAGCATTTAAATAAGAAATATAGTGGAGATGAAACAACAAATCACTAATGTCACTAGTCATCAGATGACACAAAACTGATTTATTTAAATCATCATAAAAAAAACATGCCAACTACCCACTTCGATGATCTTTCTTGCCTCAGAGATTAGTCTTTAACTATTGCCTCTAAAATACCATTAATTCAAACCAAAAAAAAAGTACATGTCTAGATTCTAAAACAAACACTGAAACCCACTATTGCATAGCTTTTGAACTTAATTCCCACTACGTACAAAATTTTCAGAATGTAAGTGCTGATTAGAGAGAACATGTGAACTATAGCTACTTGCATTATTGCATATGTTCAAGCAGCAGGAGCATAATCATAACCACCATCGTCGTCGTCATCACCATCTCCTTCAGTGCAGCTTGCAGGAGCATAGTCATATACATCATCACCATCGTCATCGCTGTCGACACGCTTCTTGCTCCACGGGGCAAAGACCTTGGAAATGGACAGCATTTTCATTTTCTTATATTTGTTTGAAGCTGATGAGCTTCAGAAGAGAGAATTAATTAAGTACAAGAAATTGTGAGCAAGAAATTTTAGTAGTACTCGTTGCTGGGAGAAAAGAAGTGAAGGTCGGTTGTATTGTTAAGTGTATGAGAGATGAAGTGGCTATAAATAGGGGAAAGTAAGTGTTGAACTCATTCTAGCTCAAGAAATGCACGTGGGTTTTGTGGAATGATGCTTGGAGTATGAGCATTGCCTAATTCCAGGTTATGCTTTTGTGGTTTTTGGTCCTGCCACATGGGAAATCCAATTGACAACTAAGCAAACACGTTGGAGCTTCAGCTGCCAAGTAAGCAGCTGAAAGATATGCTTAAGAGAATATAATCCTCGGCGAATGGAACTTGAAAAAGAAAGGAAAGTAGTGAGGAATATAATGAGCAATTTTATTTAAGCAAAGGAACAGAAAGGTATGATTACCTTTTGGTTTATTATATGTTGGCTATTGAGGTCAACCAGGAGTCAATGAAGTAATAATATAATTCAATTGTTTTCTTTTTTCCTTGGTGGATTCTTTTCCTAGCTTCTTGGCTTCTCGACAAAGGGGAAAAAAAGACATGAGGTGATTTTAGAGGATATGTGTGTGTGTGTATATATATATATATATATATATATATATATATATATATTGATCAACTTCCCTTTAATTTTTGGTGGAATATATAGTGATATGTTTCTATTTACAAAATATTCACACCTTTTACATCTACTCACAGTAATATTTGAGTTTTACAAAACCAATCAAAACTTAAACTAGATCACACATGGTAATATTTACAAGGATTGATATAATAATAAATTTATCCCTCTTCCCTCCATTAAATGGAGGTAATCCTTCTCCTCTATTAAAAACCTTCCCCCAGCTTTCCTTTCCTTTGAACCAAATAGTCTCGTTGTAGTCCATGCACACACAGCAACTTGCTCTCTCTATGTCTCTTACATTGTCAGTTGGAATATTTAAAACTTAGACTTAATATTATGTTGATTATAAGTGTTTGATCATTTTGTTCCTAGAGTATGCTGTTGTGAGTGAGTTTGTGTTAACTACACCTTGTGAGTGATCGAGTTGATTATTGATGGGTAGGTTAAACCTATTAACTCATTAGAGTTATATACAAAGAGGTCATTGGTCTCTATCTATATATGTCTGTTGCTGCTCTATTGATGTGACACAGGTAAAAAAAATATCAAGTATAGAGAACGATTTTCTCTCCTAGGCGCAATACAATTTTGTGTTCTCTCCGCTGTAATCTCTCCAACAGAAAAAACATGTATCCTATTGAGCCTCCAAGTAATTCTAGATCCTATGCTATAGAATAGAATAATCTGCAAATCATGAATTAGTCTTGTGTAAATTTCCTTCATTGTCTTGTTCTACATTTTCATATTTCCATGAGTATTACTCCGTCAAAGAGCAGAAACTGAGCAAAGTCACCACCAAATTCTGGAATTTAATCGTGTAATAGGGATCACTAAATAATTTTATATATTATCTCTTCGTAGAACAATGCACCAACAATGTTAAAGGTTCAAAAAGACTCAAAACCAAGTAAATTTTTAAGGAGAAAAATGTTGGTGGCACTGGACTATTGGCGGAGATATTGCCTATATAATTTATTCAAGTAAATATTTGCTTCTTTTCCATTGAAACAATAACTATTCTATTTTATTTATGGACGTTTTTGCAGATTTTAATAGTGAAAGTTCTATGTATTTTCTTTATGTGTCTCTCTCTTACATTTATTTCTATAACTTTTCTTTTTATAGTATTGTCTCTATAATAATTAATACACATTGGATGTACACTTACTAGTGTACAATTAGCATTTTTCTCAGACTTTTATAGATCACAAAACCCTATCTCCAAGTTTGACCTTTGACGACAATCTTTAAGCATTTAAATAAAGATAATTATACAATAGAGAAAGAAATTCTTGCTGAAATCGTCATCTTCGTAAATTCTTTCCTGCATATATAGCTTGTCACTGATATGAAACGACAAAGCACTGATATCACTGGTCATTAGATGACACATGTAACAAATTTATTTCAATCATCACAATGAAAAGCATGCTAATTCATAGCTTTTGAACTTAATCCCCACTATCTACAAAATTTTGAGAATCTAAGTACTGATTGGAGAAAGAACATATCAACTATGGCTATAGTTGCATTTATTCAGGCAGCAGGAGCATAATCATAACCGCCGTCGTCGTCATCTCCTTCAACGCAGGCTGCAGTAGCATGCTGGTATCCATCATCACCATCATCATCTCCATCAACACGCTTCTTGCCCCATGGAAATGGACAGCATTTTCATTTTCTTGTATTTCTGAAGCTTTGGAAGGGAGAAGGCTTACAAGAATTGTGGGTCAGAAATTTTAGTTGTAATGGTGGCTGGAAGAAAAGAAGTGAAGCTCAGTTATGTTGTAAAGCGTATGGGAGATGAACTGCCTACAAAATAGAAGACATATTACATGTATATTTATATTTTTGCACCCACTTTTATAATTTATTTCATTTTTTATATTTATTTTGTTTATAATTTTACTTTCATAAATATATTAAAAACCGAAAGTGTATAATAGGATGGATAAAAAAAGTGTGCAATTGGTTTTTCCTTGTATCTAATGGAAATAGAGTTCAGAATTCAATCTAGCCCAAAAAAAGAGTATAGAATTCATTCTAGCTCAAGAAAGGCACGTGAGGAGTGTGGAATGATGCTTGGATCGTGAGCATTGCCTAAGTCTAGGGTTTGCTTTTGTGTTTTTGGTCCTGCTACATGGGAAATACAATTGACACGTAGCAAACACGTCGGAACCCTAGCTGCCAAGTAAGCAGCAGAGAGAGAGAGATGTGCTTAAAGAGAATATAATCCTTGAGTGAGTGGCAGGGTGATTTTTAATAATATGATCTTTTAATGGGTTAAGAAAAATTAGGGGGGATGGGATGGTATGAAATTTGAAAAAGAAAAGAAAAGCTAGTGAAGAATATATCATGCAATTTTACCTCTTAAGTGAAAAAACAAAAAGGTATTGTTATTGATGTGGACCTTCCCCAAGGACCACCGGGCCCTGCTTATGGGCCTGGCGCGGGGCCTAGCCCCATAATCCACACCAGTATAAAGCCTCTCCAAAAATCTTAAAAGGCAAACTTACCTATCAGCGCCGCGCCTAACAGTAGTAAAAGCTCGCATCACCACTAGACTCATAACTTCGTCACTCAACGAGACCCTAAAATCCTGCGTCCCCTTATTAACCTTCACATCCTTATTAACCTTGAGTAATACCCATAACAGTTATCTAACTTATGTTTTATATGTGGGCTATTGATCAACTTTCCCTTTAATTTTGAGAGAATGAATAATGATATTTCTATTCACAAACTATTCACATTACTTTTATACATCCACCTACCTAGTTGCACTCAAGTGACTCTAACTATTGGTCTTACCCAACAAAACTTATACTGATCAAGTTCGCAACTATCCTAAGTTATATTTGAGTTCAAGCATCATTCCAATGTAGTTACTTAAAAAAATAAAATTTATTTGAGGGATAATTTTTTTTAGTATATTAGGATATTATGAGTTATGTTATTTTATAATATTTTTATATAAATTTTCGTTCCTTTCTTTTCTCATTTTCATCATTTTTTTTTTTTTTGCTTTGCAATAGTTCTTTAAGAAAAAAAAAAATCTTGTTATAAATCTCAACATAAATTTATATAAGACTAAAAAATGTTGAAAAAAGAGGCATGTAAGCTAAAGAACACCTCATTTCTTTATTTTTACTTCGTTATTTCTTTGTAAACTGATATATGAACTAAGACGAATCAATGCATCTCAATATTGCGAATCATTTCATCATTCATCAAAAATATGACAAATATAGTAACTATGTCTCGTATTGCACCAAGATGTATAATGAGTATAATAATAGACAAGCCTTTTACTTTGTCAATTTGAAGAGCAAGGTAATGAAGTATGAATAAAAGTGAAGTGGACCAAAGCATGACCCTTGCCTTGTGGCAAAATTTACGAAGAGAAAAACTGACCCTGCCATTGTGAAAGCACGTACAGAGAGAAGTAACAACCCCTTCTGCTGTTCAGAAGCATTTCACTTAATCATATCCTACATAAAGAGGCTCCTCGGAGAACATTCAAAAAGCTTCATTAAAATGTTAATAGTGCAAACACGATATTATGTAAATGCAGATATTCATATTTTATTTCACTCAATATCTTGCCTTTCAATATCTAATTGGCGGGCACAAATTTGTAGGGACGACAATGGAGCAGGCATGGGGCAAGATTCTCACCCCCTAACCCCATCCTTGGTCTTAGCTCCGAATGAGCTTTTTTGTAGAAGTACTTACAACTAAATAACCATCAATTTCTGTTGTTCCTTTACGAAAATCTTTTTCGGAGAAGGCCTCTCAGGTGTCCCTCAAAGATCCATAAAACTTTGGCTTGTGTGATTTGGGTTGTTAATAAAGATAATCTTCATATATTTTACTCTACAATCAACAGTGGCTTAGTCCTTTTATTGTAGTGTGGTCCATCCATTATTCTTCTTTCTAATTTCTGCTTATTAATTAAAGCTCTAACACACACTTTCATGTTTATTTGTGCGTAAGAGTTTTATGTATCCCAAAACCTTCATGATCTTCAAGTCGGTAATGACAAAGCTCCGATGTCACTAGTCATTAGATGACACAAAATATTTATTTCACTCATCACCAGCTAACAAAAGTACATGCACGCCAGAACAACCACAAAAGGACACAAAAATCAACTATTGCATAGCTTGTAAACTCAATTCCCACTACCTACAAAATTTTGAGAATGCAAGTGCTGACTAGGAACATATGAAGATATGAACTATGGCTATAGTTGCTTATGTTCAGGCAGCAGGAGCATAATCATAACCGCCATCGTCGTCATCACCGCCATCTCCTTCAGTGCAGGCTGCAGGAGCATAGTCATATCCATCGTCACCATCATCATCTCCATCTACAGGCTTCTCGCACCATGGGGCAACGACCTTGAAAATGGACTGCATTTTGATTTTCTGGTATTTCTGAAGCTAATGTGCTTTTTTGGAAGAGAGAAGGGAAGTATAAGAATTATGGGTCAGAAATTTTAGTGTAATGGTTGCTGGAAGAAAAGAAGTGAAGCTCAGTTATGTTGTAAATTGTAGAGGAGATGAAGTGGCTATAAATAGGGGAAAGAAAGTGCTGAACTCATTCTAGCTCAAGAAAGGCACGTGTGGATTGTGGAATGATGCTTGGAGGGTGAGCATGGCCTAATTCCAGGATATGCTTTTGTGGTTTCTGGTCTTGCCACATGGGAAATCCAATTGACACCTAAGCAAACACGTCGGAGCTCTAGCTGCCAAGTCAGCAAACAGATAGAGATGTGCTTAATGAGAATAATCCTTTAGTGAATGGTAGGGTCGTTTTAAACAGTAAGATCTTTTGGTGGGGTAAGAACATTGGCAAGGGATGGCATTTGAAAAGGAAAGAAAAACTAGTGAAGAATATAGCAAACAATTTTATATCTTAACCAAAGAAACATGAAAGGTATGTTTATCCTTCCGTTTTTTATATATGTGGTTTTTGGGGTCAACCAAGAGTCAATGAAGTAATAATATTTTTATTTTGTTATAAATAAGATAAAAATGTAAATTTTTTAATACAAACTCAAACATTTAAAAATAGACTGAGTTTAATTCTAGAGTATAGGAGTGCCAAAATCTTATCTCTAGGAGGTTACAATATTATACAAAATCACTCCCTCCAATGAAGTAATAATATAATTAAGAAGGAAGCATGTGATATTAATTAAACCTACCTTTGGCCAATCCTTATAAACATAAAAAGGTGATAGTTGGCCAAGACACTATCTCACATTATCACATAAAAAAAACAGACACGAGTTTAAGGATTTGAAATATAATTCAATTAGGTATATAAGAGCACCTGCTGTAAGAGCACGTAGTAATAATATACATACTTTGTAAGTAATCAGAACATTTCCCTTATTTGGCTATTAACAATGATCTATTGATTTTGAAACAGTATGTACATAGCTCCTGAGTATCTATACATGGATTACTTTCAATAAAATTTAATCTCTTCAGCTTCAGAGTAATTTTGTTTGTGGGCTGAAAAATAATGGATTATCCATTTCAAAATACATATGGTTAAGGTCTTCTTTTATATTATTTCTTCTTACCACTAAGCTGAAATTCCTCCCAATGGATAAGGAGAGCTTCAACTAGAGACATGAGTTTCACAACTCCATGCGGATTTGGAAACTATGGTGTGAAGTAAAATCACTGGAACTGATGTATCCAACTTTAGAAAAATCATACATAGCCAGTGAAGTTAAAAGGTGCATACATACACATAGGTTTGTTGCGTGTTCATGAAGATGCAGTAGGCCAACCATGTCTGACGTTGTTGTCATGCTTGCAAGCAATACTTTGGGGCTTTCCCACACCAACCTCCCTGCAATCAGTTTGGAAGAAGGGTCAAAGAAGAAGAATGTGCATCCATAGTTACCAAATTCTCAATACGTTCTGATATGCAGTATGAGAATGGCTCCGCAGTACATGACTTGAAAAAATAGGATTCACTTGAGGGTTTGAGGGTAGTCTTTTTCGATACAATACAAATATACTAAGAAATATTATAAATTATTTTATCTTTTAATATCTAGTAGGTTCTTGCTTCTTCTTTTTTTAATTTTCTTTTTCTTTTCTTTTTCTTGGTGATAATTTTTTAAAAAATAAAAAATTTTGGCATAAATATAAACATAAATTTGCATTAAATTAGAAAATATTGAAGAAAGATGCAAAGTGAAAAATACTTAATTTCTTCATATTCCATTCATTTATTTTTGTGAATTGGTATATGAATAAAGGTGAATTGAGGCATCTTAATATCGCGAATCAATACGTACAAATCAATTTGCGATTCATAAAAAAATGACGAATCTAGTAATTAAGTGTGCATAAAAAAATTCGTTTCCTTCTATTAACGAAGTAACTGTGATTTATATATAAGGCTCCAATATAACTGTAATATTAGCTGGATCTGCCATTTCTTTTTTTTAATTACTTGGAGGGTCAACGAGACGGGAGGTCAAATTTAAGTGGAAAAAATAAGCATCCAATTTTGTAGAAGTTATTCTTATTTCTATACCAAAACTTTTGGCCTATCTTGTCTTTGGCTTAGAGCTTGATTTCATGAAACTCTGACTTATATGAGCATGCACATAAAAACAGAGAGAAACAAAAGAGCACCCTTGTGTGATTACATAAGCTTGTTTACTTCTTGTGATTGTGATTTTTATAGATCCCAAAACCCTGATCTCCAAAGGTGGTCCTTCTATGACATTATTTGATCATTAAAATAAAAAGAAATGTGTAAATGGGGAAAGAAATTCTTGGTGAAGTCAGCAACTAGCTTAAGAAACATTTAATATTGAGCTTGTCATTGCTAAAATGTCAAAGCTCTGATGTCACTGGTCATTAGATGACACAAAACAGATTTATATCAATCATCACCAAGCATGCTTAGTAAAGTACAAGTCTAGAACAAACCACAAAATGACACTAAAACCCACTAATGCATAGAGTTTTGAACTTAAATCCCACAACCCTAGCTACAAAATTTTGAGTATTTTAAGAACTGATTGGAGAACATATGAACTACAGCTAGTTACATATGTTCAGGCAGCAGGAGCATAATCATAACCACCATCATCGCCATCTCCTTCAGTGCAGGCTGCAGGAGCATAGTCATATCCTTCATCATCTTCTTCTGCATGCCTCTTGCACCATGGGGCAATGACATTGGAAATGGGCAGCATTTTAGTTTTTTTGTATCTTTTAAGCTAATGAGCTTTGGAAGAGAGAAGGAAAGTACAAGAATTGTGGGCTAGAAGAAAACAAGTGAAGCTCGGTTATGTTGTAAAGTGAGAGGGAGATGGAGTGCCTATAAATAGGGGAAGGAAAGTGCTGAACTCATTCTAGCTCAATAAATGCTCGTGGGGAGTGTGAGCATGGCCTAATTCCAGGATATGCTTTTGTGGTTTTTGGTCCTGCCACGTGGGAAATCCAATTGACACCTAAGCAAACACGTTGGAGCTCTAGCTGCCAAGTAAGCAAACAGAGAGAGATGTGCTTAAAGAGACTAATACTTTAGTGAATGGTGGGTCATTTTAAACAGTAAGATCTTTTGGTGGGGTAAGAACATTGGCAAGGGATGGCATTTGAAAAGGAAAGATAAACTAGTGAAGAATGTAGTAAACAATTTTATCTCTTAACCAAAGAAGCATAAAGGTATGGTTATCCTTTGGCGTCAACCTGGAGTCAATGAAGAAATAATATAAGTAGGAATGAAGCATGTGATATTAAACTTACTTTATTGACAATTGCTAGTGTTAGTGATAAAGAGTTAAGATTATTTAAGTATATTGACTCAAATTTGAGTCTATATATGTGCATAAAATATCTTTGGAAGAATTTACTTACATTTAAATCCTCTAATTAATTAAAGCTAAATTAATTATAAATTAAAAAACTTGATCATAAGTTTGTATCTCACAAACGTAGGTGATCAATTAAAAAAAAAAAATACGTTTAGCCAAACCTTTGTAAAATTAAAAAGGTGATAGTTGGCAAAGACACTATCTGACATTATCACATATAAAACAAACTAAAATGAGACTAAAATATAATTCAATTAGGTATATATGGAAGAAATCAAAGTCAACGGAGTTTCTTCAATTTAGTTTAATTAGATCAAGGTTGTAAAATGAGACTAAAATTTTGTTCATACTATCATTAATTTTCTGTTGGATGAATGGTGAAGGAATCGAAAAATTTTAAAAATTAAAAGGTTTATTAAAAGAAAACCTCATAATAATTTTAAAAGCTAGACCGGACAAACTACTAATTTATTGGTTTTACTGGTTTAACAGTTAGGTCACTTATTGAACTGGAAAAAATTTAAAATATTTTTAAAATAAAATTATAATATATAAAAATACAATTTTATATAATATTACATCAAATTTTATAGACACTCCTAATAGAAAACAAGAACTTCGCCTTGAATTCTAGATCAACCTTTGGAAATCAAATCAATGGCAATTACGTAACCAAATCGGAAAGTCAATACCTACTTGTATATTGAATGTTATATACGAGTGCACAAGTTTATATTTTCGGTGTAAAAGTAGCTGGGTGCAAACAAAAAATAAAGTGTGACTAATATTTACTTACAAATAGAGTTTTTAAAATGTAGCAAGCAACATATACACAATGCAGTACATCCATGAAAGGCTCCATACAAAAATCAGAAGTAAATTTTTTATACATAGCAATAGTATCTCAATGTTGTCCTAGTCTTCTCTTAAACACATATCTAGGTTTTGTCTCAATGCTAAATATATAAAACGATGTCAATTTGATTAATTTATTTGTGTCTCTATTTTTTTTATAAATATATTCTAAGTTGGGATAGAAAAATGGTAGTTTTGGAAAGAGACTAGAATGGAGTTAAGACAACCTTTGAGATAAGATCGAGACATAACCGAGACAAGGCAACCTTTGTCTCAATCTTGTTCCAAAATTTATTTGAGACATAATCTTTTCCCAAATTTTAGTTTATTCTATCTTAAAATTGTTTTGAATTATTTGTCTCGTTTTAACTTTGTTATGAGATATCTTATTTAAGTTCTAAGAATACAGCTATATTAAAATTAAATGAAAAAAGTTTTGTTGCACTTATAATCTTGCGTGACATAAATTAAATTAGTTGATATTTAATATAATGTCAAATATCAAATAATGTATTAAAAAAATCTATTATGTTAATAGAATGTTGTCTTGAATATTTGAATCTTTTTAATGTTGCATGGAATGTTGATGATGTTACTTGGTTGTTATCTTGTTGGAATATTTGGAACTTAGATTTTATTTAGTTATTGAAAACTTAGAGGGTTAAGTGCATCGATTTTGATTTCAAGAATGGTTGGTACTTTAATTTGGTTATGAATTCTTCTTTGTTAAATCAAACTAGCCCGTCATCCGACACAATGTGTGGGTAAAGACAAATTTAAAAATAGCAACAATAAAAATAGAGCAAATCTCACCAAAAAAATAAAGTGAACATTGTTTGATAAAAATAAGATAGAAATACAAGTTTTTTAATGTTAGTTCAAGTATTTTAAAAGAGAGTAGAGTTTAATTTCAAAATATGATGATACTTGCACTACTATATCATGCTTCCTCATATAAGTAGTCTATTTGCTACCTCAACTTACATACCTTTAAAATTCATAATTTTACAAAACCATATAGAAGGTGTGTATATATATATATATATATATATAACTGAAAACTACAAATATGATGGTTTTTTTTACCATGAAAGTTATCAAGCACATTACTCACATGTCGCACATACTCATGCTCTAAAAATTGGCATGAAATTGATAATTATGCTTAGAACATGAAACAATTATAGCTCATCATCATAATACGTTGCCGTTTTTCATATTCTGCCATCATTGTGCAGCTGGATTGGGAGGGACCATCAAAAAATTTGTACTATTAAGCTTTATAAATTCTACTATTTAGGACAATTAAGCTTTATAAATACAAAACTATTCTTAGGGCTTTGGGCATTCTCTTAAAAGCTCAAGTGGTTAGGATAATTAGATTTTTGACATATTATCTTAGATTTGTTGACAAAGTGGTCACAAGTTTGGTATCCCCATTAACATATCAAAATTGAATTTTGCTATAGAGAGCATGATGGATTTATAGAGCGAAAACAATCTTGGTCTTCCCATATAATCTCAAGCTTTTAGGATGACGGGTTGCTTGACATGGATGTTTTTGATAGTCATATGTTCAAACGGCACTGCCAATTTGGTCTTTGTAATTAAAACTTTTGTGTCAGTTGGCTGGGTACTCTGGCAGGACTCTTTAGTTTATGCGTTTATGTGCCTTATTAAACACAAAATGAAGCCATTTTTGAATATATATATATATATATATATATATATATATTAAATTTTTCTTTCAATGTGAAAAATGAGTTATTGTTTAATGGTAGAAAGAAGATTAGAATTAATTTCATTATTAAAAAAAAAAATTGGTAATTGTCATATTGTATGGCTTTGTTTGTTTGTAATGCCAAAGTTCTACATTTATCATTTGGTTTCACTTACTATCTTCCTATTACAGCTTATATTTAGTAATAAGAGATAAATATAAAGTTGTTTTGACCTCTTTTAAAGTTTTAATATGCAGCCTTGGACAGTGATGATCTACTCTATCTCAAGGAACAGATGGAAACTGAGGAGGATGCAGAAAATTCATTGTATGGAGCATTAGTCTGCAGGCTACAAAGAGAGAGGGGAAAGAGGTTTGAGTTCTTCTGGGAGTTATTTATCACTGTACAACTAATGGAAAGATACTATTTTCTCTTTCACTACTGTCATTGATTAACTGATTTCAATACTGAAAACTGGGTTTTATTTGTTGTAGCCATGGGTTTAGGTTGTAAGAATAGGGATGAAAAAGAAGAAAATATTTGGTAACATTCCACTTTCATTGGAAGATAATTTGCTCAGGGTGATGTCAGAAGGGCTTATGTGGGATTTTCAGAAACAATCATCATTTTAGAGTTTCTTGAAATTGAAGTGGAGTCCTACTTGTCTCTTAGTAGAAAGCAGTACTATCAATATTGTATAAAGTAGTATAAAATGCTAAAGATCATCATCCAGGCACATTGCAGAGGCATATACATATAGCATCTAATATCCAATTATTGAATAAAATCCTAAATTTAGATATTGTAACCATTCTGTATAAGGCAATGCATACCAATCAACATTATCTTTAACATGGTTAGTCTCAGTTGTACTACGAAATCCTGAAGGCCGTTTTTTAGGAGAATGCATTCTGCTGTGCTTTATAAAATCAAATGGAGAACGATAGATATCATTCTGGATGTGCTTCAGTCAGTCCGAATGTAGCTCTTGAGAAGATATGCCTTCTGAGCTATGGAGTTGCTGCAGGTAAATGTTCCAACAAAGCTTTCTGGCAATCAATATTTAAAATCAGTTACACTAGACTTGGTGATATAAAACTTGAAATGTCAATCAAGATCGTAATAGCAATTAGACTGCCTTCTTTTTCTATGTCCTCTCATGGTGGTTTGTGGATGCATGTATATTGGCAGATTCTAGCATGTTGTATGGACAAAATGTCCTCTTCCAATAAAGAAATTAGCGTATATTCTAATGTTTGATTGACATAAGGTCTAGTGCAAGCTATAAACTTAGGGGTGCATCTGGGATAATTGGTGTGGACAACAATCCTGAGAAGTGTGAGAAGGGTACTACAACTACTTCTCTAATTTGTTCTGAATTAAGGGCTGAAAAAAATCTCGTGGTTAACTATTTAATGTCTTGTTGCAACAGCTAAAGCTTTTGGAATTACACAAGGTATCAAACCAAATTCCTGCAAAGAACCTCTTGTCCAGGTGCTTGTCCATTTCAGCAGCTAGACCAAGAAGTATGATTTTGATCACATATGATTTTGCTTCAGCACAAAAACTGACTACACATACATGAAACGGAAAACGATTGAAAGGTATGATGATCAATTTGCAAAAATCTTTGATGGCGGGGGAGATTTCTCTTTTGAATGCATAGATGACACCGATATGATAACATAACCACTGCATTGCAGTCATGCTGTGATGTAATTCTCTATATACCTGCAGTTCATATTATGTTATTCTGGAGAACATATTCAAGAAACTTAACTTCATTATACCGTTCCTTCTTTTTCATAGGGATGGGGTTTGACTGTTACCCTTGGCGTGCCAAAAGTGAAGCCTGATTTTTGTCAGCTCATTATGGTCTACTTCTCATGGGAAGAATATTGAAAGGATCTCTATTTGGGGGATGGAAACCTTAATCTGATCTTCCTTCATTAGTAGAGAAATATGTGAACAAGGTAAGAGCAAAGCGATGTCTCCCAAGTATATTAAATTTTGACATAAATTATGGTAATGTTTGACATTGGCCAAAATATTCCTTCCTCCCTTTTGCTTTAGTGGTTCTCTAAAATAGGACAAAATTCTCTATTCTACTTTATATCTTAAATTTTGTTTCACGAGTTTGGAATTAATTCAAAAATAATAAAATAATGCTACAAGTTGAATTAATTACTTTTTTAAATCAATTTTAAACTTATAAAATAGGATTTAAGATATAAAGTGAGACAGATAATTTTATCCTATTTAAAACTAATTTTAATATGTTATTTTTGTTGCATAATTAGTTATGAGAACTAGTAAGTAATGGAAATGACTTTATAAATAAAATTACAAAGATGATCAATCTGTTACATATTTAAAACTCGTGTACTGATATAATGTTATGATTAAATATGCAGGAAATCCAGATTGATGGCTACATAACACATGATTTGCCATTTGAGGATATCAACAGAGCTTTTAGTCTCATGAAGGAAGGAAAATAAATGTCTGCATTGTGTGATCAACATGCCCAGGTAAATCCTGTGGCTTCTTTCTCGAGAAAATGAAGTCATTGAACAATAAATTATTTTATGGTTAAAAGGTAGATGCTTGTAAGTCGATAGGAATTGTTACTTGTAAGGATTATTTTGGTTAAGTGCTTTTCTCTTGCTCAACTGCAACAAATTAACGTGAGTTATATGAGATAACATTTTTTGTGCAACAATGTATACCTTTCTTTTTTGATTGGTGAAAAAACTAAATATCAATTACTCTTTCAGTTTGATTTTATTTATTCTTCTAAGTTAATATACACAAATTAAGCTATATAATTAATATGTCAAAAAAATTTAAAATTTTAATATATTTTTATTTAATATCCTCTTTCTTAAAATCACTATTATTATTATGTGTGCCAAACAATGATATATAGCGTTGACACATGAGATTTGAAGGAGCAAGGTGATTGTTGGACTAATAGTTGGGCTGTTGTTATTCTTCACAGTCTTCCCCTATTTCTTTTACCACCCCCAACTATTCTGCTTACCACTTTTTGGGTGTGTGAAGAGAAAAAAATGTCTTGAACGAAATCCCCGTAGTCTTTTGTGCCAAGAATTGACCCGCTTTACATAAACGACAATACACGTTGCTCCCTCGGCTTCAAGTTTAAGGGGGACGACATTGAGACGACAACCAAAAAGGTAAGTAATGTTTTGTGTGCTTTTTGATCAAATCTGGCTGTTTGATCAGCCAAAATTTCTAATTTTTTAATTTTTTTTTTTACCGTTGTATAATATTAGAATTTGAATTCAAATTTTTTTTTGCCGTTGCATAATATTGGGCAAGTTTGTTACGTGAAATTGAAATTTTTTTGTCGTCGCATCCTGAACTTATTTAAAGCTAAATCCCTCGTTACCTCGTCTATCAATTCGGCTCCTCTTCTCTTCCTCTTTCTATCTCTCTCGTCTTCTCTCCTTCTCCGGCTATCGATCTCTCTTCCTCTGTGCTCTCTCTGCCCTGCGCTCTTTCCTCGCGACTGCTCTCTCTTCACTCTCTGCCCTCTGCGCTCTCTCTTCGGCCACTACTCTCTTCTTCACTTTGTTTGCTGAAAGAAAATATATTTAAAAAAAATGGAGATGAGGCATTTGAAAATAGGTTATGAATTATAGAAGGGTTATGCACCCAACTTGATATTTGAACGTACGTGTGGGGATGTTTTGCAAAAGCTGTGCTTCTAGAACCCCACCTTCGGAAAAAAAAAAAGGTTGTGTGTAGTAACAAGTGATTATGCATCATAATATGAAAGATAACGAGAAATGATAACCTCCTACGCTGAATGCAAATTTGGTCAAAGGAGAAGACAATTCTCGTGATCTTTTTTTAAGCTATCCTTTTAGCCAGGGTGGTAGACTTTAGGGTCAAAATAGCTTCTCAGTTGAAATCATTGTTTTGAGATGCTTGCAAGGATCCACTGTTTCTTTGGCTTAACAAAGGAAGCTAGGCAGTGAAAGGGTAGTGCTCTTCTTTCTGTTTTTAATTAAGGATGTAGTATGTTTTGCTGGCGTTGTTATCAGATACGAATTCAATTCCATGTTTGTTTTTTATTGCCTGTATTTAATGCAGGCGGTGACTATCAATGCAAATGCTTAGACTAGTGCTGGGCATGCAGTAAATCAAGTGTATACTTCCGTACTTGTAAGTTCACACTTATAATTACAAGTAACTTATTGGTTTTTTGTATTGCTTACATCTGGCATGTAGTTCAAGTGCATTCTACATCAATTTTTGATATGTTCTATTAACATCTTCTCTACCTCTGCTCTGAGTTATCCTTTAATTTAAGAAATTTAAAAATCCATTTACAAAGTTGTTGCTCGGTTCTCATTCATGTTTTTATGATAAAGTTTTTGATGATTACATGATAGAAAATTTTGGGTTAGTACTTTTGGTATTGACATCATCAACATTGTTCAATTTTATGCAAGTGTGTGGTTGGCATGTGGTGCAGTGACGTTCATTCATCCCTGTAATCTCCCACTGGTTATGGTGCATGACTTGAGGACTTGCATCTTGCAATGTAGTATATTTTAGTAGCTAATGGTAAGACTATATAATTCAAGCATAACTTGAGAGACTCATTCTTTGTCAGAGCACTAACTGATATTATACATGCTGTTGATGAATAATCTAATGGGTTAACTGTAAAACAAACTGAAGAATCATGGGCTCATAGTGAAAATGTTCTATCACTTTAATTAAGTGTCCTGTTTATTGTGCTGTTCCGTTTTGTCTGTGATTGGCTGGAGACATATTAACTTGTAATACTCATTACTTGTTATGTTTCTGTGCTTGAGGAAATCTTTAGGGTATAAGAGGGAAAAAAACCAAAAAGTAAAGAGGGAGAGAGACAGAAAACTATATAGTATGTAATGTGACAATTGGTCAATGTGGTTAATTATGAGAGTGCTATTCCTTGTCTAATGTTACTTGTACTGGTTTTAAACAACTCTGATTAGTTCTCAATGAATTCTCAAGTTGAGATTTGAAGGAGCAAGGTGATTGTTGGACTAATAGTTGGGCTGTTGTCATTCTCCACAGTCTTCCCCTATTTCTTTTATCAGCCCCAAACCATCTTGTTTAACACCTTTTTGGGTGTTTGAAGAGAAAAAAAATGTCTTGAACGAAATCCCCATAGTCTTCTGTGCCAAGAATTGACCCGCTTTACATAAACGAAACACACGTTGCTCCCTTGGCTTCAAGTTCAAGGGGACGACATTGAGACGACAACCAAAAAGGGAAGTAATACTTTTGTGTGCTTTTTGATTAATTCTGTCTGTTTGACCTGCGAGGAATTTCTAATTTTTAATTTTATTTTACCGTTGTATCTCATCTATCAATTCCGCTCCTCTTCTCTGTATCTGATCTTCTCTCCCTTTCCGGCTAGTCCGTGCTTTCTCTGCCTCTGCGCTCTCTCCTCCTCGGCGACGTACTCTCTTCTTCTCTCTCTGTGATCACTTCTTCGTCTACACTCTCTTTCTCCTATGTGCTCTATCATGTCAGCAGTATTTCACTTCTGATCTTTATCACTCTTTCGCTCCATGATCATCTCTTCTTCTATGATCTCTCAGCTCCCTGTACCCTCTCTTTCCTGAATTATATTTGTGAGTGATTAATCTGTGACTATCTGATTTCAGTTCTGTTTCTTTTTTGGTGTATGATTTATTTTATATGCTGTGGTTATTATATTTATAGCCTGGTTAGTGATTCTAGTTTTGTACTAATTTTCTTTTGGGATCATAAATGCTGCGGAGATAGGTATAGTAGACATATTTTTAGTGAAAGTGGTTCTGTATGTCGTGTAGATATTCATATTGACTTTAAGCTAGTTGTTACCTTCTCTTCATGAAATGCCATTAGTCAAGAAAGAAACAAATTAGTTAATATGCTTACTTCAGATATTCTGTTCGCTCTTATTTTGATGACTTAAAATTAGTCAGATATACATGGTTGGTGCTCTTCTATTTGGAGATAAATAAATTCATAGTGTGTCAGCAAATATACTGGCATTGTCTTGGTCTTAATCACAGGCCTGAAGCTCATTGTTAGCTTTTAAAGATCAAAAAATTTCCAAGTTTTGGTAGTTTTATGTAAGTCTTCCAATGTATCTATATATTCTGAATCCTGATTTGATTGTGTTGATGAATTAAACTGTCTGTTGAAAGTGCCTATCAGCCTTCATGTGATGTATTGCAATGCTGATCCTTCTTTTAAATGGCTTACTCAGTTAAGTGCAAAGAAGCGTCTATATCCTTTGGAATTTAAGTTGTCAATTACATTAAGAACAACATTCATATCCTAATGGCAATAGTTCCAGAAAACTTTTGCATAACTGAAATTACATACACATACACATACACATACACATACACATACACATACATACATACATACACATAGATAAATTACTTATCAAGAGCTAAAAAAAATATTTTTTTTTAAAAAAAAGAAATAAACACAAATCATTTTCAAAATTTCCTAAAGATTCAATAAGAAAGTAAAATATAATTTCGGTAAAAAAGATTTTTAGAGAAAGAAATCCCTGGTAAAAAAAATTACACTATTATAAAAAGAACTAATGAAAATAACAATATCGGTGACTTAGATTTTCTAAAATATTTTTAGAAATACACAGTAAATAAAGACATAATTTCCAATAATTTAAGTAAAAATAATTCAAAATAAATTAGAAATGAAAACCAAAATTACACGAAAATAACTCAACTAAAATTATGTTAAATCAAATTCTGTAAAAAAAAATAAAAAACATAATGAATAAAACAAAAAATTTCAATATTTCTAAAAAGGAGAAAAAGAGAACAAAATATATGGCAAAATGATTTTTAAAATATATTTTCAATAAAAAAAATTTCAAATGAATATAAAAAACAAAACAATATATTAAATGAGAATGAAAACAGTTAATAAATCTAAAAATAAAAAAAATAAAAAAGTAATAAGACTAAAAACATATAAAAATGATTTGCAACAAAAAAAAATTGAAAATATATTTTCAGCAAAAATAAAAAGAAAAGTAAAAACATTTTGACAAAAAAATAATTTCAAATGAAAACAAAAAAAAAAAAAAAAAATCGCTATAGTTAACAAAAGGTCAATAAGAAAACACAGTTATGTTGTGAAGTGTATGGGAGATGAAATGCCTATAAATAGGGGAAAGAGTGCTGAACTCATTCTAGCTCAAGAAATGCACGTGGAGAGTGTGGAATGATGCTAGGAGTATGAGCGTGGCCTAATTCCATGATATGCTTTTGTGGTTTCTGGTCCTGCCATATGGGAAATCCAATTGACACCTAAGCCACACGTTGGAGCCCTAGCTGCCAAGTAAGCAAACAGTAGAGATGTGCTTAAAGAGAATAGCCCTTTAGTGAATGGTAGGGCTATTTTAAACAGTAAGATCCTTTAGTGGGTTAAAGAATCTAAAGGCAGGGGACGGAATTTGGAAATGAAACGAAAAACTAGGAAAGAGTATTATGTTAGAAATAATATTACATCAAGCTTATACATTCTCCTAACAACTTAGCTTATAGACTAAATCGATTCTTGACACGATAATAGAATTAAGTTCTGATATAGATATTAGAGCAAGTAATTTTATCTCATGAGCAAAGAAATAGAAACAGGTAGGGTGATCTTTGGGTTTATTATATGTTGGCTATTGGTGTCAACTAGGAGCCAATGAAGTAATAATATAATTAGGAAAATTTACTTTCCTTTTGTAGTTTATCTTCCTAACTTCTGCTTCTTTCCAAAGGTATAATAAATATATATATTAACACTTTTACTTTGTCAAGGTAATGGATATTATAATAGATAAAACTTTACTTTGTGAGGATGGGGCCAGTAGCGATTGTGTTGCAACACCGGCTTGCCGGCCACGTGAGCTCTCCTCCATCTCTATCTTGCGAAATACATTGATTTCTTCGTCACTGCGACCCGTGGGTAAGCGTCAGAATTCCGGCGTGGGAGTCTCTTGTTGCCTGGTAGTAGAGAGAGATCCGCACAAGCCGTGGGGAATACCCGCTAAGTAACTCAAAACTGGTAACTATAGCCCCTAGCTGTGAAGCTCGCCTACCTCTACCGGGCTCAATTACGGGCTCGCAACGGCTTCTATAGATTTCACAGTGATGGGAGCAAAGTGAAAAAAGGCAGCGCGAGGGATATATATAGATGGAAGGGGGAGGAGAGAGAAAGAGAGGCTTTACCACGCAGTTCAAAGCGTCCGAGAGTAACGCAAATCTATACCGTTCAAATAATGTAGGCCCGGAGATCCTACGGTGAGGGGTGCGATTACATAGAATGTGACGATGCAGGTTCTATTGGATCATACTTAACCTGTAAAATTCTTTTATAACTAATTAAAATTAACTATGTTCTTAACAATTGCCACACTTATTAATTTAAAACCTTAACTAAAACTTACATAGGTTCTATCAATTTTAAAATTCATCCATATAATTTTTTATGAAAAACTTCTAAATTTTGGGGTAAATTATTTTTAAAAAATTTTCTTGTGAGATTATAATTATTATTGTCTTTTTAGGAAATTATATATCTTAGTATTATAATTTAGTCACTAAGCAACTTTAAGTGATTCAATAAGATTTAATCATTTTATGCATTAAATATTATCTTAAAGTCTTATGGAGATATGATCAATTACAAGGTAAGAGAGAGTTTAACATAATGTAATGAATTAAAGTTCAAATTATTATGAGAGATATTTAAATTTAATGCAATAATATCTCAAATTGAATTATTTTTTATAAAAGAATACTTGCTAAAAAAAACTTAAAAATTATTATCAAGAATTCCAACTAACCTTTTAGGTAATTTTGAAATTAGCATGAAAAACAATACATAAATATTTGTATACCAAGGGGAATAAAGCTTAACCATACATTAACTTTAATATAAAAGTACATTGATCAATTAAAAACTTGAATAACTTAGTATCATAATTATTAAGATGATAAAATTATTGTTGAATATCATTTCATATAACATTTAACCATCTTTACTTTAACTAATGAGGCAATCTATTATACTGAAAAGACCAACTGAACCCTATTGCATATAGCTTTGAATTTTAGTTTAAAAAAAAATTGAATTAAATTGAATTACAAAAGTAAAAAAAAAAATGCTCATTTTAAGATAATTGCATTTTTAAGACTCAAATTCAAAATTTTTAATTAAATTAAAATTATTCACTATAGTTAATTTATGTACTTAATGGTAATCTCGTGGTGTTGAATCTGATATCTTTGTGCACGCATTTGTAACAAAATCCAAAAGGTCGCTGGCTAAAATCATGTGTGCAGTGTTCACACGGGGAAGACATCAACTCTGAGGTGCTGTTTCTTTGTCTCAACAATGAGGGTAAAAAAAACAAAAACATTATCTGTGTTTGTGCTTATTGTCCTAGTGGAATGTATCTCTTAACAGTATAGGGATAAGGATGTAATCTTGCTTTGAATGATACCCTTTTGCTTCTTCTTCTTATTTTGTCTTTCCCCCTATGGAGGGATACAAAATTAAAGCAAATTCCTTTTCAGGAGAAATAAACTGGATTACATCACAGAAAGTTGCATTTTACCTTGTGGAGGAAGATGATGATGATGCACAATTCCCTTTCTTCCCAATTATGCAAACTTCAATTATTAATCTTTGTAATGTGAGATTTCATATCCCCTAATCTATTTTTTTTTTCTTTTCATTTAATCCAGGATATCTCAATATATTTTTGAATATAAAATTAATTATTATTCAAAACATAAAATATTAAGTAACAAATCCTTCCTAACAAGTACTATTTCAAAATTTGAAACTCAATTGGAACTTAGTCCGCTAGCCACATCTTATTAGCTTAATCTATCATTTTAGTCTATCAACAAGTTTATCCTTTAACAGACAAGTGGTGATCTTAGAGATGTGGAAAGTTGTGTGCAATACATAGCGAAAAGATTGTTTCAGATTTCCTGGCTAAAGAAAAAGTAAGGAACTTGGAAAATGACAAGCTCGATACATACTTCCACCAATTGCATTTACATTTGATGTATCAGTTGCAAACTCTAATGTACAACTCCTTTGCTCCAAAGCGGAACCAGGGCTGAGAAATGCAAAGCTAGGCAGTGGAGAATCACCTGAGTTCTGAAATGAAAACCCTCCAGAAGCAGAACACGGAGTTGATGGTTCTATCAAAAGGAAGAAAATGATGATTTGCAACTAAATGTTGATGGTTCACTGCTGCTGTTGTTCTTGGCAACAGCCATACCAATTTCTCCTCCTTGCCAAACACAAACTCCTTTCTAGATGACATAACACATGGTAACTGTAGTACATGCCACAACATTAACACAATGAAAAGACCACTAATCCATATCTAGCTTCCCACTAGCTAGCTACAAAATTTTGGGAATGTATATATAAACTAACTGCCAATTGAAGATATGGACTATAATTAAATTGTTCCATATATATATATATATATATGTGTGTGTGTGTGTGTGTGTTCATGCAGCAGGGGCATAATCATAACCACCATCATCGTCATCATCACCATCTCCTTCATTTCGGGCTGCAGGAGCATACTCATACCAGTCATCGCCATAATCATCTTCTTCTGCATGCTTCTTGCACCATGGGGCAATGACCTTGGAAATGGACAGCATTTTCATTTTCTGATTTTTGTAAGCTGATGAACTTCGGAAGAAAGAAGGGAAGTAGAAGATTTAGGGGCCAGAAATCTAGTGGTACTGGTAGCTGAGAGAAGAGAAGTGAAACACAATTATGTTGTGAAGTGTATGGGAGATGAAATGCCTATAAATGGAGGAAAGAAAGTGCTGAACTCATTCTAGCTCAAGAAATGCACGTGGAGAGTGTGGAATGATGCTTGGAGTGTGAGCATGGCCTAATTCCATGATATGCTTTTGTGGCTTCTGGTCCTGCCATATGGGAAATCCCATTGACACCTAAGCCACACGTTGGAGTCCTAGCTGCCAAGTAAGCAAACAGATAGAAATGTGCTTAAAGAGAATAACCCTTTAGTGAATGGTAGGGCCATTTTAAACAGTAAGATCCTTTAGTGGCTTAAGGAATCTAGAGGCAGGGGATGGAATTTGGAAATGAAACGAAAAACTAGGGAAGAGTATTGTGTTAGAAATAATATTAAACCAAGTTTAAAAATTCTCCTAACCTAACAACTTAGCTTATAGACTGAATCAATTTTGGACATAATATTAGAGTCAAGTTCTGATATGAGTACTAGAGCAAGCAACTTTATCTCATAAGCAAAGAAACAGAAAAAGGTAGGGTCATCTTTGGGTTTATAATATGTGGGCTATTGGTGTCACCTAGGAACCGATGAAGTAATAATATAATTAGGAAAATTAACTTGTTTTCTTTTTCCTTTGTAGTTTATCTTCCTAACTTCTACTTCTTTCCAAGGGTATAATAAATATATACATTAACACTTTTACTTTGTTAAGGTAATGGATATTATAATAGATAAAACTTTACTTTGTGAACTTGAAAAGCAAGGTAATGAAGTGTGAATACCAAATGAATTGTACAATCAAGTAGAAAGAAGTAACAACCTCTTCTGCTGTTCAGCAGCATTTCAAGTACTCATATATTCATATCGTAAAAGAGACTCCTTGGAGAGCATATAAGCTTTATATAGAAGATTAATAGTATCTATGATACGACGCAAATGCGGATTTGGTTGCAATTTTAAGATTGTAAATGCAGATATTTATATTTTGCAATTGGATTTTGTGCTATTAAAATTGTTGTTGCTAGTGTAATCAATTGACAAGATGAAATATGAGTTGTTAGATAATAAAGAGTTAATCCATCCAAGTGTTTAAATAATGCAAAATCAATTCACTTCACAGCATTAATATCCACTTTTGACTTCAGTAAATTCTTTATATATATATATATATATATATATATATATATAGTGTGGAACCTCTATCAACACTTGTAATTTTAATTTTTATTGACATAAATGTGATGGTTATTTTTTGGTACAAACCACTAATATCCAGTATCACGTTAAGTATTTAGTGGTTGCGTTAGTTCTTATGTAGCCAAATAAGAAAGACAAAGAATGTGTCTTTATGGACCCCAAATCTTAGTCTCCATTTCTCCCCGTATATCATTCATTAAGCATTTAAATTAAAATTATAATAAAGAAACGTACCCTTGCTGTAATTAAGCAGCATTCAGCTTGAAAAACATTGAAAATTAACACATTCTATTCTTAGATACTGCAATACAGTGATGTCAATGGTCTATTGGTTTCTCTAGATGACATAACACAAGCTCCTTTCAATCTTTCACTACCAAAGAGATGGCAACTGAAGTATATACCACAGCAAGAATACAATGACATGGCCATTGATATCCATAGCTTCCCACTAGGTACAAAATTTTGGGAATAAGCACTGACTATGAAGTAAAGATAGGGAGGCATGCTGCAGGAGCAGTTATACCCATCACCTCCATCTACATGATTCTTGCACCATGGGGCAATGACCTTTGAAATGGACAGCATATTTTATCAGACCTGGGGAGCAAACAAGGATCCAAAGGAGAAAAGTGAAGCAGAAGAGTTAGGAGGCAGGATTATTTAGTGTGCTGCAAGAAGGTAGAGGAAAAGGATGTGAAGCTCGGTTGTGTTGTGAAGTGTGTAAGGGAAGAGGCAGTGGTTATATATAGGGGGAAAGCAGAAGTTTAACACATGGGAAATCCACTTGACACTTCGCTGTAAAAGCAAGTCCACATCGTGTTTAGCTTTTCAGCTAGGTTGAATTTGTGATGGGTACATCTCAACTCTTTATTTAAAGCACTTAAACATAATATCACTTAATAAATATCTCTTAAGTTAATTTGGGTTATTCATCTGTTATCCAAGAGAAGCCCAACAGACAAACTGGATCTGTGAACATCAAAGTGATGTGTTAAAGAAAATAATTTTCTTTTTTTTGTAGGGTCATTTTATAGAGTGAAATCATTTTTTTTGGGGTGGTGACAATCACAGGGCAAAGGATCAATACTAATTTTATATATATCTTAAAAAGAATGGTTTGGTTCCCTTTTGTTTTTTTATGTGTGCTTTTGGTGTCTCCCATTTGTTTGAATAACCACTTGTTGGGTTACTGTTTTCTTTTCCTTATTCCTTTGATTTTGAGAGAGTCTACTTGCAAATAAGTGTAAAGTAGTGCTGTGTTACTCTTTTCTCTTATTCCTTTGATTTATAAAGGGGATTTGTTAAATTTTTAATAAAGTGAGCAAAGAAAAATCATGCAACTCATTTTCATTCATACACAAGTCTATACATATAAACAAGTAACTGGAGACCTAATCCAGAGACCTACAACAATTGGAGACCTAGTCCAAGATGGAGACCTCCACTTATCAAAATTTACATATTTAAAAATGAGTGGAACTAAGTGCATATCTGTTAATATATACTCATTTTTTATATATTATTTTTTTTATTTTTTATTTATATTTTACCCATGCAAACAATTACAAAATCATAAAATGTATGGAAGAGTGTGCAAAATCAATTGTGCCTTAGCTTTTCCCTTTGAAAATCCATGCATATCTGCATGGTTTACGTCTATCCTCACCCTCACGTAGTTAAACTTATCTACATACAAACCCGAACTTATCTCTTCATGCGCCATCTATTAATTTTAAGTGAGCTTTATTATTGAAACTTGTTAAGTTAATTTTTACTAGCAATTGTTTAAAAATCAAATAAGACATTGATTTGGAGAAATTATATTAATGAAAATATTTTAAAATTTTCGGTTTGGCCGGCCTATTCTTCGATTTAACATAATTTAACTGGTTTTGATCAAGTCAACTACATAAACGATCTAATTATGAAATCTAGGTCAATTTTAGGTCAAAATTTCTGTTTGACCAATCAAACTAGCCAGTCAATCTTTATTTTTTTTTATTTCCTATAAATATCTTCAATAATTTTATGTAAGATCTTGTCCAGCACTAAATATGAACATTTCTCATAATAAAAATATAAATCCAAATTTACCATATAATTAAATTTTAAAGCAATGGTTATTATTCATAGTTAGACCAAAACTCTATTTAGTCCATTATTCATCTTGACTTTGTTTTTATCTGAATCTTGAGTATTTAAAAAAAAAAAAGAATTGCATCAAATTAGTTTAAAAGTGAAGTGTCAACACTTAGAAATCTGGCTTTAAAAAGTTTTATCAAATTGAAAAGATACATTACTAATATCAGATTATCACAACATGACCATAAGTTATTATTATGTGATTTTCATGATTCATGATAATTAATCACTTTATTAATCATTTGGCCAGTGGTTTTATGTGATACTCAATAGTTATTTTTCTGTTTTGAAGATCAACATCTTTCTTTTATTTGTTTTTCTTTTTTTGAAAAATGTAGAAATAATTATCATAAGAAAATTTAAATACAAAGAATTGAAGGATGACTTTCACAATTATATCTATTTTACTTAATCGTTAACTAATTTATGACCATTTGAAATTTTATATTATCAACAATTTTAGTGATTAATATATGACTACTGAATAAATACATGATAACAATTTTTTTTTTTCTTTTTGCATACCATGGACATGGGCATCACATCAAGACTATAAAAATGATAAAATTTGCTTTACCAAATATTAAAGTAAATACATTCTCAAACTCAAATTTAAAACTTTATTTAAACTTAAGCAACCAATGTTAATGGTTTACCCAATAATACATGATAACTATTAGACATATATATATATATATATATATGACTACAACACTAAGTATTAACTTATTTTTCATAAAATACAAGTATAACCAACAAAGTGTTGCTTAAGTAAACTAAGCTCATTAATTGAAAGAATGGCCCTCTCAAAAAAGCATGCTGGTAGGAATAATAATAGTTATTTTATTTTTTAAACCAAATTAGTTATATTTTTAACATGGGATAAAAATATCTCTAGGTAAAGTGTGTGCAATAACTTATAGAATTTACTGAAAATATTTCCATTGCCTAGGCTATGTTTGGATGGATAGAAAGGGATGGAAAGAAATGCAAATAAAGAACTTTCCATTGTTTGAAAAAAAAAAAAAAAAAGAACTAATGGAAAGGGATGGAAACTGTTGTAATCTTTTCCATCCAAAACCTCAAGTTTTATTTCCTCCCAAATCGGGATATAAGGGATGAAATAGAAATACATTTTAACCAAAACAAAATAGAATTTCAATTTAACCCTTCTATTTTTTCTCAATTTTTCACTCTCATACCTACCTTCTATTTTGGCTCATTCCCTTTTGTCGTTTGATTCTCCATAAACTCGTTTCATCTACTTTCTTTTTACTCTTAGACAATGAAAATGAAGTTTTCAATCTATTTTTTTATTAAACATTTGAACAATGAAAAAATAACTTCCCTTTCATTTCTTTTTTTTTTTTTTTCTTTTCTTTTCCGTTTTATTATATTTCATTCTGTTTGATCGCTCTTAAAATTCTCAAACATAGCCTTTGGAGGATTTCTTATACTCATTGACTTTTGTAATTCTTCTTTCTTGCCTTAATGAACTTCTTTTTCTTTGGTCCCAGGAAATAAACAATGGAATTCTGTAGAGTTTCCTCTTTCCTTCCTATTATTATTCTCAATTGTTTTAATCCAAAACTTAGATTTAAAACAAATAGGCCAATTACGTAAACCATTGTTGGCATCCACATACAGGAGCACTTTACTTTTCTTGTGTAGAATTGGTCAACAATGAAGGATTAGATAGGCAACTTTAAAAATGTAAACTACGTATGAGGAAACATGTGCTGAACATAGATCAGGTGAATTGATTGAATTGAATTAATTAGAAACTGAAAGTCATACACCAAACGTGTAATTCGACTAGTAGAGTTGTTTTAATCTAATTAGGAATTTCAAATTTTAGCCCTTAAAATTATATGTATTAAAACTTATTAAAGATAATTTTATTATTTTTTATAATTTTACTCAATTCAAATTGAATTAATATATATCCAATATGATAAAAATCGATAATTTTTTTAAAAAAAAAAAAACTTATAGTCAAATTTTCTTCCTTTGAACAAAGAAACTAATAATAAGAAACAAGGAATTAATTTATTTGTACACGACAAGTGTGTGCTACATCCAAAAGGAATATAATTTACTTAATTAATTTGAATTTATATATTTTTATTCTTATATTAATTTAGCAATTACTGTTCTTATAATTTCGTCATATGATTAGAGTGATCCCATACCACACTCAACTTATGTTAACTTGTGCGGACTTCTAGCCCTACAACGCAGAATTAGATCTCTAGCTTTGACCACACCTATGCTAAAAACAGATATTTTTTTCATATGTGTACGTCTATTTATCTATTTATGTATATTTAATATATTATAATTATTTAATCAGATAAAATTATAAATAATATATATATATATATATATATATATATATATATATATATATATATATATATATGTACATACACAAATAAATATACATATTGTATTACTTTTAAAAATTTTAAAAAGAGGTAAGTAGAGGCTACAAAATGAATTACCTCTATTTTTTATACAAATTTAAAATGTGCTATATTTATATTTATATATGTGGTTGATTTTTATATTTATTTTATTTTTTATTTATAGTTTTATTTTTATAAATAAACTAAAATAATTAAGTAGTGTACACAGCAGCACACAACTTTTCCCTACAAAATTTGACCAAAAATAACATAGCTCCCCACGCAGACGTTGAATATTTTGGATTTGGACCCTTCTTATCTTTTCCTCTTACTAGCTACTCCTCACTTTGGAATTTTCTTCCCTTCCCGGCCCACTTCATGACATGTACCTTTGAAATGTTAGAGCAATCTGAATATTCTCAAGCTCACTTTTTCAAATGGTCAGATAAATCATCCTCATGGTGTCTGCCACTTTCTGAAATTAGACAAAGCATCCACATCTGAAAAATTGCACAGCCACCATCAACTTTCATCCTCAAATCTTTGAAAATTCCAAGCCATGAAACCTTAACATCTCCAAATGTTCTTGCCCACATAATAAAAATCTCAGAAACCATTGTTGTCTTCTGCTCAAGTAGCACAGCCATAGCAGCAGCAGCAGCAGCATGCACCGCCAATTTCCCTTCACCATCACTTTCCTATTCTTGATTTCCTTATCTGCAGCTCAAAACACAGCACAAGACCAATCAGCACTAGATTATCGCTATGCTTGTCTAGACCAATCTTCAACTCCCCCATCAAGCACATACCAAGCCAACCTCAACAATCTCATCACCACCCTCTCATCTGATGCAGCCACCAGCAATGGTTTCGGCAACAGAACTTCCGGCACCGGTCAAAACACAGTCGTTTATGGCCTCTTCTTCTGCCGGGGAGACATAAACACGAGCTTCTGCCACTCTTGCGTGCAAAATATTAGCAGAATGATCATGCGGCACTGTCCCAACAATGCATCAGCTGTGTTATGGTACCCCTTTTGCCTTCTGAGGTACTCAAACCAGAATTTCTTCGCAAAACTCACCGTTTCGCCGAGGATTCCCATGTTTGATGCAACCCAGAACTTCACCAGTGCTGGAGAGTTTGACAGTGATGCGAGGATTTTGATGAATGGGTTGATACAGACCGCAGCCGAGACGCCGATGATGTTTGGGACACATATGTTTAACATAAACGGGACTCAGAGAAGGTACGGTTGGGTTCAGTGCAGCAGAGATATTACTAGTGAGGAATGCAGAACGTGTTTGAGTAATATGCTTGAGGATGTTGACAATTGCTGTCAGGAGAAGAAGGTGTGGCGTATATTTAGCCCTAGTTGTGTTGTTATGTATGAGACTCAACCTTTCTTCTTGGATAACACAGACACTGTGTCACCTGCAACTCAACCAGGTAACCCTAGAAGTTTTATTTCTTTTAGCTGATTTTTTTTTCTTCTTCATTGAGAGGTTGAATTTTCTAAGTTTAGTGAAAATTTTTCAAATAACTTGTAATCAAGGGTTGCAAATTCTGTGTTCCAACCTAGGAGTACTAAAAAAATGGTTTAGCTAGTGTGAGTGTCAAATTACTGCAAAATGTTTGTTGTACACTTATTTGAATACACTTATTTGTTTATTAGTTATTTGTAAGAGTAGAATTACAAATAAAAAAAAAAATAGATACCTAAAGAAAAAAAGTGCAAGAGTGAATATAAAGAAATAGGTTTATGCATAACATGTCTCTAAATTACTTTTCTTATAAGGCTCTAGCTAATTTTACTACAAGCGGTTCCTTTTAATAGATAATTTGTAAGAACCACTTGGTAAGTCCTCTCTAATATCTATGGGATGCTTTAGCCTTGAAAACAAGGTAGTATAAGGTATGCTATGAGTACACTTATAAGTGTGCACCCTTTTTTATATTTATTTTTTCTTTTTATATTTCTCTTCTTTTTTTATTTACAGTTTTATTACCGCATTATACTCAAAAAAGTGGGTGTACAGTTTGGATGTAAAACTTTGGGTGTGAAATGGTATTTCCCAAGTAGTATCTCCTACCAGTTTAGCTAAAAGTCAAAGTGGTAATGTTAGTAGGTGTTGTCACTAGTTTAATTAAGATAGCATCAAGTTAAAATATTAATAATAAACCTTCTGCAAATGCAAGATTATTATATACTTGTGCTGATTAAAGTATCCAGCTAGTCAATTATTGACCATGGGATGCCTAATTACAATTATTGATCAGAGAGATTTGAAAAAATATTAATGTATGCCAACCATCATTTTCATATTGTCATGTTGAAATAATTGAATACATGTAAAGGGCTTTATTTCTTTAAGCAACAAATTGTTGTCAGCGTATACTTTTTGCTTCTTTCATATATTTTTTAAAAAAAAAAAAATATTCATAGAAACATAGAGAGATTTGGATATAAATATGTCTTGATTTTCATTCAAAAATCATTCAAATACCTTTTGTTTGCCTTTTGTTTTATGTCTTCATTCTCATTCCATGCCATCTTTTCATAATTTTTTTTAATTGGTGAGACAAAATAATTTTTTTATTTTGTTTTTTGGTATAGTTAACTGCAAAAAACAAGTGTTTGTAGCATACAGTTTATTCCCTTCAAGTTTACTAAAAAACAACTTTCTACATGAACTTCTTAATCCTACACCTACGGGTGTTAATTTGAAGTATACAGTTCAAATTTTTTAAAAAAATTTATAGTTAATTTTTATGAATTTATAAATACTTATTATTTTATTGTAAAAATTAGAAAATTATTATTTTTAAGAAAATCTCTTCATAATCCCAATTTTTCTGCATAATGCTTTTGTCCTATGCATGTATAACACACTTTTTCAGGTAAATTAACAAAAATGTCTAGAAGTGAAAATTTTTACTTCACTTCACGCTTCTTAAAGTTGGACATCTCTTTTGAGAAATTGCAGTTAAGCATATCTGTCTGCAAACCACTCTCCTCTCTTAAAGATAATTTCGAAAACTATATTTGATGCATAGTTACACCCGTTTGTTTGTTAGAACCCACATCTTCTGTCGTATTCATATATTATTATGCGTGTTATTGCTTTTAATTGGTCAATATTTATCAATTAATTTGGTTATTGATCAATCGAAATCAGGAATACACATATTACTTTGTGCCAATAAAATAGAATATGTGATTCATTGTTTACATCTCCTCTTTTTTACACTACACTTTCATTTCCCTTATTTTTTTTCTCTCATCTTCCTCTTGATGTTTTGTCCTAATAATGCAGCCAAAAAAGGAACTAACAATAGGACAAGAACTATAATCATCAGTGTTATAAGTGGAGTAGTAGTGGTGGGAGCTCTATCTTCTATCATCATTTACTACTTCTGGTGCTTGAAAAGAAGAAAAGGTAAGCTCTTAGAACTTTTCAAAACTTCCTTCAGTTGATGATATCTTTTTTTTTTTTTTTTCTATGTTTACTGATTTCATCTTTGCAGGCAAACAAACTATGCAGGAAGAAGGGTTAGGTTCATTTTCAAAAGAGCACATTGAGAGAGATGACTCAATGCATGGTGATCTTCCTTTGATGCCTCTGAGTATTATCCTACAAAGTACTGGTAATTTTTCTGATGAGCATAAATTGGGACAAGGTGGATTTGGTCCTGTTTATAAGGTAAATGGGCAACATTTATAATTTTCTTAAGTTCAGTTGTTCCTCTGGAATTTTCTTTTTCTTTTTCACCTAATCAACTTCATACTGAGAATAATAAAGGGAATTTCTTCAGGGTGTTTTGCCAGATGGAATGCAAATTGCTGTTAAAAGGCTCTCAAAAACCTCGGGTCAAGGTTTGGAGGAGCTAAAAAATGAAGTTATCTTGATTGCTAAACTTCAGCATAGGAACCTTGTGAGACTATTGGCATGTTGCATTGAGCAAAATGAGAAGCTGCTTGTATATGAGTACATGCCCAATTCTAGCCTTGATTTTCACCTATTTGGTATGTCTCACAAAAACCTAACTTCTTGTTTCTCGCTTTTACCAACTTAAAGAACAATCACATTAATTTGGTTTCACCTGTTTAGTTTGTCTTTCTTACAATTGTATTTTCTTACATTTTTCAATTAGACATGGAAAAACGTCAACAACTAGATTGGAAATCACGGCTAAATATCATTAATGGAATTGCAAAAGGACTCTTGTATCTTCATGAGGACTCGCGGCTTAGAGTGATTCATAGAGATTTAAAAACTAGTAATATTTTGTTAGACAATAATATGAATCCAAAAATCTCAGACTTTGGTATGGCAAGAACTTTTGGAGGAGATCAGAGACAAGCCAATACATTAAAAGTAGTTGGAACATAGTAAGTCTACATTATAATGCTTTCTTTTAGTAATAAATTGATGTAACTCCTTACATAAATGAGTTGTTTATAAACTATGAAATATTATCACAAAATTGATTAATTTTCCCTATATATTAATTTTGAACAGTGGATACATGGCACCAGAGTATGCTATGGAAGGTTTGTTTTCTGTGAAGTCTGATGTTTTTAGTTTTGGTGTTCTTTTGCTCGAAATAATTAGTGGAAAGAGAAATAGTGGATTCTATCGCATAGAGGCCGGTCTTAGCCTTCTCATCTATGTAAGTTTTCATAATCACGTTCCTATTTATCAAAAGATTAAAAAAAAATAAGTTACATGAGCCATTGCTGATGTTAAACTCAAATTACTTCCTATTGCAGGCTTGGAGGCTCTGGTGTGAAGACAAAGCTTTGGAATTAATGGACCCCTTACTAGAAAATTCATGTTCACCTGTTGAAGTTATGAAGTGTATACATATTGGCCTATTGTGTGTTCAAGAAGATGCAGCAGATAGACCTACCATGTCAACTGTGGTTCTTATGCTAGGAAGTGACACAGTGACCCTTCCCAGGCCCACACAGCCTGCATTTTCTGTTGGAAGAGTTGTCAAAGAACAAGAATCTTCAGCAAACAATTCTGGACATCAATCTGTCAATGTAGTAACAGTCTCTGATGTTAAACCTAGGTGATCAATGGAAAAAAAAAAGGCAACCTTTTCTCCTAACACTACAAGAAAACGCAGTTTTGCCTCTTTTTTTTTTCCTTGTAGTGTTAGTTTTGGTAGGATAGAGGGAATTTGTACAAAGATCATTCTAAAGAAAAAAACAAATGAAGTTTTTAATTTTTTTGGTAGAACTTATAAGCATTTTCACCTATATTGGAAATAAAACTAATATTATTCGGAGAATAAACTATTACAATTACTTCTTTTAGAACAGATGAAATTTAAAAATGGTTAAATTCTTCGTTTCCAAAGTGTAATATCTCTGTCAAAACCCAGTTACTATTTACTAGTAATTCAAATAGATAGAATCTCTAAGGTTTCTTAAAACTTTTTCATTTAGGTTTGTTTCTTGAGTTGCAACTCTTACCTTATCTTGCTCCCTTTGATTTTTTCTTAAATAATTTCAAGAAAATATTTTCTATTTATTAAACCAAACATGCAAAATTTTCAATTTCATTGAAAATACTAAAAAGTAAAAATGGTTAAAGCAAATAAGCCACTAACTAACGGTACTATTTTCTACTGGCTTGTTAGGCTTCTAAAGCTTGCTCAATTTATTTATGTATTTTTTAAAATTTTATTATCGTTTTTACTTCTTAATCTATTTTTAGAATTTTTATTTTTATTTAATTAAGATAGATCAAGAAATAAAATAAGTCTCATTTGTCTTTAGGACCTGACAAGATTTGGTTAAACGCGGGCTAAATTAGGCCCATTTATGAATTACGCCTTTTGGGCTAGACGCACAAGTAGAGGGCCATTGCTTCTTGCATTCCCTTTTTCTACTCACACACTCATTTCCTTTTTCCATTTTTTGTTCCCAAATTGTCCTTAACCCCACACAAAGCCACCAAAACCCAACCCCTCAAAACATGATAAAATTCTCTGCTTCACTTAAATACTTCAAAAATTTCTTTTGGAAATCTTATCCCTCCTTTGCATAAGAGCAAAAAAAAATCAATACCTCTTTATTTTTTAACTAATTATTGGTCGACGTACCTTTCTAAAAGAGATATTCCTTTGCAAGGAACATTATAAAAATGTGAAAAAAGATCACCTAAATGAAATTAGAGAGGTGTTTTGTAAAGGGATTGAGAGGAGAGATGGGGTGGTTTTTGGAGGGGTGAGTAGAGAGATAGAATCTGTGTAGAGTTGTGATAGAATTATTTAAGAGGGAGGGTTATTTTGGTAATTTCACAAGAAATGGGTTGAGCAGTTAAAGGGAGTGCAAGAAGCGATTGCCCATGTAGGGATACTAATGGATTTATAGATCAGCAAAAGCCTCAACAAATCTGTGTGTGGTGGAAAGATGGAGATGGACATCACTAAAAATACGACGACGTAAAACTCTATCTATTTCTAAAACCGACATAAGGTTATATCAGAGAACACGAATAAAAAATCAAGGGTATTTTTGGACTTTGACAAGTTGATGCTATGGTATAAAATGCCTTTAACCCTAAAGCTCGCTGCTCCCATACTCGTTTTCTCGTATAGCTCAGTCTCTCTTCTGCGGCTGAGGGTTCTCAACAATCAATCTTCCTCTCTTCCGAGGTATCGTCTCTGTTCTTTATCTCTTCGTTTTAAGCCGATTAGCTTGTTGTGTTCTTGTTCTACATGCATAGGATGATGATATCTTATCAGATTCTATGATGTTTTCTTATCTGATGAATTTGTTTAAAGGGTGCTGGTTGATATTGTGATTCGATTTACGTTTTTGAGCTAGCAACGATCCAGAATTTGTAATTGATTTGATTCTAGATCGTTTGTTTTAGCGATGTTGGTTGATTGTAATTGGTTTTGTGCTTTTGAGCTATACTTGATTAGTATTTGTAATTGATTCGACATGCTTGTTTGTTTATTTGTATTTTAATCCGTTGATTGTAGATTTTGATCTGATTCTTTCATGTTGAAAATTTGGTATATCGTTTTAGATGTTATAGGCTTGTGATATCCTGACTTGGTATTTCTGGATCGTGATGTTGTCAAGTGATTTTTCTGGTTGTATCAATTAAGGGATGTTTATTATTTTGTAGTTCTGTTAAGCCTTATCTGTGTATATCTTTGTCTGCTACATGTTTGATTGAAGTTAAATAATACGTGATTGATTGATACTGTTTGCAAGGCATGATTGAATATTGGCCTTTTGTTAATTTTCTTGGTTAATAAAGTAAGTATTTTTCTCTTCTTAGTATTGTGATCATCTTAATTGAACATTGATCTGATTTGTCTGCTTTTCAACCAAAGTCTTAGAGATGAGTTTTATGTAATTGTTTCCTCACTTTTCCTTGACATTTTATATTAGCTTCAGCTAAGGCATAATGGGAAAGGAGAAGGTTCACATTAACATTGTCGTCATTGGACATGTCGACTCTGGAAAGTCAACCACCACTGGACATTTGATCTACAAGCTTGGAGGTATTGACAAGCGTGTTATTGAGAGATTCGAGAAGGAAGCTGCTGAGATGAACAAGAGGTCCTTCAAGTATGCTTGGGTTCTTGACAAGCTTAAGGCTGAGCGTGAAAGAGGTATTACAATTGATATTGCCCTGTGGAAGTTCGAGACCACCAAGTACTACTGCACAGTCATTGATGCTCCTGGACATCGTGATTTTATCAAGAACATGATTACTGGGACATCTCAGGCTGATTGTGCTGTCCTTATCATTGATTCCACCACTGGTGGTTTTGAAGCTGGTATTTCCAAGGATGGTCAAACTCGCGAGCACGCTCTCCTTGCTTTCACTCTTGGAGTGAAGCAGATGATTTGCTGCTGTAACAAGGTAAATATCTTGTTGATTGGATTTATTTTCCTAGACTATCTTCCAACTTTGCTCACTGCTCTTCTATGTTACAGATGGATGCCACTACACCAAAGTACTCCAAGGCCAGATATGATGAAATTGTGAAGGAAGTTTCTTCCTACCTGAAGAAGGTTGGTTACAACCCTGACAAGATTCCATTTGTTCCCATCTCTGGGTTTGAAGGTGACAACATGATTGAGAGGTCCACCAACCTTGACTGGTATAAGGGTCCAACCCTTCTTGAGGCTCTTGACCAGATCAATGAGCCCAAGAGGCCCTCGGACAAGCCTCTTCGTCTTCCACTTCAGGACGTGTACAAGATTGGAGGTATTGGTACCGTGCCCGTGGGACGAGTTGAGACAGGTCTCTTGAAGCCTGGTATGGTGGTCACTTTTGGTCCCTCTGGTCTGACAACTGAAGTTAAGTCTGTTGAGATGCACCACGAGGCACTCCAGGAAGCCCTCCCCGGTGACAATGTTGGTTTCAACGTTAAGAATGTTGCTGTCAAGGATCTCAAGCGTGGTTATGTTGCTTCCAACTCCAAGGATGACCCTGCCAAGGGGGCTGCAAACTTCACATCCCAAGTCATCATCATGAACCACCCCGGTCAGATCGGAAATGGCTATGCCCCAGTGCTGGATTGCCATACCTCCCACATTGCTGTCAAGTTTGCTGAGATCCTGACCAAAATTGACAGACGTTCTGGTAAGGAGCTTGAGAAGGAGCCCAAATTCTTGAAGAATGGTGATGCCGGTTTGGTCAAGATGATTCCCACCAAGCCCATGGTGGTTGAGACCTTCTCCGAGTATCCTCCACTGGGTCGTTTTGCCGTGAGGGACATGCGTCAAACGGTGGCCGTCGGAGTCGTCAAGAGCGTCGACAAGAAGGATGCTACTGCAGCCAAGGTCACCAAGGCTGCACAGAAGAAGGGTGGCAAGTGAACCGTGCGGGTTGGTGACACACCAACCAAATTCTACCATCATGACAATAAATGTTGGTCTCTTATCACCATTACCTCTGTCTGGAGTCGTTTAGCTGTCTGGTTCGTGGGTTTTAGTCTCAAGTCTCCTCCTTCATCTCGCAACTTTTGTTCCCAGAACTGGGTTCTTGATCGGCGGTGGCGAGGCTTGTTTCTTGTCTAAGTTTTTTCTACTGCATTAGTCTCTTTGGTGAAAACAGATTTCAATTATTGTAAGCCGTACACTGCTGGATTTGGTTTTTATCGAGTCTTGGATATTTATGTTTTTAAATTTGGGATTTTGTCGTTTTCCTCAGCAATGGATTCCCCGCAGGTGAGTTTTCATTGCGTTTACATAGTGTCCTGTTTTGTTCTAAATCTCTTTGCCTCAGGAATGTGCTATAATTTAAATATCAATGCCTGGTGAGATTTCTTGTTACCTGGTTTGACGTTTTTAAAGTTTAAATTTTATAATCCTTAAATTTCCTCTGCCAAATCTTTATATGAAGGTGAGGTCCGTTTATTCTAGTTTATTTACTACTATAATGTTTATTTTTATTTTTATAAAATGTGAGCTTAAATCTTTGAATTAAAAAATTAATCTTATAGATTATAATCTTTATTATATGATTTAATTTTAGATTCTCAAAAGAAACAAGATAGATTTAATTTAACAGTAAAATTGGTAAAATTGTCATAAATAAACCTCACGGATCTAGATTCAGGTGACTTTGGTTGATTTGTGACAGTAGTTTTAATTTATTAAATTTTGTGACAAAATTTAAGTTCTAAATTTAAAATTAATGTCTTAAATTGATTCGAATTCATGTAACATTGTTGTCACAAAAGGCACTTTTACATGCATAAGAAGCAAAAAGAAAATGAAAATGTAGCAAATCAAACTTGGAAGTCGCAATCCAATGATTTTTTCCTAAAATTACTTTCACCCCAGAAAAAAAATATATTTCCAAGCGATTTTCTCTTTGAGGGAAAAGGAAAAATGACCTACGATTATTTTTCTACAATTCTTCATGCGTGGCGTTTAATTATTGGTTCGTCAGAAGCACACTTGTGATCATACGACTGAAGTAGTTTTTTTTTTTTTTTTGACGTGGAAGTAAGACTTTTTTCGTTCTTAGTGTTTGGTCTACGAGAAAATTTCTTTTTTTTTTTTTTTTTTCTCGAGAAAAACCTAACCTCCATATGAGTCGCCAAATTCACCTTTCCTTAGTTTTGTTGACGCCGTCGCCGTGACTGTGATAAGATGCACTCTGATTCCGCCATCTGACCGGCCGGAGGTGTCGGTCACCCTCTGGATCGGATTTGAACTGTTCGTCTTGAGAGGTATGTAGAGTTTACCGTCTCTCTCCATTGTTTAATCTTGGTACTTCATTATTTTGCATATTTTACGCTGTGATATAGTTATGAATTTCTGTGTTCTAAGTTCCGATGGCTAACGGTGGCTGAAGTATGTTTGAGTAATTAAATTTTTGCTTTGAGTTCAATCACGGGACCTCTTTTAGCTGCAAAATCTCTGCATTTCCAAGGAGTTATTTCTACTTCAGGTATTGTTGAATATGATGATTTCGAGGAAAAGCAACTAAGCAAGTAACATATACTGAAGTCGAAGTAATGTAAAAGCTTCATAGTTCTGGTTCGAATTAAGTTTTCGAGTTGACAAAAATTTGTAAACAGAAGGATTTGAGTGTGAGTATTATATAGCGTTTGAGGTTGATTTCCTATTTGGTTTTGTTTAGTTAAGTTTGTTTTATGTCTTTGTGAAGCATTTTGGGACCTGAAGGACTGAATATTGGTCCTTGATGCTCATGGGTTAGTTCTATTATCAGGTGAAGAAGAGTAGGAGCAGAGTTTGTCTAACATGACCTCTTATCTTTAGAATCTCAATTTTCATCCCAAGAAAAAGCTAAATATACTATATGAGCAATATTTGATATCAAAAAATATAGTAGATCACTGAGACGGCTTGTGGGTTCTATGTTGGAATCTGGCTTTATAGGCTTATAGACAAAGTACCAAAAAATTATATGCATATATGGTAAGGGGACATCATCCTTAAGATTTAGAGAAATTGTAATCTTGGTGGAGTTATCCTGAATCAGGTAGTTGAGCACGGTTATTTTTGGGGCCATCATTCACTGATACACATTTTGTAGCGTTAGTTTCCAAGTTACAGTATAATGCTCTGTGGGGTGATCAAAAATCACTTGAGTTTTGCTCGAGTTAACTATCTGCTGCTTCAAGCTTCGCTTGTTTGATGATAAATGATTTGATTCTAAGCTCAAGTTTGACTGAAAATGAAATTTACCAATATAGATTTATTTTCTCATAAACAACTTGAGATTAATATTGATGTTCAGTACATAACTTCTTATGTGTTTATGTTCAGTATTTAATATATTGCTCTACACAGATACACATGTAGATACAAATATAAGTGAAGTATAATCAGTATATCTATATATATATATATGGTAATTTTATGAAGCTTGGGATATTACAAGCTTGGCTTGATTAAGCTTTCAAGTGAGTTTGATTTTTTCTTGCTTTTGAAGGTTATTTTCTTACTGTTAAGCTTACTTACTTGTCTTCCCTGCAATTGCAATATCCTACTCTTATTCATTATCCTGGAATGGCATGGCATGGCTAACATAAACAAACAGTAAACAGGGGAATACATTCTGTTCTTTCACTTTTAGAATTTCATAGGATTGCCAATTTGCCTGTCTGACTAGATATTTTTTTAGTCTGCTGATAGAAATCTTTTGTTCGTAGTTTAGTCTGCCTGGGGAAAATTTTCTTACAGCTGATGTCTGGGTGAGCTTTAGAAAATTAGAACCCATCTCTATATACCAACTTCTGAATTTTTTCAGTATTTCTTTTTCATGGTTGATTTTTCATTCTGTGAATTTTCTTTGGGAAAACTGTGTTATTTTATGAGACATCCTAAATATTATTACTCCATATATTTTGTTTATTCCTTAAGATTTTTGCCCCTTCTGGTCTGTAGAACTTTTATTATTGATGGAACTCTTAAAGGCGCTATTATATTGAACAGTATATTGAATTTTTGTATTATCTGTCTGTAGAAATGGAGGACTATGATATGCCAGGACAAAGAAGGGATATGAAGCAGAAAGGAAGAAATGTCGTGTGGTCAATCGCGATGGATAAGTGTCTGATTGAAGCACTGGCTGTTCAGGCAAAAAATGGGAACAAAATCGACAAATGTTTCAATGAAAATGCATACACTGCTGCTTGTGTAGCTGTGAACACTCGTTTCAACTTGAATCTGAACAATCAGAAAGTTATCAACCGTCTCAAGACAATTAAGAAGAGGTATAAAGTAATGAAAGACATGCTAAGTCAGGATGGTTTCCGATGGAATCCAAATACAAAGATGATAGTGTGTGAAAGTGAGGAGCTTTGGAAGAGATACATTGCAGTAAGCCTATCTTTGTCTTTACTCACTCGAATCACTCAAATGATTATGGATGGATTCATTGAAAAAAAAAAACTTATTCTGATGTTCTAATTCAATGGCTAGGTACACCCTGACGCTAGGGGCCTTCGAGGAAAGCCGATAGAGATGTATGATGAGCTAAAAATTGTTTGTGGCAATTATCAAGCTCCTACTAGATGGGCTAAAATGAAGGATGGAAGCCATCTAATGGAGACAAAGAATTGTGATGATGAATCAGCTTCCTTTGTTTCTCCAACTTCAGAAGGCAAGAGCGAGACAGATGGAACTGAGTCATATACCGGAGCTCAAGATCACGGCCAGATGCCAGATGGTTGTCAGGAGACTCCAGCATTCCAGCCTTTCAGACAAGTTCCAAAACGGCCTCGTGGCTCAGATGCTATTCAGGATGCATTAATGGCAGTAGCATCAAGCATTCGACGCTTGGCCGATGCAATGGAGCAAAACAAGTACTCAATTGATGCCAGTGAACTATTGCAGGCAGTGATGGAGATAGATGGGTTAGAAGAGGGCAAACAGATGTATGCTTTTGAATATTTGAATGCTGATCCTGTCAAAGCCAGAGCCTTTCTGACGTACGATGCTCGAATGAGAAAGATATACCTGTTTAGGCAGTTCTGGTGGTGGTGACTGGTGTGAACTTGATCATTTTTTTGGTGTACAGAATATCTGAAGACTGTTTATTAACACTTTTACATTGAAAAATTCTGTGATTAATGTTTGTAAGGATGGTGTATAGATTCTGGAAATTCATAGGGATTGGCCTTATACCAGTGACTGGAAGAGTTTTCCAGCCTCCTCCAAGTGGATTTCTTGAAAATTCTCTACTGCTTGGTAACTATTAGTGATTTTTTCTTTGGGCGGTTGGGGAAAGAGTGTGTATTATGCTCTTAATGAAATAACTAAGAAAATTTATGTGTAAAAAAATCTAGAAGAAGTGAACATTATCATTTTTAGTTTCTACAATTTCATGAAAATGGAGGAAAACAAGGAGAAAGAAAAAAAGAAGGAAAAATTGAACTTATCTTGAGCTACTAAAATCACAATATCTCCAATTGCAAAAGAATCATTAAGAGAATACATGGTCCAATAATTTTGTATAATTTTTCTTGTGTCATCCCAAATATTATTGTCTTGCCTAATTTAGGCTTTGGTGTTAAACATGCAAAATAATTTCATTTTAACTTTTTTAAAAATATATATTAAAACGAGACAAAAAAACTTTTTTAGACAAATTAAAATAAGATAACATTTAAGATGAGATAATAAAAATTTCTCAATCTTAATTTTGTTTCTTGTTTTACATTTCGGTTTGTTATGTTTTCAAATCGTTCTTCTTGTGAGTGGTTTCCAAGGTCTAGTATTGCTTAGGTTGGGTCAATCCTTGCTAATCTGGCAAGCAAAGAGAAAAAAAGTCCAAGCTAAGTGCAGATTCTCCAATATTCAAGTCAGTATATAATCTACTAAATTGAATAAGAGTTTAAAAAATTATGTTAGAGAATTAACTACCTTTTTCAATTATGGTGTGACTTTTATATGAGTTTAGAGAACTACTTATTAAGTTTGAGTATAAAGATTGACTTTCTGATCCATATCAATTCTAATCACCTCAAGCTGAGACAGTATACCAAGATACTTGAGCCATGCTTACCCCTAAATGTTGGAGGCCATCTTGTGGTGGGTCACTGCCGCCACCAACTGATGATTGGTGGCCGACAGCGGTGCCACATTCCCAAACACTACTCTAAAAGTAGGTAAGTAAACTATTCATGAATGAATCAGGGTTGAAATTTTGATGCTACATTCAACATTTTGTCTTTTATCTGATAATTTCTTAAAAGAAAATTAAATACATTCTCCTTCATGTGCATAACTGAAGTTTCTTCCATTTTTTGAAGCAAGAGGCTTTGCAGTTTATATTGATAGCCCATGATTTTTAAAACAACATCTACTTTTACATCGATGGCACCAAGTTACACCCACAAGTAATTTTCTTTTTTTTTTTTTTGTACAGAAGCAATAGCAAATAGAAAATCAACCTAAAATCTTGTCGAAAACTTAAGCATAAATTTATAGAAGGGAAGAAAGAGAAGAACTAACACCTAGGGAAAGAAACTCCCAGAGAATCTCGCACAGAAGTTAGACTCTCTAAAGGAATGACACAAATAGACCCTCCATTCCTTCTCCAGCAAGCAAAAGATGTCAAAGATCAAAGCTAGCAACCAAATGTAAAATGCCTTTGCAATCAGTGTTGACCTCCAAGAATCTGATCCCCTTATTCCAGACAATAACCAGCCCACTCCTTAGAGCCTCAAGCTCAGAATGGATGTTAATGGAGTTTCCTATAAATTCCATGAAGCCCACAACCCAGCGGCCCGAAGCATCTCTGATAATTCCCCCAATGCCTGCCTTCCCTGTCAATATTAAGTTTGTAGAAGCCAAGGCAAGGAGGAACCCAACTCACCTAAGTTGTCTCCCTCGGTCTCGGCATATTACTCCCCAAAACTCTATGCACATCATAGATCATGGTGTAAATGGAGCCCAAATCTACTGTCTTATCCAGTGTCACATATACTATATTTCTGCCGCAGATTAATCAAGACATATGAGAAAGTGGGACAATGAATGAGATAAGAAAATCGGACAACAGATTTTGATCCGTAAATGAGGTTCTTAAACCTGTAAAATATGCCATGTAGAGCCGCCAATGCATCGTTGATTACAGTACCTCCATTACCACCAAAGGGTGCAGCAGAAAGGAGCATAATATGAAGACATTGGCTGGTCCAACATACCTGTAAACTTTGCTGGCCAGTCATGGAGGGGAAGGTCGAAGAACTATGGAACATGTTGGAAGCCCATCACGATACCCCAGAGCTTCGTAGCCTCAGGGCAGTCCCATAAGCAGCGAAGAGCTTTTTCGCTCATATCTGAGCACCTGTTACATCTGGGAGAAGGAGCAACATGTCTATGGAATCTAAAAGCATTCACGGGGATAGCTTCATGGAAGAGGAGCCACAGGAAGAAAAGAATTTTCTCTGGTGGTAACTTAAGCCTCAAAAACTTCTTCCAAGGATTGGTGTGAGAGACGATGTCCTCAGATCTAGTTAGCCAATCATATGCTGCCTTGGAACTGTAACAGCCATTTTGAGCTCCCTCCCAGCACCAAACATCCTGAAACACTCACAAGTAATGTTAAATAGATATACTGAGAAACTCCACAGTTGGTAGAATCCATGTTGAGATGATCCAAATAAACTTTTGCTACCTATTTGTTCAACTATTTTGGGTATTTAGCATTGCTCAACACCTCTTGGATTGTCAAATTCCCACAACCAATTTCTAGCCGAATTGTCAAGAGCCAAAACTGGTGCAACCATTCAAGAATCTAGGCATTTAGCAGTATGCCTCAAGATAAAAGAGAGCATTAAATGCTGAACCGAGTAATGTAGTACTCCTGGATTTTCCACCACTTCACCAAGGTTGTCCTTTAAGGTACTTTAAGTTACTTAGAAAGAGTCCCTTATAGGTATCATGGTTGGACAACATTAACAACTTGGCAACGAACTTAGTTCACCAATAATCCCGACAAGAACAGCTCCCAGCCTTAAAATGATGGAACCGGCGCATATCACGCACTATTATTTCCCTTCCAGTCACGAGTGAGATGTACTTAGAGACATTATGGCAATCACCACATACTCTAAGATTCTTCCGTATGTGTATCGTCGTGCCGGGTTTTGTATTCAGAAGTCCAAAGGAAATGGCAAGCCTCTCACTGTGGCTATTCAGCAACTGTTCCTTTACACCATCTTCAACATCATGAATTGAGTTGGTGTCAGGCACATAACCAGCAGCCTTCATCTGATCCCCTAGTGTTTCAAGGAAAGCATAGATTCTTTCGGATTGAGGATGATTTGTGCTTCCAGAGTAGAAAGTGTGAACTTCATTTCTCAACTCCACCAAGCTGCAACCTGGAGTTTTTTGAAGTCCTTTTGTCTCCATTTCTGTTCTCACCTTGGCCACTTTATCCCAAATTGAAGCAGAGGTATACAAATTAGCAAGCAATACATGATACCCACCTTCATTTAGATCGTACTCAAATAGTTTTTCTGCAGCTTTCTCTCCCAATTGTACGTTTTTATGGATTTTGCAAGCACCTAGCATTGCCCCTAAAACAGTTATCCCTGGCTTGATAGGCATTCTCTGGATAAAACACCAAGCATCATCTAGCTTGCCAGCTCGGCCGAGAAGATCAACCATAGCTCCATAGTGATCCATTGAAGGCTCTAAACCATAATCGTCCTTCATGCTCTCAAAGTGGTGAAGGCCCTCTTCCACAAAACCTGAGTGACTGCAAGCTGCAATAACAGAAAGAAACGTTGTCTCATCTGGTTTAATAGAGCCATGCTGCATTTCATTGAAGAGATCTAAAGCTTCTCTTCCAAGACCATGTGTCCCATATCCATCTATCATTGCATTCCATGTTATCACATGTCGCTCTTCCATCATGTCAAAAAGCTTCATCGCTGTATTGATAGCCCCACATTTTGCATATGCGTCAATGAGGGCAGTGACCACAAAGACATTCTTGTCCATACCAGTTCTCACAACAAGTCCATGAATCCACTTAGCCCGACGGATAATTGATAAATCTGCAAGAGCAGTAATTACACTTACCATAGTAAAGGAATCTGGCTCTATTTTGTGAGATTGCATCTTACAGAACAGATTTAAAGCCTCAGCTATATACCCATTTTGTGCATAACCTAATATCATGGCGTTCCATGTTACTTGAGTTCTCTTTGGTAAATTATCAAATATTGCAGCAGCAATATCAACCCTCTTGCACTTTGAATACATGGATATCAAAGAGTTCATAACTGGCACATTAGAATCCAGTTTCAGTTGCTCCGATAATTTATGAACAAATTTTCCCCGTTCCAGATCACCTAAATCAGCACAGGCATGCAAAGCTCCCATTATGGTAACATTTGAAGGTTCCACTCCCTCATCCAACATCTTCAAGAAAGTTGCAAACGCTTCTTCTGCATCACCATTTTGTGCATAACCATCAATCATGGAATTCCATGAAACAACAGTCTTGATATTCATTCCCTCAAAAGTCAGCCTTGCACTCTCCTCGGACCCACATTTGAAGTACATATCGACAAGCGCTGATGAGAGATTCACTTCAGATTCAAATCCTGCTCTTAAAGCATAACCATGGATAGACTTTCCAATTCTCAATGACTTAATATCTGCAACAGCAGGCAGAACACTGACCAATGTAATCGAATCGGGCTTTTGTCCAACCTCCTGCATTCTCGAAACTAACTTTATTGCTTTCTTGGCCAAGCCATTCTGTGCATAACCAGCAACTATTGTAGTCCAAGAAACCAAGTCCTTCTGGGGCATTCTCTCAAACATCTTATATGCCTCATCAATCTGTCCACACTTCGCATACAATTTTACCACTGCAGTCATAGCAAACATATTGGAGTCAAACCCATTAGTTATTAACAGCCCATGAATCTGTTTACCTCTCTTGAGGTCCAAATTCTCCCCACACAATTGCAACAAGTAGTTAAAATCATATACAACCGGTCTGTACATCATCCGAACGATAAACGAAAAAGCATCATCTACAGTTGAGTTCTTTGCATGCCCTTTTAGCATAATGTGGTAAATCATATCGAGCTTGTCCTCAATGGGCTCAAAAACACGAGCAGCTTCACTCATGCTGCCATATTTGCAGAACAAACTAACAAGCTTAGTCTGGAACAAGGGCTCATCATAGAATCCATTCTTTATGATTAGAGACAAGATTTGATTAAGTTCTTTTACGGAAGTGCAGAGTTCTAACAGCGCAGCAGAAGGGTGCCTATAGACATGAGAGGGAATGGAGATTCTCTGGTACTGAGCGGGAACTGTAGGACAAGACGATGAAATGGGGCTCGTTTGAGGGTGATTTGCAGGGGCTGCGACGTTGATGGCAGCTATAGAGGAACCCAGAGGCGATAGATGCGAGCTCATTCTTCGCATTCCGTCTCCACTCTGCGTTCCCTAACTGCGAAGCTCCAAGTTCTTCAAAATTTATACTTTGCAACAAGAGGGTAGTTTTGGATCAAAAAACAAAGAAAAGAATTTCGGTGGTCCCCTCTTATTTTACCAACGTGGGCGGGAGATATTTTGTTCCCACGTAAGATCTTTACAAAAGTTAGGGCCGATAGTAAAATCGGCGGCGGGCTGATATTAATTTTGCCGATAAATGGCGGTTAAGTTTAGTTTACTCAAGAGGGAAAACGAAGAATTGCTGAGAATATCTTAGGAAGAAAAATATATTATATTTTGTAGTATTAAAATATTAATGGTAAGAAATTATAATTTAAATTAATTTATATAAAATCATGTGTATTATTTATTAACCAAATTATATTAAATTATTTTTACTCATCATATTTTATTATTATTATTTTTTTAATAATTGAATATTTTGATATCACCTTTTCATTTTTCACTGAGAATTCTTATCTAAAAATTGATATCTTGGCATCTTTTAGGCCAAAATTCTCTCCATATTTATTGATTATCCAAGTCCCTAGTACAGGATATAGAAGCTCCAACTTAGAGCTTAACACACTTTGGAAACAAATGAAACAATGATAAATAATAGACATAGTTGAATTAATAAATTTTTTTGGGCCAATTCCAAACTTACAAAAAGTGAGATGAAAGAGTTTTTTTTTTTTTCTTTTTCTGAACCAAACATTTATTGTATTCATTAAATTGAAGCAAGCTAGAGGAAGAAAGAAGATGAAGATAAGATTATATGTTTGGCTTTTCTATTAGGCTAGCTTTATTGAGCACATCTCAATCATTCATCTTCATCTACTATTCAGCACATCACTCATCGCACATCTCTTGAGTAAATTTAGACTCTTCATCTATTATCTAACATAAAAAACTCAACAAAAAAGTTAAATCTGAAATATGTTTGGCTTTTCTACAGAATTAGCTAAATCCATTGAGGGATATAGTTAAAACACAAATCATTAACTACAAAATATAGATGCATTTCATTAGAAAATAAAAAACAACCACCAAATACAGCCATTCCAACTACCAACCAAATCCGTTTAATCCCCACCCCACCCTCTCCCTTTCTCTTAGTCCCAGATATCTATAACCCTCTAGATATGGAGAGCTACCTAGAGGCGAACATAGGCCGGTTACCGTTAGTTTTGACTATATTTATAATTGACCGACATTAATCGATTGTGTAATTTTATCAAATCAATAACTGACTAACTATACCTTAAAACCAACAGTTCAATTTTAGTCGGTTAAGTAGTTAGTTTTAGTAGATTAATAATTAACCGACAGTAACATTTTTTTTAAAAAAAAAAACTTTTGTTTTTTTTTTTTATTTTAATGTTGTATCTACCTGAAATATATATTTAATTGGTTTACTATAAATTAAGAATGTGACAATTAGATAAGTTAAAATAAGTTATTTTTTTTAAGTATCTATGACATCTTACTAAAAATTATATAAGTAAAATAGAAATACATAAATAATAAACCTAAAAATGTATAAAGATATTTATGGAAGCTATCTTCTTTCGGCTCCAAACATATGCACAAATATTTGGAGAAAACAAAATTAATATAAACAAATGACTATACATAACAAAAGTAACATTTTTTAATTTATTTACTAGAAAATTACTATTTTCAATAAACATATTTATACATATCAAATTAACAATATATGATTGTCTTTATACATTAAGTTGACACAATATTTGAGTAACTTAGTCAATCAATAAAATAATTACATTACTAAATAACATGGTATATGAAAACATTAAAGTTCATAATAATTTAGTCAGTCGGTTTGATTTTCATCGATTAGGAAAAATGTAAAACCAAAACAGACCGATATTAACCGATTTTTTCAAATTGCAAAACCGTAACCTACTGACTAAACCGATACTAACTGACTGATTAAACCAATTTATTTTCGGTTCGGTTGGTTAATTGAATTTTGCTTAACCCTAGAGCTAACAAACTGCCTGGGAACATTGAACATGTATGTCCACTCAAGTGAACCAGCAGACAATGAGGATTGTCTAGCCATGCCAACATTATGTAAGGGAAATGCTCTATGCACATTTATTCTTACACACCTTTTATTTTGTAGGTGTTTGCAAGAATGAAATTGTAAGTAAAAAAGTAAAAGATGTAAAAAGAAAAAAGAAATATAGAAAAGTGTGTACACGTAACACTTCTAATATGTAATCCATTGATGCGTTGATTGCCCATCCTATTCCTAGAATTGTTTGTCAACCATGATGATCCCTCGCCAAAATCTGGTCGAAAGTCCAATCTATGCTGGTGATGTAGTCAAATTCTAGCATAAAGCCCCCAGCATTCAATCCTGCATTGAAGAACTGAATGTTCCTGCAACACTACAACTTAAAAATCTTATTTTGATCAGTCTTGAAAGTCCCTTACACCGTCCTAAATATTATTGTCTTGTCTAATCTAGGTCTTGGTACTAAATATGCAAAACCACATATCGTTTTAACTTATTTAAATTTTTTAAAACATATATAACAAGACAAGATAAAAAAATGTATTTTTTAAACATGACTGAAACAAGACAACATTCAAAATGAGACACTAAAACTTTTCTCTATCTTAGTCCTGTTCCGAATTTCATTTGAGACTTAAATTCTTGTCCCATGTCCTAGTTTGTCATGTCCCAAAAGTGTTCCAATTGCCTCAAGCTGAGATAGGATACCAGGAGATTTGGGCGGTGCTCGCCCCTAAATGTTGGAGGCCATCTTGGGTGGCGGGTCATTGCTGCCACCAACTGATGATTGGTGGCCAACAGTGGTGCCAGTTCCCCAAACACTACTCTGAAGGTACAAGGTTCTTTGTAGATAATAAAATGCAGGTGAATAACTTTTCATGAATGAATCAGGGTTGAAATTTCGATACGCATTCAATTTCATGTCTTTTATCTGATAATTTCTTATATAGGAAAATTAAACATATTCTCTTTCATGTGTGTGATTGAAGTTTCTTCCAACTTTCGAAGCAAGAAACTATGCAATTTATATTGATAGCCTATGATTGTTAAAACAACATACCTCGTACTTTTACATCGAAGGCACCAAGTTACACCCACAAGTAAAATTAAATATATAAACCGAGAAACTCCATAGTTGGTAGAATACGTGCCAAGATGATCTATATAAACTGCTATCAATTTGTTCTGTTTTGGGTATTTAGCATTGTCAACACCTCTTCAATGGTCAATTTTCCACAACCAATTTCTAGCCTAATTGTCAAGAGCCAAAATTGGTGCAACCATTCAAGAGTCTAGCAGTATGCTTCAAGATAAAACAAGGCATTAAAATGCTGAACCGAGTAATGTAGTCCTCCTGCATTATCCCACTTCACCAAGGTTGTCCTTCAAGGTAACTTCAGTTACTTAGTAATAGTCCCTTATAAGTGTTATCATGACAACATTAACACTTTTGCAACAAACTTATTCACCAGTAATCCCGACAAGAACAGCTTCCATCCTTAAAATGATGGAACCGGCGCATATCACGCACTATTATTTCCCTACCTGTCACAAGTGAGATAAATTTAAAGGCATTATGGCAATCACCACAAACTCTAAGATTCTTCCTTATGTGTATCGTTGTGCCGGGTTTTGTATTTAGAAGTCCAAAGGCAATAGCAAGCCTCTCACTGTGGCTATTCAGCAACTGTTCCTTTATGCCATCTTCAACATCATGAATTGAGTTGGTGTCAGGCACGTAACCTGCAGCCTTGATCTGATCTCCTAGTGTTTCAAGGAAAGCATAGATTCTTTTGGATTGAGGATGATTAGTGCTTCCAGAGTAGAAAGTGTGAACTTCATTTCTCAACTCCACCAAGCTGCAACCTGGAGTTTTTTGGAGTCCTTTTGTCTCCATTGCTGTTCTCACCTTGGCCACTTTATACCACATTGAAGCAGAGGCATACAAGTTAGCAAGCAATACATGATACCCGCCATCATTTAGATCGAAGTCAAATAGTTTTTCTGCAGCTTTCTCTCCTAATTTGACGTTTTTATGGATTTTGCAAGCGCCTAGCATTGCCCCTAAAACAGTAATCCCTGGCTTGATGGGCATACTCTGGATAAAACGCCAAGCATGATCTAGCTCACCAGCACGGCCCAGAAGATCAACCATGGCTCCATAGTGATCCATTGAAGGCTCTAAACCATAATCGTCCTTCATGCTCTCAAAGTAGTGAAGGCCCTCTTCCACAAAACCTGAGTGACTGCAAGCTGCAATAACAGAAAGAAATGTTGTCTCATTTGGTTTGATAGAGCTCTGCTGCATTTTGTCAAAGAGATCTAACGCTTCCCTTCCAAGACCATGTGTCCCATATCCATCTATCATTGCATTCCATGTTATCACATGTCGCTCTTCCATCATGTCAAAAAGCTTCCTCGCTGTATCGATAGCCCCACATTTTGCGTACGTGTCAATGAGGGCAGTGACCACAAAAACGTTCTTGTCCATACCAGTTCTTACAACAACTCCATGAATCCACTTAGCCTGACGGATAACAGATAAATCTGCAAGAGCAGTAATTACACTTACCATGGTAAAGGAATCTGGTTCTATATTGTGAGATTGCATCTTACAGAACAGATTTAAAGCCTCAGCTATATACCCATTTTGTGCATAACCTAATATCATGGCATTCCATGTTACTTGAGTTCTCCCCGGTAAATTATCAAATATTGCAGCAGCAATATCAACCCTCTTACACTTTGAATACATGGATATCAAAGAGTTCATAACTGACACATTAGAATCAAGTCTCAGTTGCTCCAATAATTTATGAACGAATTTTCCCCGTTCAAGGTCACCTAAATCAGCACAGGCATGCAAAGCTCCCATTATGGTAACATTTGAAGGTTCCACTCCTTCATCCAGCATCTTCAAGAAAGTTGCAAACGCTTCTTCTGCATCACCATTTTGTGCATAACCATCAATCATGGAATTCCATGAAACAACAGTCTTGCTATTCATTCCCTCAAAAGTCAATCTTGCACTCTCCACAGACCCACATTTGAAATACATATCAACAAGCGCTGATGAGAGATTCACTTCAGATTCAAATCCTGCTCTTAAAGCATAACCATGGATAGACTTTCCAATTCTCAATGACTTAATATCTGCAACAGCAGGCAAAACACTGACTAAAGTAATTGAATCAGGCTTTTGCCCAGTATCCTGCATTTTTGAAACTAACTTTATGGCTTTCTTGGCCAAGCCATTCTGTGCGTAACCAGCAACTACTGTATTCCAAAAAACCAAGTCCTTCTGGGGCATTCTCTCAAACATCTTATATGCTTCATCAACCTGTCTACACTTTGCATACAAATTCACCACTGCAGTCATAGCAAACATATTGGAGTCAAACCCATTAGTTATTAACTGTCCATGAACCTGTTTACCTCTCTTGAGGTCCAAATTCTCCCCACACAATTGCAACAAGTAGGTAAAATCATACACAACCGGTCTAACATCCTCGTACATCATCCTAATAATAAACGACAAAGCATCATCTAAAGTTGAGTTCTTTGCATACCCCTTTAGCATAGTGTGGTAAATCACATCGAGCTTTTCCTCAATGGGCTCAAAAACACAAGCAGCTTCACTCATGCTGCCATATTTGCAGAACAAACTGACAAGCTTGGTCTGGAACAGGTGCTCATCGTAGAATCCATTCTTTACGATTAGAGGCAAGATTTGGTGGAGTTCTTTTATGGAAGTGCACAGTTCTAACAGTACAGCAGAAGGGTGCCTGTAGACATGAGAGGGAATGTAGATTCTCTGGTACTGAGGGTGAATTGGGGGAGAAGACGATGAAACGGGGCTTGTTTTAGATTGAGTTGCAGGGGCTGCGATGTTGGTGGCAGCTAAAGGGGTACCCAGAAGCGATAGATTCGAGCTCATTCTTCTCTTTCCGTCTCCACTTTGCGTTCCCTGACTGCGGAGCTCCAAATTCTTCAAAATATATACTTTGCAACGAGAGGTTAGTTTTGGATTAAATAACAAAAAAATAAAAAATTGGTCTTCGCGGGAAAACGAACAATTTTATGAAGAAAAATATATTACATTTTTAGTATTAGTAATATTGAATGAATATAAATAAATAATTATAAATTTGAATTAATTCATTTAGAATTATAAATATATTTTTATTTCATATAAAAATTATTTTATTAAATTATTTATTCTCATCAAATAATCTTATTTTATATGTAAATATATTTTAATAATTAAATATTTTAAAATCTCTATAGAATTGGAAAGGTGATTCTTATTTTCGTTGCCATTGAAAATCTCCATCAGTTCTCAATGCAATTTAAAAGAATTGTCATCCCTAGTTATTATTTGGAGTTGGCACAGCATACCCATGAGAGAGTCCTTAGTAGGGTACAAGCTTATTTTAGATGCCTAACTAATGCTAGAGAGAGCATAGAAGCTCTTTATCAACTTCCTTCTGTTTTTTATTTAAAAAAGAAATATTTTATATAAAAAATTTTATGTTTGAATTGGTTTATTATAAAAAATAAAGTACATATAAAAATTAAAATCTTATTTTTTTATTGGCAAATGTTTTTTTTTTATTATTTTTGCTTTTATTTTTTTAATTTTTAAAAATCAATCTAAACAAGTTCTTAAAACTTTCCGTTGAACACACTTTAGAACATGACACCATGATTTCCAACACATTGCCAAGCAGGCATGTTGTATCCATTAAACTTAAGCAACCGAGGAGATTAAACAGAAGCAAGCAAGGGGTAAAAAGAAGAAGAAAAGGTTGAAGAATATATAATTAGAATTTCACTGTATGGGACAGTAAATTTTCTCTCACAAACACTAGATGCATTTCTTTAGAAAAACCATTTTTTCTCTAACAGTGTCTTTGGGTGATTCAAGTGTAATCATTGCCAACTCCAAACTTCAACATCTGAGAACATTGAAACTGCTTTAGCCAACTTTGAACAGTCAAGGTCACTTTCATTATTTCTCTGTTGTGTAAATAATTTCTAATGAATTCCTTCACATTTGAAGTATATTATATTTACCCTTCAGATTAATTCAAAAGCAATTCTCACACAAAATACCAATTGATGCTTTTGCCTTGTCTATATGTAATTGCCAAACAAGCACTAATTATTGTCTCAATTATAAGATGATCTTTCACAGTCCATCTCTTTCTTTTGTCTGTTTTTCTTTATTTTGTTCTTACCAATCAATTGAATTAAAATTTATACTTGCAGAGAAACATTCAAGTTCAGAAGAGACCCAAGGAAAATGAGCTCATCATAAACATCAGAAGAGTACATGATAGTCTGTTAATGAACAGAATGTCTTCAGAAACTTCTCTTTACCGGAAAAATTTTGCAGAGTTGCAAATAAAAAGAAACATGAACATTCTTGTATAATGATGAACCATCAAAATCAAGTGGCCACAGTAATATGCAAAATTAAGCAATGCTACTCTATAACTTTGGAGGAAGAAATACCCTTAGCGTGTCCTCTAGATGGAGGTAATACAGTCTGCAACTTCTTAATCATCTGGTCAAGCTTCTTCAACTGGTCTATGTTGCCTGTCTGCCGCTCCAACATTAGAAATGATGCTTCACTCATATGTCTTCCCCTCTCCAGCAGTTGTTTGGAGCACTCAAAAGCTACTTGCACCAAACCCCTTGAGCACAATGCAGTGATCAAAATATCCAAAGCATGAGAATGAGGGCAATATCCTTTATTCAGCAAGTATCGCCATAAGCTTAAACTCAAATCAAGCTGAGAATTTTGACAGAAGTATTTCATTAGCATCACAACAGTTGTTGACTTTGGCACAAAATTCCTCTCTGTCATCTTGTGATAGAGCTCGATTACAGCTTCAATGCTTCTTGATCTCATTAATCCTAAGAATATTGTATGATAAGTTACGCTGTCGTGTTCAATGTTTTTTTCAACCATCTCATCCATCAAGGAAAGTGCAGAATTGATATCTTCTGATCTAACCAGTGAACTTATTAAAGCATTATAAGCACCACTATCAGGAACTAAGTTTCTCAAAGGAATCTCATCAAATAATTGCCGAGCCTTACTTGTGTTTCGAACCAAACCAGCTCCATGAATCAGTGTAGTTATTGTCTCAATTGTAGGAATGCAATTTCTGCGTTCCATCTCCTCCAGAAGTCTCAAACCATCAACAAAGCGACCTTTCTTACAGTAAGCATCCATTCTAATATTATAAGTTATACTATCAGGTTTAAAACCTCTTTTAGCCATTTCATGGCAGAAGAGCTCAACAGAAGTAACATCACCTGATTCCTTGAACCCCAAGAGCAAAATATTCATAGTCTTGGTATTGGGAGAAAATCGTTCATGCATCTTTCTGAAGACCGATCTTGCCTCTTTCATTTGTCTTTGAGTGCAAAATGCTTTAATAAGTACATTAAACTCATCAGCACCAAATTTCCTTCCAACAAAAATATCACACTCCATCCTTCTAAACGCTTCAAGAGTTTCCTCATAAGATTTGTATTTGGCAATTTTAGATAGCATGATGCTCATTGACTTGAGCTTAAGCAGAGCAGGATGCGTTTTTCTGATTTCTTCCAACAACTCCCAAGCCTTATCAAAATAGCGCATCCGGGCAAGGATATGGAGTGTCTTCTCCAATGCATCAGAACTTGGATGGAACTGCAATCCCTGGAGGGAAAATTTGAAAAATTCAAGGGCTTTAAGGCCATTGGAGTGTGATGCAAATAGTTGGCCAAGAACATTCTCCACAAATGAAGTGGACAGGATAGCAGGAGGGATGAACTGGAGCAGCGTTGGCTGAAGTGGTTGGTCTGGAAAAGGATGATTGTTGATTATTCTAGCAATTCTGTCTATATCAAAAGAGGCTTCTAAAGACGATTCACAGGACAATTTGGACACAAAATTAAGACACGAGGTTGTCTTGGGGGAATTTGATTACTTTGCCTCAGCCGAATCAACATGAGCATTCTTTTTGTTCAAAGCCTGTGAAAAGAGTAAAAATGCAGGACATGCAGCATTCCCATTGGAAGAGATAAAACCACACTAAACAGAGGACCCTATCCATCCAAAAAAAAACAACAATGATTAAATCCATTTCATGATCACCCAAAAAAAAATTTGTATCTTTTAAAGTAAAAACAAAAAGAGATATGGATTCTAAAGTGGGTTCTTATCTTCAAGAAACTAACTAAGAAAGGGCAGCATATAACAGAATTGGGGAGTACATTCTTCATAGTGAACATGAAATACGATGAATGAAAGTGATAGCACAAAATATCTAATTACACAGCCATTGTCAGCTAAAACATAGAAAGCATGGATGAGGACATGGGAAAGAATTCAAAAAAAAATTAGGACACAACCTAGTATAAAGACCTATATACAAGGATGTGGGAACTGTTACACCACAACATGAAATAATTTTCAATGAGGAAGCATCCAAGTTTAACAAAGTTGGCCCGAAAAAGCCATAGCACCCAAAAGGCCAAGCTTTTCCAAACAAAGGGAGGGCAAATTGGTACTCTTGACAGAAAGCCCTTTACATAGCAGAGATTGATAAAGGAGAGAGATGATTACCCGTAGAATGAATCTGAAATTTTGGATTCCTATTTCTGGATTTTCTACCTTTCTCCCCGCCTAGCTGTCTCTGTTTCTGTTCCACTTGGTCTAGCTCTGTCTCTTTCGCTCAACTCTCCCTTCGTTCTCTACGCTCTCTCCGTTTTCATTCAAACGCCTCCTGTCTATCCTTTTAAAAATTGTGTAAAATAACTTTATTGAATCTCTTAATACAACGGTCGTTGTAGTATAGTGGTAAGTATTCCCGCCTGTCACGCGGGTGACCCGGGTTCGATCCCCGGCAACGGCGATTTTTTGCTTTTTCAGGCTATAAACTCTGTAGTCTCCACTTGACATGGCTTAATTGACAAATTGCTAAGGAAAGTTTTGTTTTGATTTTTTTTTTCCCTTTTTAATTTTTCTTTTTGAAATCTTTATTCTTGCAAACTAAGAACTAATTTGAATTTACTTTAAAAAAAATTATTTTTCAAGTATAAAAGTATAAATTAAAAAAAGAAAGAAAAAAAAATTATTTACTCTTCAAACAAAATTCTATTTATTCAAAACTCTCTTGTCATGTTTTAGTTTTATAAAAAAAAAATTGTCTTAGTCTTATTCTAATTTCGTTTCGTATACTATTATCTTATTTTCTTTTTGTCTCGAACATAATATTAAAACAAGACAAAAATAAGAATATTTTTAAAATAATATGAATCTTGTAAAACAATTAAAATAATACTAAGATGAGACTCTTTTTTAATCTTAATCTTGTTTTAATTTTTATTTAAAACACAAAAATTAATTTTGATATCGATTTGCATTTCAATTTATCTCACCTTAAAATTATTTTAAACCTTTTAAGTTAAGATAAAATACCTTTCACTAAATTTTTTTAATAAATAATTAAATAACTAAATTTAATTTAAATAATTAACTTAAACATCAAAATATACTCAAAACACGTCACCCAACCTGTCCTATATTGTTTTGGTCTCTGCAAACTCTTAACTTAGAAACAACAACTACCATCTCAAATATGACTACTGTGCAATCAAACTAGAATGAATAAGAAACATGCATATATTAGGAATAAACTTGTCATATTACGATACAGCCAAACTCCTGACTAAAAAGTTCATCAGTTTCTTCAATGCCTAATCACTTAAAATTGTCTTCTTATTACAGGGAAACATTGTCTCAGTGCCCCCAGTTTAAAATCTCCGCAGAAACTTGCTACCTTGTTACACAAAAAAGAAATTAAAGGTGAAGAAACCTATTGCAGCCATGCACATAGTCTTTTAGCACCTGATCAGAGCATGTTAGACCACCCCCCATATTTTGAACTGAAGGTTCCACCACCAATTGGCCTTGCAAACTCAATGATCACTTCTCTGGCACAAGATTCCCACAGTTTTGCTATAAGACGAAGTGAAAAGGGTATGTTCTGGGTTCTGAGATAAAAGCTGAGCTTCGATCTTGCTTTAATGGAGAAATCTTCCACGTCCTTGCTGTCCAACCAAGTGAAAAGGTCAGTGATTACAATGAGAAGGAAGAGTTTTCAGATGCATATATAATGTTGAAAGACTATAAGCAAAATTGAAGGAAGGATGAATCTCTAACCTCACTTGTACTGGCAGTTCATCTAGAAAAATAGGAGAGATAGCTGGATAATCTGTGGGAATGAGTAACTGTAATGGTTCGATCATCATCTGCATGAACATGATCAAGTCAAAAAAGAGAATTAAAGAGAAAAAAGAAAACACTATGCTTGAAATAACTTTTAATAACATTTATATGATAATGCTTCTTTACAAAAAAGTTATCTTTTCAAAGATAGAGAGATAAGATAGAGCTTCTCATAAATGTGTCGTTTAAGTATAATGTACGCTATCGTATATAAGGGGAAAAAAAATAGTGCTTCTAAAAAAGAAGCAATATAGCTCTTAAGCAAAACACTAATCACTATTCTTCAAAGATATTTTTAATAAAGTTCGCATGATCAAATTACTTTCAAGAAAAATTATCTTTTTAGAAATAGTAAAATAAGATAAGGCTTTTTATGAAAGTGTTATTAAAAGTGCAATGCTAGCTTAGGAAGAAAAATATAGTACTTCTAAAAAGAAGCACTATAGCTCTCAAACAAAATACCAACTATTATGCTTGAAATAGTTTTTAATAACACTTATAAAATAATAATTCTTTAAAGAAATATTATATTTTTAGAAGCAGAGAGATAAGACAAAGCTTCTTATAAAAATGTTGTTAAAAGTGTAATGCTACCGTAGAGAAAAAAGATAATGCTTCTAGAAAAGAAGTGTTAATTCTCAAGCAAAATACATGTTACTATGCTTGAAATAACTTTCAATAGCATTTATAAAATAATATTTATTTAAAGAAAGGTTATTTTTTTAAAAGACGAAGAAATAAGACAGAGCTTCTTATAAAAGTGCTATTAAAAGTACAACAATATCTAGCACTTATAGAAAAGTAGCACTTTGGCTCTTAGCACTATCTTAGATACCCTTATAACAGTGGAGTGAAAGATAGCGCTATTAAAGGGTGTGCGGAAACGCTAGAGCCCTTTCCTGGTGTAATAACGGAACTAGTTTAGAAAGGACAATCAAACTGTGGAGATCAGAAAATTTTACCTGTGGCATGTCGTTCCAATTGATAGATATTCCCCTGAAAATGCATTTGACAAAAAATCCATCACCATGTTTAGCAGCTCCTGCAGGTGCAGTTGTACTCATCACTACCTCAACGTCTATCAATCGCCTGTTTATCTCCCTTATTTCTTCTAGAAGTGCACACTTCTGCAAGAGAAACATGCTCCAAAGTTGGATAAAATCTAGAGTAGCATATATATATATATATATATATTAACAATTCAATGGAAAGAATTTCCTCCCTTCTTCATCCTATATCTTTTACTGTTATAAAAAAAAATTGTCTCAAAAACTATTGTATTTTTAGAATTTTAAAGATATATCAAACTTTATTTTTTCAAGTAGATCCTTAAAGGTAAATTATGCATTCTCTCTTAGTTACACCATAAACAAGGGAATTAAATAAAGGCACTATAATCGATATTTACATTAATTAATGATTTTTTAATCTATATGCTAAAACCTTAAACAACAAAAAATTTGAGATGAAGGGAGTATTGAATATAATTTTTTGGGAAATTCTTCAATAGAGATAGAGAAATTGTTACAAAAATATCAAAGATTAGGTTTATTACCTTAGAGCGTTTTACTTGAGATGTGTCTGAAATCAAGTCAGATGTCTCTTCCTTGGTGTTGCATTTGAGGCTATATTCTGTGCTGGCATTAATTCTTGCAGTATCTAAGGGCACTGCGTTGAAAGTCCTTGTATTTGGAACAAGACCTTGGTGACCATAGTATATTTGTTGGAATCTTGCATTGGTATCTGCCCCCAAATCCCTACCAATAGCTCCCTTTGATCCTCTTTCTGGTGCAGACATTGCCATTATATCATTCAAGCATACTGCATCTCTCATTTCACCAACAGCCCCATGCAATGCTTCAGATGATGCATTGGTCACCTGAAATGTTGTCACAGTTACAGCATTTAGTATGCATCTACAAGCAACATGTATACATTGGATTAAAATCTATTGTCTTAAAAATGTGTCTCATACATTGTCTCGAGTTTATCTATTTGTCACAAAATAATTGAATATTGTACATTTAATGATTGTAGTATTATTTTATTAACCAATTGAAAATATTGGAATAGGAGATGGGACACATTTTGGAACAACATATATTGTTCTGTATACATTAGTGTAATCAGATTCAATATAGTCAAAGTTAACGTGATCAATGACATATGGTGCAACATGAAATATTTGATGGATAAAATAGTGCACAATAATCGTCCATCTAACAGTTTATGTTGCGCCGCAGTTATTGACTATGGTGAATCCACATTCACGCATCAACTGAAGAGAGAGAGAAAGCAAGCAACTTCTAAGTCTCAGACTCACCGCACTAACCAAAAGCTGTATTGCAGGAGATGCATCATTAGAACAGACAGTAGAATTCTGAGAAACTTCATTTGGATTGCACCAATCTTGAAGCAAATTTAGAACTGAAAGCAACTCAGTGTCAGTTAGATATGGTAAATCAGATTTCAATGCATCACTTGTTTGTTCTTCTACAGTATTCCCTTCACAACTTGAGGATGAAAAATTCTCCAAAGCATGTTTACCAGTGTCCCCACAAAAATCCCCAGAAACTTCATCTTCATTGCAGCACTCCTCAAGAAACAGTGAAAGTGAATACGCAGGAGAGCCAATAACAACACAAGAATCTTCGCTAGAATCCCCTGGCATAGAGTACAAAGCAAAGTAGTTGAATATTTTGAAGTTGAGAAAGAGGTATATATGGAAGATAATGTTTGACAAAGAATGAATTAATCGGATAAAAAAAAAAAAAGGTCCACCTTCCATGCCGAACAGCTGATTTTGCTGCATTTCTGAACTTATAGATTCCTTTGCCTCTTGATGCATCAATATATCTGATTGTTCTTGTTCTAATTTCACCAATTTTTCAGATGGCCCTAGTAAATGCATGAAGCAAAGTAGTTGTATATTTTGAAGTTGAGAAAGAGGTATGGAAGATAATGTTTGACAAAGAATGAATTAATCGGAAAAAAAAAAAAAAAAGGTCCACCTTTTTTGCTAGGCAGCTGATTTTGCTGCATTTTTGAGCTTATAGATTCCTTTGCCACTTGATGCATCAATGCATCTGATTGTTCTTGTGCTTGTTCTCGTCCTACTTTCACTAACTTTGCAGATGGCCCTTGTAAATGCATCATGTATTGCTGACAACTCTGTGGCATTCTAAAATGAGAACCCTGCAGGTTCATCATCCCTTGCAAGTTTGGTTTCAATTCAGATGATTCTCCTTGAGGATTTCTAGCTTGAGATGAGTCAAGCTGCAGCTTAGGTTGCGAATTCAGAGAATGTTTTTCTCCTTGAAGAAAAGAATTATCATTCTCAAATTTTTTGATAAGTTTTTCCACAGTATCCAGTTTCTTAGTTAAGCTAGGGGTAATCTGGGTTTTGGTCACACTTAGCTGCACAAAAATCTCTTCCAATAGTTGCTTCATTCTTTTGCAGGTGTCCAACTTAATTGTCAATAGTGGTTGAGCAGTCTGAGTAAGATTGCGCTGAAGAATTTTGATATATGAAAGGAAAAATAATAAGACAAGACAATAGGGGGAAATTAGGGTTTGTTTCTTGAAAAACCCATGCATTGAAGTGTTAAGAGATGTTCATTTACCTGGTGATAGGATGCATATTTAGTGCAAATAAATTGGTAGAGCTCAGTGAGGAATAAAGAATTTGTTCTTTTTATCCTTTTAACCTGCATAAAGGATGGGAGACAAATATTTGCAGTTGAAAGCTTCAAAATCTGGATTACCATCAGCTATATGCAGCAGCTTATGGTTACTATTGATATTGATTGGCAATGTATCTTCTGGTTTGTTTTAGTGAAACTTTTCCAATAAAAAGAAAAAAAGAAAAAGTGAAGGGTGAATATGGAAACTGACCTTAGAAATATAGGAGCAAGCATTTGATTGTCTTGAAAAAAATTCAGTAACACCAGCAATTATTGATATCAAGAGAAAAAAATTTAAGACCAAAGAAAGAGTTAACTAAATAGAAGGTTAAGTTCTAAAATATTTTAGGTTAAAAGTCTTAAATTTAAAACTTTAGAATTATTTTTATTAAAAAAAATTTACAATGTCAATATTTCTTAAAAAAAAAAAAAAACAATTTAAAGATATTACCCTTTGATAGATCTCCTCCTGCCAATCAACTTTTGCAACACTTGCCTCCACTTCTAGAGGTAAAAAGTTAAAAAAAAAAAAATTAGTATGCAGACACATCATGATATGTAGAGTAGTTCCGAAAAATTTTAAGAACAAATTAAACAAATATTGAAACCCAAACCAGTAGCTAGCATGTGAATAAAACTAAATTATGACCACAAAATAAGAATTGTTGACTGTTCATGTGAATATGTAAAATCTCAAGAAAAGAACCAAAAGTGAAAGCAGTATATACAAAAACAAAAATATATGATTATTACAAATATGAGAAATTAACTTGATATTAAAAATTAGAAAAAATGTTTAGGTTCATCTCAATCTTGCAGCAGAAGAGGCTTTACCTCTACTCGAAGATTTTGAGTTTAAAACTTTGCGGTTTAAACTCCTATATGATGCCACAAGGGTGTTTACATTGCCTTTTACCTTTGCATGGTAATCAATCTGAAAATAGATACAAGAAAAATAATTATATATTTAGCCAAAATTCTTTGACTTAAATTATAATACAATGCTTGTTAAAATTCTTTAATGACAGAGCTTAGTACAATCCATAGAGTTTATGACTGAAAAGGGGTGAAGTAAGGATTTGGGTAAGAAGGGGGACAAAATTGAATAGCTTATAATATTATAGTAATTAAAGAAAATTTGGAGGCAGGGCAAAGGGCCCAGATGTATAATAGCCATATAATATTAAGAAAAAAATTACAAAACTTCAGGGGATGATATGGCATCCTTTTGCCCTCGTCTCTCCACCTAGTAGAAAGCTCACACGAAGCACTTTTTGTTATAAATTTTGCATTAAAGGGTAATCAAACTTGTCCCAAGAGAATAACTAATACCAAAATATCACACATTATCTGATTTGAGATACCTCATCTTTGGCTGCAGCATGTGACTTCTCCTCCAAACTTTCTGCCATCTTCTTAACATCAGATGGATGAAACGCAGAGGTGCGACGCCCAAACTCAGATAGATAATCCATGCTATAGAATTTAACATTACATGTTAATAGATAGTAGATCATCTCACAATGAATATAGCTTGAGAAAATTACTTGAAGGTAAAATTAAACAAATCATTGGAAGTTGCAGTAAATATCTGAGACAAAAACACTCAAACAGGTACATCCTAGTATTCTTTGTGACAAATGCATTTGCCAAAAGGTTGTGTCTATGCTGTTATCATTGAGAGAGATTTGTTGTAATTTATCATGCAAACACAAGGTTGTGTCAAGAATAATAGCTCAAACCAACCTATATATTGAAATTAGGTTTCTTATCAACTAGAAGTGTCGAAAACCAATTCAACCAAAAGCTTAAATTGTCAAGGGTTCGGAAACGGTTTTATACTATATCTATCAAGCAAAAACAATTACAATGACACAGATAGCAAGAGTCACAAGTTAGAATATGCTAAATGCTTAACATATGTTGGCTTCTTATGGATAAAATGGCCAACGAATTTAAAAGCAGACAAGTTTGCATCAAGATACTCATTTAACCATGTAACATAAAAGAGTAAAAGAATTAGAAAAATGTGCAATTCTAATAATTGTTTAATATGGTTATGCCCCTTACATTTTCTTCACAATCATTTGTCGATATTCTGCAGTTTTCAATCTAGTCGCCACCATGCTGCTTCCACCTTGAGCGGGTCTCAATTTGTTATCCATCTGGTACACAGATATACTCGAAGTTTCCCTAAAAGTTAGTTGATAAAACATGTAAAAAATCACTATCATATTGAAAGATTTATCAAATCTCAAAATAAAGAGCTGTTGAGTGAACTTTTCAATCTGCACATGATAAGTTTGATCTAACATAATATATATATATATATATATATATATATGGAATATCATCTTGAAAGTAAGAGAATATCAGCATTTCTGATCACATTTGCCAAAATATAATCAACAGTTCAAGTACATATGCAAAAATTTGCCTTACCATTCCAGAAGGGACGACATTTTTAATCTCACACTTTGTCCTAATTTTTATCTCAAAAGCTTCTCATCAATCAAGAAAGTATAATATTAATGGGTTACTTGATTTTATATTCAAATAAACTGACCAATTGGAAGCTTTTGAGACAAGAAATGGGATAGGATACAAGATAAAAGATGTTATCCCATCGTAACTTGCTATTCAAAAGCACAAAAGTTTTCAAGTACAACAAATGTACCTGATGCAAATTGAACTTTGACAATATCTTATCCTCAAATCAAGTTAAAACTCAGCCACAATCTTGGTTACAACAATAGAGGACAAGGAAGTGTTATAGTGATGTTATTGTGACAAAAAAGGAATACATAATCCATGCCTTATTTACTAAGAGAGGTGAAGATTATTGATCCGGACCATCATATAAAAAATGTCACATGTAAAATCAAGAAAATTATTCCCTCCTTCCTAATCCTGCACCCCGGACACAGAATTTAAAGAACTCAACCAAAAGTATTCCCATTATTGTCTCCTTATTTTGAAGGATAGTTCAATTTCATGAAGGGGATTAGAGATAGGGTTTATAATCAGAAAATTGGTCATGCCGGGTTTGAACGCTAAACTTTGAGCATGTTTGTTTTGATATAATGGATTTTTGTCAGAATGAAGAGAGGAAATTAAAGTAGTGGGAATAGAAAGGAATTAAATATCTTGTTTAAGGAAGAGCTACTCTCCCTCCAAAAATGATAGGATAGTTGTACTTTGGTAGAGGGAGATTCCTCTCCATGTGGTTATCAAACAAGATTAGCGTAAATCGATTCCCTCCCCCTCTCCTACTCCATTCCATCCTACCAAACACGCCCGTAAAAGAGTGTAAGGCAATCAAGAATTAAAAAGAGAGTATATGACGAGTTTGAAACTCAAATATCATTAAACACTTTGGTGGAGGGAGATTCCTCTCCACATAATAATCAAACAAGGTTAGTGCAAATCGACTCCCCTCCCCTCTCTTACTTCATTCCATCCTACCAAACAAGCCCGTAAAGGAGTGCAAAGCGATAAGGAATTCAAAGGAAAGTATATGACGGGTTTGAAACTTGAATATCATCAAACACTTTGGTAGAGAGAGACTCCTCTCCACACAATAATCAAGTGAGGTTAGTGTAAATTGACTCCCCTCCCCTCTCCTACTCCATTCCATTCTGCCAAACATGCCTACAAAAAAGTGTAAAGTGATCGGGAATTGACAAAGAAAATATATAACGAGTTTGAAACTCGAATATCGTCAAACTCCTTAGTTGCAATGAAGTGACATTTTTAAGCAATCAAACAAGAAAAGATATATGTAATTAAATTCAAGCACGAAGACAAAGATACTCAGGTACCCACATAAAAATGATCATGAAGCTAAACTTTACAGCAAACAGAGTGAAAGAATAGGCAAAATAAAGGCTCAGGAAGAAGATTTACCTCTCTTTGTTTAGGAGCAAGATATATATGTGTATAATATATATATATATATATATGCTCTAGCTAGAGTGTAGAGGTGAGACCTTTATATAGTGTGTAGAGAACCGAAATAGCTTTGATCCCCGCCATTGAGTTGATATTTAAATTTGGATACTAGGCCCAGAGGTTTGGTGACTAAGGAGAGGGTGAGTTGGTGAGGTTTCTTCATAAATGAGGAAATCCCATGAAGACAAAAAGAAATTAATGATTGACAATATCACATCCTAATTGGATATATGGCTAATGTGATTAAGGATATGGATTTTCTTATATGAAAATCAACCAGTATCATATTATGTGCTGGCTAGTCTAATATTTGGTTAAGCTAACATAGTTATTATTAGCTTATTTATGTGGTATTGATATATGAATTTTTTATTTTAGTGATACGTATAATCGAGAAAATTGAGCACATTGGAAAATGAATTATTATCGGGAAGGAATAAACCTATAAAAATTAAATGAAAACCGTTTTTAAATAAAAAAATATTAGTTAGGTCTTGTTATTAAGAAAGCAATAAAATATATCTAAAATTTTTGTTTCTAAAAGCAATCTATACAATGTTTGTGTGTAATCAAATTAAGGAATTTGTTCTACTTTTGAGATTGAGAATGTCCTTCATTTACTTAATTATTTTTTTATGGAGAATACGTTTCTTTTTTATTCGTTAAAAAATTATAAAATAATATATTTTTTAATAATTTAACAACGTTTCTAATATTATTTTAGAATTGTTAACCAACCAAATGAGATGGGATGAAAAATGGAAAAGAGTTGACTCCGTTATATTTACATACCAAATCTCAAGGCATCCACCAGTTGTATATGACTAAGCGGTTTCATCCCCCGATTCCTCTCCCTTGCCCTTACTCCAATCCCCTCCTGAAGCATAAGATATGCTTTAATAGTTCCTAACCAAAATAACCTTGACATTAAATCTAAAGAAAAAACCGTTTTTGTCTATTGAAATTTTTGTAAAAAAAAAACTCACATTTTAAATTTTCAAAGTAAACCCTCACACTACTAAAAGTAAGCCAAATTAAACTTTTCATATAAATAAAAAAGACACTCAAATAATCCACTTTAATACATTTTTTTTGTAATGTGAAAGTTTAGTTTGAAAATCTAAAATGAGAAAAAAAAAATTTGACAAAAATATCACAGAACAAAAAGAAATTTTCTTATACACTTCAATGAAATGGCATAGGTAACTATTCACTACCAAAAGGAACATAAGCGCCCTTTTAAATTTTTAGCTCTCTCTTCATTTCTGTGTTTTTTTCCTATTTATTCAATTTATAGTTCTAACCATTCACATTGAAGTCATCTCTCTTTCTCATAGACTACCTCCTATGTTCTATAAGTCTTTGGCTCCATTCTATTTTAAAAAAAAAACTCTTTTTCTTTGTTCTTTAGATTAATTTTGCATTTAACGTTTTATTAAAGGGGTTTGTTATAAGATTGAGCTAAAATGGAAGGATCTAATTTATTAGCTGTAATTATAAGAAACCGTTGGGCAACGCTTATATTTATGACGGTCCGAAAACATGTCATAAATGAAAATGAATTTTTTAACTTTAAAAGTCAATAACTCTAGAAAGAGATAAGATCTCTTCAAATCATTAAACTTTTAAAAATAAAGAATTCTAGTCAATCAACGTTTTTCCTATTTGCAACCGTTCATATGATATTAATGGTGGGTTAACTGCTGCAAATATCTCAGTGAAAATCCATCGTTTCTTCATAAGTAAAATATTAATTAAAACCCATCTCCATCAACCCTAACTTGCCAAATTTCTTATCAATTAATCTCATCGGTGAGGCTGGCAACTTAATGCTTTCAGTTGCAGTAGCAATAGAAAGAGTGGCCACAATTAGGGGTGGGCACGGGACGAGATGTCCCGGTGTTCCGTCCCGACCCAAAAGATTCAGGATAATTTCAAGACAGAACAATTCGGGATTCGAGACGAGACCGGGATGCAATTGTGTCATGGTTAATTTTAGGGATGAGACCAAGACAAGCAAAATCTCTTCCCAAATTTTATATAAATACGTGTCATCCCGTACTGTCTCCATAAGTATATATATTTATCCCAATTATTACTTTTTACACCTTCATTTTTTCTGTTTACATATCACCTTTCTTCATTTCTACATGCTTTCAACACCCCTCTTATTACTTTATACACCCACCAGGAAGAGACGGGACAAAAGAGTCAAGACGGAACTGGAACAAGGCTATATAAAACCGAGACGGGACAGGACAGGACAGAATGACACTTTTGTCTCAAAAAAAATTTTGGGACGGCCAAATTCCCTAGCCACAATGGGTGTTGGGCATTACCTGTGTCATCTATATAATTAGCAGTGATGAAGGGGATTGATAGGTTGCTTAGCATGCTTTAATGCAATAATAATAATAATAATACAATAATAATAAAATTGGTTACATAGATAATTCGACATCATTTGATTTTATCAAAAATAGAATGTTCAAAAATATTGTTTACTTAAAAAAGCAGCTGCATTAAAATTCAGGAGCGCGAGCCACCTTTGTGGTATTATCTGACTCGAATTGAATTATAATAAATTGAAGTACTTAATAATAGCTTCATATCTCACATATACCAATTGTAAAAAAAAAAAAAAATAAGCCCAAAAGTATGCTTAGTTCAATAAAAAGAATGTTTACGTTAAAAACATTTTCTGAAATATATTGAGAGCTAAAAACAAACCAGAAGTCTTCTTCAATATTTCAAGAAATTATTATCACTGGTAATTTTATAATTTTTATTGATCTCTATTATTTTCCACCATAAATAATCAATGGTTTAATAAATAAATAAATAAAAACATTGAAGGCAACTGCTGAGTAGCAAATTGGTATGAAACACAAGTAAAAATTAAAAAATAAAAAATAAAATTTTAAAAAACATATTTTTAAATATAAAAATACATTTAAAGAATGAAAATACAAAGTATTTCTTAAACCAAACAGATTCTAAATTTTTAAATTTTTAAACTTGAAGTGTGATTTGTACTAGAACTACTATTGTGTGTGCTTCCATGATAGTTGTTTGATTATTTACATTGAGAGATATATGGTTAATAGCATGTTTGATGAATAGATCATTTAATAATTTCAAAATAAAAATTCACATAGAGGACAATTATATAATTAAAACTTATCTTTTCATAATTTTATATAGATTAATATCATATGTGGTTTTACTGAAATCAATCAGATATATAATTATATTTCACTAACCTTGAGTCTATTCCAATTTTGAGAGTACTCAGTTTTTTCTAATGTCTCCACAAAAAACGACTCTTCCAATTATGCCAAAAAGTAAAAGCAACAAGAGTTCAAAAACATTCAAGCACAGAAACACCTCCACTTTATCACTGTGAATCATGATTTAGCCCAACCAAACCAAGCCGATTTAGTCCTATATCCCTTATTTACATGTAATGAAAACTGTGAAATTGGAATGAAAATAAGAATAAGAGTGGCTATTAATTTCATATTCTATAGTTTGGAGCAGCACTACGAGAAAAAAATGATATTAGCAATGGGCAAATCTATTGCTAAAATCAAAAATTCCTCGTTAATTCAAAATCGTTGTTAATTTGTCTCTAAATGAAAAACCAAACATAGCAAGAGATGAATTTGATGCCTCTTGCTAAATTTGTTGCTAATTGTATTATTTAGTAACATATTTGATATCATCACTAAATTGTTTCGAATCTATCACTAACCTCTATTGTTACATCGTGGTTTCTCTAAGATGTCATGCAATGAGGTGCATGGAAAGGTATATATTATATTATTTTTTATAAAATTCATTTTAAATTTAAAATCTTTCATTCTCGACATTAAAATTTAGTAGAGTTAGATCGAGATGGGGTGCCTACCTCCCAATTTTTATAAAATTTACATTAAGCTGCTTCAAATCTTAACTTTTTATTCTTGATCTCTTCTCTCACTCAAATTATTGCTCGATTTTATATTTTGGTTAATTTTAAATTTCATGTAGACTAATTTATTTAAATGAGATTTCTTAGTAGAAACATAAATATTGCAGAATTTTTAAGATGGCACAAGGTTAATGTTAAGGATCGCTATCTTACTCATTTCAAAGAATAGAAACAAAAAATAAAATAACATTCAATTACACTTGAAACATTTGTTTATGAACTTAAGGAAGTGTTTGTAATTTTTGATATCCAAGATCCGAACCTATTATTATACTTGTTCGAATTCTAAGTTGGAGGTATCCCTTGATCGGGTCAAATTTTTTTAACACATTTCAAAATTTTTAAAAATACATTTCACGTGTTTTAAAATTTTAATTTTGAAATATAATTTACACTTAAAAAGTTAAAATTTTGAAATGTGAGATAAAGAAAAATAAAATGTGCTAAAAGAATTGGCTTTTGTATGGGCTTAAGGGCCCGCTGGGCCAGAAAAGGCCCAACAATGACCCTCCCAATTCAAGTTATTTTAGGCCCAATAAAGTTTTGCTTGCTCAAGTGAAATTTCAAAATATTCTCTCCCATATTATCATCCTAGATATTGTGAAATTTCAAGAAGTTTCTACAAATGGATGCTTAAAAATAATTATCTAATTAAGGGATCACTTTTCAAGGTTAAAAATTCCTTTAATAAAATCAACTTGGTCAACATGAATATCAATTCAATGGTTAATGAGAAGACTTTATTAGTGTATGATATATAAATTTTTTTTATAAAAGATATATCCTAATTATTTATAATTTTAAATTGATGCAATATTTTAAAAGTATTTTAATTTTAATTTATTTTTTCAATAAAAATTATTTTGACAAAAACCTTAGTTTTAATTTGCACACGTCCTAACTATAAATTTAGTATGCATAAAGAGTATTTATTTAGTTAATAACTAAAAATTAATTTTTTTTTCAAACAAAAAATTTATTAAAATAATTACATTTCCCTCAATAAAAAAATGTTTTCTAACATATACTCAATGATCAAATTCCTACCAAAATATTTAAGAGATTTTAACTATATGTAAGTTTTAAAATTTTTATATAAATTCTAACGATTATTTTAAAATTTAACTTACATTACATAATTCAATTATTTAAAATTTAAGATTTTAATAATTTCATTTTTAAAATTTAACTCTTACCAAAAATTAATAGTAGCACAACCCTTATATTTAAATACGTAATTACTTTTGTGTTTACCATCCAAACAATCACCAACGTTTGGTACGTGTCCAAAAATCTCTCAAACAATCAACAGTTTTTGCAATTCTTTAATTCATCTTAATTCTTTACAAATAGACAAAAACCACTTTTTTTGTCTTTTGTATAATAGATGCTTTCTAACTATTGGGTAGTTGGAAATGTCAGTGACCGGCCTGTCACTTTAACTTGCTTTGCATTATCTTGAACTTTTTTCTTTTTTCCTTCGTCAAAGTCCTACGATCGGATATTCCGTTGCAACAAAGCTCGTAGTTTTCTTCTGACAGAGTACTTTCGGATCTGAGATGGGTTTTCGATAGATTTTATACTTGCGTATTATTTTGTCCCTAAATCATGGTAGCAATGAGTTTGTTTTAAAGTTTCGATTTTTCCTTGTGGGTTTCATTCATTTTCGGTCTTTTCCTTTTGTTCCAATTTGATGCCCCAAATCTGATACCATGAAGAAGAAGCTCGATACCCGTTTTCCTGCTGTAAGTTCTCTCCACCTCTCTTCCGAAATTTGTTATTTTGGGTTAGTTTTTTGTTGTTTGGTAGCTAACAAACCTATGGAAAAGGAAAGAAAATTGCCTCACTTTAATTGGACATTTCCAGTTTTGCTGACTCTAATTGAACTTATCTCCTTTGTTGGTTAAAATAACGAGTGTTACTTAATTGTTGTAATTAAATTTGATTGTAATTTATGGTATATATTTGGTTATTTTGGAATTCTTGATATTTGAAGTTTATGCGGGTTCCGTCAAGTGGGTTTTATGAAGCTACATGATGTTACTTTTGGGTTTATGGTTTGGTTTGGATTCTATGTTGAGATTTGATATGAAAATTGGTCGATAGTTCCATCTCCTGGGCAAATTACGGTGGAATTTTTCTCATTCCTGATTTAATGATTTTGAAATTGTGATCCTCTAACTTGAACTGTCTTTATAGTCTGAAAATTTGCACTGAGCACTTGACTGTCACTCACTCGAGATGTGTATAAATGTGTGTGTGCGCGCTCCTTTGTTGTTTCCTCTGCAACAAAAAGCTGTTTATCATGCAAAGTTTACATGTAAATGTGTACATGGAGAGACTGATTTTTGCCTGGAAACTTCTAGTTTTATGTAGTCCTGCAATTTATTTTGTATTCTTTGAAGTGATGCCTGTAGGACCTGTGTCCTTTATGTTACGGGGATGGGATATTAATTCATAAATCGTGCTAATCCTGTTAAAAAGCCAGAACAGTGTCCTCCTTTGATGTACTTCACTTTAACTCTATGTTTATGCGCATGCACATGTGTGCGGAAGCGTGGGTGTTATTTCAATCTTCAATTTTTACTCTTACCCAATCATGAGGAGTCTTGAAATGTAATTTTGCTCAATTGAATCCTTATAAGGATTGAGAATGTGAGGTCTTATGAATAATTCTGTTATCTAACAGAATCATCAATTTGCAGGCTCGAATAAAGAAGATAATGCAAGCTGATGAGGATGTTGGGAAGATAGCGCTAGCAGTGCCTGTTCTAGTTTGTGAGTTGCTTTGAATTTCTGCATAATTAACTTTATGCCACAGCTAATTTTTATCTCTCATATGCCCTTGACTTTATTCTGAAATTCTTTGCAGCTAAGGCTTTGGAACTATTTTTGCAAGATCTGTGTGATCGTACTTATGAAATAACTCTTCAAAGAGGAGCAAAGACCATGAATTCATTGCATTTGTAAGTGAAGGACTACTATGATGTTTATTATTTTGCTATTGTTTCTCATGCTAACTGATTAGAATGAACTCAAGAACATAGCATAATGCTTAAGTAATTTGATTCTTTTAAATTTTGATCTTTTGATGTTAATTACCAATTTCCCAGTGATGCTTATAGCTTTGGTTCTGATTTGCGTTTGGAAGATAAAAGTGAAGCAAATTAGATAGTCAACCCGTTTCTTTATGATTGATGCTGTTACGATAAACCAAGGATGAATGACTACTGTTGTTTTGGAGTGATTCCTTTTGATACGCTATGTATGCTTGCAAGAGTCTAAGTTTCTCTTGAATCAATAGTGCTAGATTTAAACTAACTAGTTGTAATTTAAATTGCAGAAAACATTGTATACAAAGCTACAACGTCTTTGATTTTCTGAGGGATGTAGTCAGCAGGGTTCCTGACTATGGTCACGGCCATGGTCATGGCCATGCCCATTCTGAGGCTGGTGACGATCGAGTCCATCAAAAGAGAAGGTTTGAAGTCCGATTACCTTTTTCCTCCCTTCTGTTTCTATCTCTCGAAGTCAATGTACTTATTTTTGCTATACTCTACTAGGAAAGCAGCTGGAAATGATTGCAATGACAGTGATGAAGAGTCAAGGAGGAACAAGATGGTAATTCAACTTTTCCTTATAGTTGCATCCAAACCCTTAATACTACTCATATTCTCCTTTCCCAATCATGGCATGGCATCTTTCTTTATGAATTTTTCAATATTTACTCTATTTCAAGTATGATTCTCTAGCTTCAACATAGAAATCATTTTTAGCCAATTATCTTGATGTCTAGCATGATGCATTCAATGTCTTGATGTCCGGGAATTTCTTGATAGCAGTCCCTTTTCTTGCAGCTTGAAGTGAGCCACACTGGTAGTACTGGTAGGGGAAGAGGTCGAGGGAGAGGAAGAGGCCGTGGACGAGGAGCCCGAGCTGCAGAAAGGGAGATCCATCATCAGGAGGTTGAATCTGAGCCCTGCGTATCTGCCCAGAATGTCAGCAAACCTAATCCTGGTACAAGTGTGGTGACAGAAAATGGTTCAGAGTCTAAAGAGTTATCAAAGGGGAATGTGACTCCTGATGAAGGAACTCAGTCTCTTCGTGATATTGATCTGAATGCCAATGTGAATGAAAATGAGGAGAAAAATGTCGCCAATGTGAATGAAAACGAGGAGAAAAATGCCAGCACTGTGGCAGCTCCTACCCCGGTGCCGGAACCTGCCACAGAGACTAAACATGAAGAATACCCAGGTTGGTCTCTTTCTGATGTGGACAAGATGGCCATTGACTCTATGCAGCTTGTACATCTTGATAGACCGTTAGAAGAGGATGAGGAGGATTATGATGAAGAAGGGTAGATATTGAACTCTCAGGGGAAATGATTAATGGGAAGCAGCAGAAGAATAAGTACATTCTGGTTCTATGGTGACTCTCCAAAACATGCCCGAAGCTCTGGCTCAAAAATCAATTAAATCCCTTTTTTATTTTTCTGGTTGGTCTCTGTTAGCACTTTCTGGTGCCTGGTCAAGAAGCTATTTGTGCCAATGCCTCTAGCAGAAGGAATTAGTATTAGTATTTTAATGGATGTAAGCTACATTTAATGAGAACAAAGATCATGCCAAAAAAAAGAAAAAAAGAAATATTATCTTTTATGATTGGTCTGTGATTGTGCTGCTGTGCTTGGAACCAATTTTAAATATTCTACTTATCTGCACTTAAAACTAATAGGTGCCATAGGATTTTTCCCCTATGTGGATCAAAAATATTCCATTTCTGAAATTTTGTTCTGACGGTGGTGTAAGTCCCTAGATCATTTGATTGTGGGGAAAAAGGAAATTACCAACCAAGAAAGCATTTCTCTTTTGCCAAAAGTACAACCAATTGGACTAGCTTACTCTAAGGGTCTTGACATTAACTGATGTCTAGTTATAGCCATAGAATTCCCTTGTTCTATTGCACTTCTACGAATATAAAACTTGAAGCGTCTGTAATTAAATGATAACATGAGCATTAAAATCACAACGGCGTGTAAATCGGCATTGGTCTTCATGGTTCAATTTAAATTTTCCTTAAAACATGAGTATGTACCTCATTATGTAAGATTCTATGTAACCGAATAAAACTATTATTGTAAAACCTGATATTGTGGTACTTAGATACAAGAAACAAAAGTTTTGACATTCAGTTCAAATCCTTGGGGGATACTAGCACAAGGTTGTAGGTCCTTGGTACTTCTAGCCCTTCACACTAAGGTAGGTAATAAGGATAATATTATTATTTCACACACACAGATCATATCAGTTATTAAGGGCCTAAATTCCCCAGACATTGATACCATGACTCAGCTTCAGATCAGGAGTGATCTTGCTCCATCTGATTCAGATGGAAGCCACCTTCATTATTCTTGTGCACCTCGACCTTGAACTTCTCTTCCTTGTCTCCCCGCTTTACCTTCAAGAGCAAGTTAAACTTGGCGGAATCATCAATGACCTGTTCAGAAGTTAAGCATTAATTATTAAGTACCAAGATATTTCATCACTTACAATTCACAGCACATTTGACAGAAAAATGCAAGTTAACCATGTCAAATTTGCAAACCAGTTTAGAAGATAAAGACCGAGAAAATTTCAAGAATCAGGCACTGACCTCAGCCTTTGCATCAACAACTTCATGAAGCACATAAGGCAGCAACGAGTTAGACCTCTGCTGGAGTGTCTTGACAGCATGATCTGCTGCATCCTGAACTTGAGGGTCATGTGCTGGCACTGTTTGCCATCCTGGTTTGTGGCCATCTGATAATAGAACAAAGGTCAGCATCACAAGATAATAGCAAAATTACCGAGGTTAACATATTCTAGTGATACGAGGGATAGGTAAAAAACAATCAGCAAGGAAACGACAATGATGCGAGGTGGTTAACTGGATAATAATCCTCCTCCGGAAAGCCAACTCAAATATTTCTCACCATATAGCTTGTCATGAAATCCCATAAGGATGAACAAAAATTCATATAAACTCCAATTCTATAGTCAAGTCAATATATTGATATCCTGGTGTTGCAATTATATAAAACCATATTATTTTCCTTCTTCCCCCTACTTGACGACTTGACATCTCAAACACACAAGCATTTAATGAAAAAATTCTAGCTTTCAGTCATTAGCCAGTACAAAACCAAAACCTAGGCAACTAACACTATTTAAGTTTACCCTTTCCCGATATTCTAATGAAGGCATGCCAAGTATGCCCACATTAATTGGAGCTTTGATGAGAAATATACAGGAACAAGCAGACAGGATGGCTCCGTTCTCCCTTAAACCACATAAGAACTGCAAAGCCCTCGTTACATATTTACAATTACTAGCACATGGCTTTGAATCAACTATATAATTATCCAAGTCCTTTTAGACATTCAGGGCTTTTATGCACTCTTTGTATCGTTAGTATAACTTTCAGGAAAGTAACTTAAGTTTTTGCCAGATAAAGGAGATACTTAATACTATAAAGAAGAGAAGTGTTGGCCTTTGAGATACTATTTTCAGTCCAAGGCTTTGTATAAAGCTGTGGATAGTAACTAGTCAAACAAAGATCTCAAGTGCTTGATTTAGAAAAATGTCAGATACCTCTCTTAACACCAAGATCTGCAGAGGTAAAAGATGGCACATCACCAGCATGCTTGAACTCCTGAAGTTCTTTAAAGTTCATCCATGGCTTCACCCAGATCTTGGCTTCATAGATCTTTTTCTTGCCAGCATCGATGACTTCAAGAGTAAGATGATGCAAGGTACCAGCAACAACCTGTTCTTGTGCCTTCACCACCCTTGCAAGCTCCAGCAATGCATTCTTCACATTATCGAATTTGAGTCAATAACTTTGTTGGTACAGAACATTATTCATCTAACTGAATGAATGAAAACTACAACTATGCTTCCTGAATAAAGATGCAGGTAATTTTTAACCATTAATCAGAAAACATCAAATCAAGCATAAATAACAGACCACCCAGCCAACGAAACGTTAAGAATTCACAAGATAGTTCTAAGCATACAAAGGCGGTTCAAATTTTACTCCTACAAAAAAAAAAAAAAAAAAAAAAGCCCTTATATTTGATCAGAGAATCAGCATCATCTACATTGAACCCATAACAAAAAGGGGGGAAAAATTGAAACTTGCTCTAAAAGTTTGATGAGAAAGATGATGAACCTCTTTCTTGTTGTGCTCTTCAACCGCGAATCGAGCAAGGCCTTCAATTTCAGCACTGTTCTGAGCTCCTGGGGAATCGTGCACACCACCGGGCATCGCCATTTCCGGGTGATCGTACTCAGAACAATCTGCAAAAGATCCTCGAAACAGAAACAGCGCAGAGATGAAGAAGAAGAAGGATAACGATGGAAGAGAAGTGGAAGAGTATAAAAGGGAAGAACTTGCTCTTGTTCTCATTCGCTTTCTTAGTATGGAAGGCTTTGCTTAGACGCAGAGAGTAAGTAATCTGTGATTTCCTGGATGCCCGTTTTATCTCTCTACATTTGAGCGCCACGAGGGCTCGGAATTTGATACGTGTCAACCTCTGCCGCTTGTCGTATAGAACTCTTTAATATGAAAAACGACGCCTTTATATGTCGTTTTATACAATTTCTCTAGTTAACTCACCTGTCCTAAGTAAAAGGTATAAATTAAGGCTAATTTTATATTAGACAATATGTTACATTGTATATTGTATACACAGGTGATCTCGGGCAAGGATAAATTGTAGAGTTTTCTAATTAAAAAAAAAAAATCTCTAGTAAAATAAAAAATTTGAATCAAAGATAAGACTACACTATAAACATTAAGGATGGGACATAAAAATGAAAATCTATCTCATTATTATCCCTACTTATTAAGTCTAAGATTATTTTTTGTTCAAAATAAGAACGTCAACAAATAATCTAAGTATTCCTAAAGTTTGAAACTCAATTTTCACATCCATCATACAATATGCATGTAGTTACCAATAGATAGAAGAACCATGGTACGCATTTTTTTTTTACTAACTAAATCATTACGTTTATTAGGTGGAGATCATAGCCAATACAATAATAGATAAACTTGAAGGAGAAAGAAAGATTATTTTAGACTTTGTTGATTTTTTATGTGATAATTTTGTTAAAAAATATCAAAACCACATAATTCATTTTACTTGAGATCAAATCTCTCTCAAAACTTTTAGCTTAAATTGTCCTAAAACTCAACCTAATAAATCAATATTTTAAGGAACATTTAAATGCTTAAACATTTAATTGAAATTAGTCTTCAACAACAACTTAAACTTTTAAATTGAAACATATAAAAAAAAAAAAAAAATTCTATTAGCCATGCCATGCCACTATATTATATTTGCATGGGGAAAAGGAAGAGGGAAACTGAAAGTGATTAAGGGTTTTTAAGGCAAATCAAGGAAAAATGAAAACTTACAAAGTCTAAACAACTATAATTCTTTATATCCAATAGCATATTATTTTGATACCACCAAGATACAACAATAAACTCCTTTAGGAGTCAAAAAAAGTTTATAAAAAGGAAAATAACTGTTGCAACTCCAGAGAAGGGGAAAGAAAACCCAAGACTCCTTTTCCTTTGCAGCAATAACCCAGCCTGCTTCAAAAACTAACAAATACATCTGCCATGGTCTGAAACCAGCACTTGGAGCTATTTTTCTTCAAGAAAAATGGGAAGGAAAAATAAAAATAAAAACTTCTTGGTTCATAGAACTCAAGTCACAACCTCCCAGCTGCCTAGACACAAAAGGGCGCTTCCCCATTCCTCTCTTCAGAGATGAAACAGATCAGTTAAAAAGAGATTACAGAAACAGTTGTTTTTGCATCAGAAGGTTGAAATATTAACACCAACTTTATCTACATGCTACACTTTCAACTGTCCCGGCTCACAAACACAATGGACGAACAAGGAAGATGCTGAAGAAGATGATGATTCTTGGAGCTCAGCTTCACTTCAACTTCTGATCCTGAGTTAGGCCTTATCTGCATGCAAAGCTAATGTCAGTTCTTATTATAGAAGTGGCAGTAGCAACACTGGCTTAGAGCACAAACCTCGTATTTTTTGAGCAACGATGCAAACAATGAAGCCACTACTTGAACAACAAATTTCTGCCCAACACAGGTACGTCTGCCGGATCCAAAGGGAAGAAATGCTGCATTTTCATTCGGATCTTTTAACACCAGCGAGCTGAATCCAGGTTTTGTGCTTTCTTCCCCAGAACCTGAAAGAAGAACCAAAGCCATAGATTAGTGGCAAAAACAAGAAGTCAAAACTGTTAGACCTAAAGAATCAAGGTAATTATTAAACTTCAAATAAGAACAAAAACAAACGTCCAAGCAAGGTATGAAACCTGTGAATGGTACATCAATAACCACATCTGGTTCCTTCCGAACATTTGAGAGAAATCGGTACGGATTAAAATCAGTTGCATCACTTCCCCAATTTGAGTCATCCGTCTGTACCAAGTTGACAGGCACAGCCAATATAGCTCCGGCCGGTATTGTGACACCATTTTCAAAGCTCAAGTCTGACAGGAAGAAAATTTATTGAACAATAAGCAAAATGTGGATAGAAAAATTAAAGCATAAATTTTGCACATAACACATAAACGTTCAGGAAAGTTCAATAATTTAGCTTTGGTCATTTTGTCAATTTTGTTCCTCGAGTACTGATTTCTATTTCAGTTCCTCAAATAGAAGCTCAAGGAGTGGACCTTGTTGGATATGTCTCATATCATGCATAGTATAGTAAGTTCATAAACTTATAAACTCATATTTGCTTCAAAGAACAACAAGCAATGTCTCACCATGTTTCAGAGGACACCTCTGCAGCAATGATCCCGAGGGCATAAGACGTGCAGATTCAAAAACAGTAGCCAATAATAAAGGCATCCTGTAAACGTCTTGCTCCTCATATTTTGATTGCTGTTTCATTGCCATGGTTATCTCTGAATAAACCTGTAAAGTATACAGTTAAACTATATTTTCTAAAGGCAGTACCTTCCAAATTTTCTAAATGCAACATGAACTGAAGGATGAATCTAATTTTATAAAAGCAGCCAAACGCAGTTTTTGATAATCAAGATCACAATCATATAACTTATAAGCTTGTTAAGCTCGTTGAAATATTCAATTAAAGCATCTTGTTAGAAGCAAAAACTTATACTGGTGTCCATGCACATACATTCACAAGAAGAAATACTCTGATAAAATTGTGCTTGAAATGTAATTTCATGCTTGGTTCTGAGTTGTTACTAACTTACAAAGAGATCCATCTTCATAGCAACAATAAAAATCATCAATCTTAGGAATGAATACACAACCCAACCAGAAATTTGGATTAAAGCTTATGTTGTTTGATAAGTTCCGATACAGATGCAAAATAAATACTTCTTCATTAGAAAGCAGCCAGAATAAATCAATGGTAGATCTAGTAAAGCACTAGAGGACAATTCAGGTTTTTGGATTTTTACCATTGGCTTTCAACATATAAGGTTAAACAATCTAGTAATTCCATTTATGCATCACATCATACAAGGAATACAAAATGAAAAGTTAGGTACCTTATCCTGTATCTCTGGATGCATTGCAAGCATAGTCAACACATTGGCAATTAAAGCTTCGATTTGTTGACATCCATGAAAAATCACACGCATGATATTTGAAGAAGGTTCTTCTGTTGCAGTATGATTATCATTAAGCTTGTGAAAGAAAAAGCAATCTCTGCTATCAGCACCAGAACAGCACTGAGCACCATCTGCTGTCACCGTTTTTATATTGGACTTTTCTCCATATACGTTTTGATCAATATGGTGAAATAGCTTGCAATTTTTTTTGCAATGTTGAAGGATGTCTTGAGTTAAGCATTTCAACCTTTTACATAGGCATTGATACTTCCAAAATCCTTGTTTCCAGAAGGGAGTAACATTATAGGAGGCCCAAAAGCAAGCATCTTTAGCAGTCAACATCAGGAGCTCCTCATAAATTGCAGCCTTGGGCCAAGTCAAGAAGCCATCTCCAAAGAAACTGGATCCCATTATGCTAAAAGCCATATGCTGAGAAACCAATCTAGAATCTAAACTTCCTCTAGCTTTAATGTTTTCTAATTTATCCATGATAATGTCTACAACCTTAGTAATGAGATAATTATTCTCAAGCAATCTTTCGTTCAGTTCTGTCGTTAACAATTCCCTTCTCTTCCTTACCTGCAAATAATTGAATTAAAGGAGCTTACTTTAAAGTTTTTTCCTTCAGACATAAAATGTTTATAAACATTTATTGCTTCCCACATAGTTGTATTGATCAAAACATTAGGTTACAACTCTGGCCAAGACAGTCCTGAGTGTTAAGAGATAGAAACCATTCTTGGGTGTGCACCAAAAAGCTTGAGCTGTTAGTTGCAGGCTATTCTAAGCTTTTGGGTGCAGGCCCAAGAATGGCTTTTGTCTCGAACTAAAAGAACAATAAAGTGTGAAAACAAAGAAATAAGAGAGGTAAGCACCTTTTCAGAAGAAGAAGCAAAGAGATTTGATGGCCCAAAGGCCAAACGAAATGCTTTTCCAGTGAAAGGCAACTTATCTTCAGCTTTTTCAAGAATCGCCCGAATTAGCACCGGATCATTAACTGACACCAGAAGCTGAGTAGGACCTAACCACAGCTTAACAATTGACCCATATTTCTTATGTTCTTCTGACAACAGTTCTGACAATTTAAAATGGAATGATACAATTAGTGACCATAAAGCACCGAAAGTAGAAGAAAAAAAAAAAGTCTTTCGTATGAAATAGGATCAAAAATCCGACACCAACTTTTAGAACCCATAAGGAGCATTGCCAGTCTATCAGTCCAAACATTCAAGTTATATGAGATCAAAATCACATAGTTGAAGTTGTCATCAATCATTTCCAAACCAAAAACACATCAAAATAATTATATTCAGACAGTCCTTCGACAAAATAAAAAAGAAAACAAAATTTCTAAATGCCCAAAAATGGAAATCGATACAAATAACAGAGATAGATCATAGATAAGAATCATACAAGCCCCAAAATCATCAAACTAGCTGATAAGCTAGCTCCAGATTAATTCATTAAACCTGAAATTTGACCAATCAGACCCTGAACAAGTGAATAAGAAGAGAAAAATAATAATAATTGAACTACCTTTGAGACCCAACAAGAAATTCAATTAAACAAACTCACCAGTGAGATTTTTGGGGCAATGAGAGCAAGCAGAAGAGCCAGGGATCTTGCTTCCTTTGTACCATAATCTCAAGAGCTTGAAGAATTTTTTAAGCAAAAGAGCATAGATGGCAATGAGAACAACCCATTGAAAAGCATTGATTTCCATGATGGCATAGTCCCTCAAAATCTTAGCTTTCTCATCGGAAGAGCAAGAGGTGAACCTCGTGGGGAGGAGTAAGAGTAGGAGGGGATGAGAAACGCATGGGTCCATTTTCTCATCAGAGAATTGGATTTGGGGTTCTGTTTCAGGCTTGGCAATTGGTATTGGGCAAGGGAGCTTCTCTGCTGTTGCTAACTTATCTGGTCGGTCAGCACACCAGAGACAAGACAAGATAGACAATCAATCTTGGACTCGTTTTCTGGCATGTTAGGCGTTTGTTCGATTGGGAAATACGGTCATGAGGGTGACACGTAGCCATGAAACAATACTAATTTTAAAATATTATATTATCTCAATTTTAAATATATCTTAAATGTTTTATATTTTATTTTTAAAATTTGTATTAGTTCAAATTGCACAAGTCCTTAATAAAATGGTTGATCTTCTATCTATTCTTTCAAATAGGAGTGTTCATTTATTGGATTGGGTTAGATTTGAAGAAAACATTGCGTTAGGAAATCTCAAATATTTATTAGTAGATTGAGAAAATCAAATCTTCATCAAAATGTCTCCTAGTAATTCATATGCTTAGGTTATTCCCTTCTATTTATTTTTATTTGGAATTGATTGAGTTTCATGTGATTTCTAAGAAAACATTACTTAATTAATAATGGTTATAGAATTGATAAATCTTGAATATTTATATGCAGAATACTTTAAATTAAAAATTTTAAATATTTAAAAAAATTTCTTCTTAATAATTTGTATGTGTAAATTGTTATTTTTCTTTAACCAAATATCTGTTCGATCATAAAATATAAATGTATTAAAATTAAATAAAAAAATTTATTATTCTTATCATCTTATTTAACTTAAACTAAATTAATTAATATTTAATTAATATCAGGTAATAAATAATTTATACTAAAATATTTTTGTACAAAGATTCAAACCCAGATTTCCTACAATCGTGCAATTGACTGCAAGCCGTCTGATCTGTTAAAGTTACATAATCAATATAGATCGAACAACCAACAGTCGACTACAGGAAATCTAAATTTTACTTGTACAAACAAAAGAAATACCAAAAGATAGAGACCAAAAACGCATGCTCTTCAACTCATCATCTTAATGTTGTAGTTAGTTTATCCATAAAAGATTCATGGAGATAATTGAGGTTGGGGGGGGGGGGGGGGGGGGAAGTCATCTTTGAATACAATGGATGAGAAAGAAGAGACAAGTTAAATTGGGTTTCACGTGTTTTTCTAAAAAAAGATCACTTAATTGACAGTCATAGACTTAAGAAATCTCAAATATTTATATGTAAAATACTTCACATTTAAAAAATCTCAAATATTATTAGAAATGTCTTCTGTGTGTAAAATTGTTTGTTTCCTTTTAAATAAGGGTGTTGGTTGGATTCTTGAATCAATTTTCAAAGAAAACATCACTTAATTGAAGCTTATCAGGTTGAGAATGTGTCCCCATTTACCATTGAATAATTAAAAAATGAGACTAAAACTTTTGGTCTTTTACAATTTAATTATAATAAGCACTCGAACTAAGCAAGTAATGTTATTAAAGGAAAAATATACAATTTCACAATAAAATATACACATATATAAGAGATCAAATATCACAATAAGGTAAAATAAAATAAATATTTTACTCATAAGCACATAAATTAATTAGTAGAGAGTTATTTTATTTTAATCAAAAATTCTTCGGGTCATGAAGAGATAAGTTAAATTTGGGTTTCATGTGTGTTTGTTTTTAAAGAAAACATCACTTAATTGACAGTCATAGAATTGTGAAATCTCAAATATTTATATGTAGAACACTTCACGTTTAGAAGATATGAAACTAAAACTTTTTGATATTGTACAATTTAATTATAAGCACTTGAATTAAGCAAGTAGATAAAGTGATTTGATATAGTAACACAACTCTTAAAAATAAAGGTTTTGATATTTTTATATTTTTAAATTAAACTTATACTTGATCTTATTTATGATGAAAAAAAAAAAAACTAACAATATGAGACGAAAATACAACCTGAATGGAAATAATTGAGAAAAAAAAGAAGTCATCTTTGAATACAATGGATGAAAAGGAAGAGACATGTTAGCAAGTTGCTAAATGGCTCTTAAGATGAGAAAAAAGAGAAATGTGAAGTGGAAATTTGAAGGGGAGAGAAGTGAATAAATTTGAGAGATAAAATTAAAAGAAGATAGGAGAATTTGCATTTATGCATAGATTAGAATTACGTGCAAGGCATAGAAAATCTAAAATTTGTGTGCATTTAAATCATTGTCCATCATGTTTGATTTGTTTTAGTTTTTTGCACTCATGCAACTTTAGGTATTATTCATTTTGTTATGGTTTATTTGATACATGAAATAAAAATCATAGTATCAAAACAGGAATAGAAATAAGAAATGGAAAGTAATAACTATTCTATTTCATAATTTAATAGATCATAAAATAGAATAGTGACTATTTCATTTTTTTATTTTTATTTTGCAAAACATATGAATACTCATCAATTAAATAAATATGTAAATACTAAATGAGCCATAATCTTGGATTGCTTTTGGACCTTTTTTGGGATCTAGTGGCTTATGAACAACTTAGAGAGATTAATATTTATGCTAAACATATATATTAACTGATAAGTGATTATTTTAATTTAATAAGATATTTCAAATTAAAACCTTTAAAACACTCTAATGTGATATTAAACATTAAATAATTTTTATAAAAGAAAATTTGTTATCTCAGTCTTGTGCTATAGTTTTTGATTAACAACTTTATTTTAATATAAAACTAAGATTACCCAATACAGAATTACCCTTCATGTAATTATCTCTCTGCAACATATAATTACTTTGTATCAACATAAAATAATTACTCTTAAATAAAATTTCAATTTAATTTAAAATTTAAAATTTTTAAATGCGATGCATTTTAGTAACGTTACCTGTCAAATTTTTGAGATTGTGCATTTTAAAAAATAAAACCCCACAAAACATTCTATAAGAGAAATGAGAGATTGTGCTTAATTTTTTTTTTGAATAAAATATATTTTTTAACCGTGATATTTTACTCTTATTTTTACTTAATTAAATATTTACATTATTTAGTAGAAAGCAGAAAAGAGTGAGTAGTAGAGAAGATAAGATTCAAACGTTATCACGTTATAAAATAATAATTGCAAGAAATAAAATAAGCTTATGTTTCTTTTCCAACTCATTTTATTTATTTTTCTTTTTGAAAGCATGAGGAAATGGTCCTTGGCGCCAAAACCAAAAAGCTGGCGACTCCACCGTCCTCTTTACGAAAGGGATTCATTCTCAAACTCAAATCTAGGGATCGTTCAAACACCAATTTATGAATTGCAGAAAAATTCAACAAGAAACGCTCGTAACGCTCGCCCTTTCTCATTTCTAGCCCTAACATCTCTCTCTCTCTCTCTCTTTCTTCTTGGCTTCTCAGTTGGAATTGGAATTGCTCTTCTCCTTTTTCAACTAATTGTTCAACACCTCTTCATCTTCTTCGGAAATGGCGGCCACCCATCATTCTTTGTCGCCATCTCGCACCACTTGTGCTTCTCTGCTCCAACAATTGCAGGTTCTCTGGCTGAATTTAATCTTAATTCTTTTGTGCTGGTCATAAATTCGATGCTTTGTTCTTTTGTAATTGAAAGCAATCCTAGAAGAAGTGAATTTCGACTTTTTGGTTGTTATGGCCTTCCAATTGAAACAAGAAAGTCGACTTTTTTGTTTTTTAAAATGGAAATTCCCGTTTTGATCTTGCCCATGTATGCGTATACGTATGTATGAATTGTTTTCGTTAGTCTAGGTTTTCTGTCTGGATGTATAATCTGATTCCAAGTCCATGTTTCGCTGGTTTGACTTGGAATTTTTCCACTGAGTAATTGTTTCTGAATTCATGATGATATTATCATTTTTTTTTTGTTTTTGAATAAACAAAAAATTGAAAGGAACTATCAGTTCTTCTTTTTGAATGGTTCAAATTGTGTCCTTCAAACTCTGTCTCTGGTCTGCAATGTGTGTGTGTGTGTATGTTTTTTTTTTTTTTAATTTTTTTCAGAAAAATCTATCGGATTCAGGTTTCTTTTTGCTTATTTTGCGGTTTATACCCCCTGTCCTTTTCAGATATTATGGGATGAAATTGGGGAGAGTGAGAGTCACAGAGACAAGATGCTACTTCAACTTGAGCAAGAATGCCTTGACATTTACCGGAGGAAGGTTGAAGAACAAAGAAAGTATAAGGCTGACTTATACCAGTCATTAGCTGATGCTGAAGCTGAAGTCACCAATCTTATTTCTGCCCTTGGGGAGATTACCTCATTTTCACGGGTTTGTTTCCATTTTTCATAATGGCCACTCTTGATACTAGCAATAACAAAGTTTAATCATCTAACTTTTTTATAGAATGCACTGCTGACACTGCTGCTATGCTGTATGTACTTTTATGTACGACTGGAAAACACAATTTTAGCATACCTTGATGACTTTTCTTTTGGATGTTACTGAGGAAGAGTTTAGGTTTTGTTAGACTGTGCAGTCAAAGAATGCTTTCTAGAAGAACTCTCTGCCATGCTAGTTTCTTTAGCTTTCAAAATTACATTTACTATGAGCATTCTGCCTCCTTGTCTCCTGTTTTTTGGAATGCCTCCTGCTTGGTACTTGACTATTTGCAATATTTCGTGTTTGTCCCTCTGTATAATTATTTCTTTTTGATTGAATTAACCAATTCATTTTTGCATTTGAAAGGGAAGGGGCACACTTAAGGAGCAAATAGCTACTGTAAGACCGGTCCTAGAAAACTTGAGGTTGAAGAAGGAGAGGAGAATTGCAGAATTTTCAGAGATACAGTCCCAGATTGCTCAGATATGTGCTGAGATAGCAGGCTGTGAGCAGCCCAAATGTGCCACAGATCCACAAGCAAATCAATGTGATTTGTCATTGAAGAAGTTGGGTGAACTTAAGTCACACCTACAGGAACTTCAGAATGAAAAGGTTTTCAGCACACGAGATTCAGAATTTACTGTAACAGTACTTTTAAATTCCATTTTTTTTTTTTTTTCCTTCTTATTATTGTTTTTGTCTCCGTGCAGATCCTACGTCTACAGAAAGTGAACAGCCATATCAATACAATTGATGAGCTCTCTGTTGTAATGTCAATTGTATTTTTGAAGACATTAAATGAAATTCATCCTAGCTTGGGAGATTCATCAAACCGTACACCCAAGAGTATCAGCAATGAAACTCTTGCCAGATTAACAGGGGTCATTCATTCTCTAAAGCAGGAGAAGCAACAAAGGCTGCAAAAGGTGACTTGTTCTAGTCTAGAATCTAGATGAGATAATGTGAATGAATTTATATTTGTTTTTGGGTGTGCATATATGTGCTTCTTCCTATATAACTGGTGTATGTATAATCTATATTGCACATCCTTTAGGTTTTCAAAATAGCATTGGTTCAACGTTAAGAAACCAATTTTTTGGCTTTTCTAAGATTAAAAAGCTATTCGGTCCACAAATAAACACATTAGCATCAGCATTTGTGTTGTATCTTCAAAATGTTTGTGAAATTATGCATTATGTGGAAAAGTTTCCATCATAATGGAAATATGTCGGTATAGGTACAAGAGCTTGCTGTCTACCTGGTGGAGCTGTGGGATCTTATGGAAATACCAGTTGATGAGCAAAGGATCTTTAGCCATGTTACTAGCTTAATTTCATCTTCAATTGATGAAGTGGTGAAGCAAGGTTGCCTTTCTGTGGATGTCATTGAGCAGGTGAAGATTTATTATCTTGAAGTCATCTTTCCTTGCAAATTGCAATTTGTTTATTTGCGAGGAAGTGAGAACTATTGTGATATTTTAACTGATAATATATTTATATACACCATTATGTAATTTTAGGCTGAGATTGAAGTTCAGCGCTTAACTGTTCTAAAAGCCAGTAAGATGAAGGATCTGGTGTTTAAGAGGCAAACTGAGCTTGAAGAAATTTACAGAGGAGTTCACATGGATGTGGATAGCAATGGAGCTAGACAGATTCTTACTGATCTCATAGAATCTGGTTAGCGAGTGATCTGTCTTTTCTTGTTCCTTCTCATAGATCCTAGAGTACTACTAAAAATTTTCATTACTCTCTTAAAAGTACATGCCAGCAGTTAAACCTGTCTTTATTTTCTCAATCATGAACTCAAACTTTTATGTTTACTCTATAGATTGTTGATCATTCTGGAATGATCTTGTATATTCTTCAAATAACCTTGTGCCTTGAAGGCCTCTAACCCAGTGTATGATTAAATGCCTTTATAGGTAGTATTGATATGTCTGATTTGCTCCAGAGCATGGATGATCAAATCAAAAAAGCCAAAGAACAAGCTCAAAGTAGGAAGGATATCTTGGATAGGGTAGAGAAATGGAAATTCGCAGCTGAGGAGGAAAAGTGGCTAGATGAATATGAAAGGGTAAATAATGCTTATTCAGTTTCTTTCTTAGTTAGTTAGGCTTATATTTATGCAATGCAATTGAAATTTATTTAACATTTAGAGCTATAGATGGTATTTAATATTTTATCGTCATCTTCATGAAGGGTAAATGCTGCTCATTATTATCATTTTTTTTAAATATCTTTGTCAGGATGAAAATCGATTTAGTGGAGTAAGAGGAGCTCACAAAAATTTGCAACGGGCAGAGAAAGCCCGGACCCTGGTCACCAAAATACCATGTGAGTTCTTAACTATAATTTATTTTTTATGTTTAGTTAGTGACTCTGTAGATTGAATAGCAATGAAATTGGATTTTGTTACTAGAACAACGTCTGAGTTTTCTTGAATCAGCTGACTGGTTTAAGTATCATTTAAATCAGTCTCAACTGGAAGCAAGTAATAGATTGACAATACTTCACATGAATAGACATTTATCTACAATTCACATTCCATATACAAAGGAGATTGTTATTATATAATAAAAAGAAATTGTATACAAAAACACATGCTATAGTCTGTATACAAAAAGTTGTCTATGATAGACATAATATATACACAGATGTTATATTGTATTCCCTTGCTAGGTTGTGAACCTTTTCTCTATTTTGGTCGAACACTAACCATCTTTCGTGCATTTCATTGTCCAGCTATGGTTGAGAATTTGATTGCAAAAGTGAAAGCCTGGGAGACAGAAAAAGGAATACCTTTCTTATATGACAAGGTGATGAACCTACCTTTCTTTTTCCTTTTGCATTTGATACAGGTCTACGTTTGTCCAGTTTGAAACACTTCCAAATTTACTTGTCAGGTGCCATTGTTGCATACATTGGATGAATATGCTGTGCAAAGGCAGCAGAGAGAAGAAGAGAAACGCAAATCTAGGGTATATCTTGAATTCCACATTTTCTCCTCACTCTTTCCTTTCACTTCTGTATGTCAAGAGTTTAATTCATCGAAGATGTGAATCTCCTTTTCGCATCTACTTGTATCTGTTGCATATTGTATGACCATTTCATAACTCTATGTTGGATTAAACATCTCTACACTTATTCTCCCATATGATAAGTTGTGATTGCACAGCTTAATTGGTTATTTGCTTTGTAATTTTCAAACTATGGGTAACTTTTTGCTATGCAAAATTTGATTGTCCATGGTTCTACCAACAGGAGCAGAAAAAGCTGCAGGAACAGCTTGCTATAGAAAAAGAGCTACTCTTTGGTTCAAGGTCTGCAACAAAGAAGCCTCTGGGTCCGAGCACTAATGGCAATGCCACAATTGGAACACCGAATGGGCGTCGAGTGCTTACTCCTTCAAGCCGTTATGGAATCTCCGGTCCAAAGGAACGCAGAGAAAGTGGCAGGGTGAATAACATTATTCCAGTGAACTATGTTGCTCTTCCTAAAGATGATTCTGTTTCCAAGGGAAGCTAGAGCTTCTCTTACCATAGAATTTTCTTTTGTAAATCGTTTATGTAAATGCACATATTCTACAAGGGCAAATTCTTCCTACCCAAGTTCTATATACATATTCAGCTTCTCATATGATAGGTGAAGAAATTGTCAAATACAAGTGTTGGAGTGGACTATGAGGATTGATTGTCTGACTTGAAAGGCTTAGTCAATGAATCATATTCATTTGACCCTTAATGTGGCAAAGATTGCATATATATATATTCAATTCTTGCTGGTTTGATAGGAAAATATCATGCAGATCTTCTTCTCTATCAAAAGCTTTTCATACCTCTTTTGACCCTTTTTATTTTTGTCATGGTGCAATTTCTAATCAACTTCACAGAGCAAAAATGCAGTATTCAGTCATACTGGTATGCCCCAATAAGTGCTAAATTTCTTGTTAAACTAGTTAAAGGGAAATTACTCTCTAGCTCTGGTATAAGATCTTGAAGCAATTTTTGCCATTCAACCAAGGTTTTTCTTTTGATTGACAGCCAATGGTTAAAATTGTTAGGGCAACCTCCCACATTTCTAATCAATTTCATCAAATAACTCCACAAACTCTTCTTTTTGGACATTGCCCTTCAAACTCAAATAGGAATGCATCCTTTCAAAAGAGTTGCCAAGCTTTGTTATGAAGCACAAATTATGGATTTAGATTCTCTGCAATTACAGTTTGTAAACATGAATAAAAGAAAATTTTCTTATAATACTCAGCAACAACAATGTTTTTAGATGAACTAGCTTAAGCCCCACCATAGACATTTTAGGAATCTGAATTAAAGCAACTCAAACCTTGCCATGGAATTTTAATATTCTTGTTGGGAATTTTAGAAGTCAAAGTCTTGAAAATAAAAGAAAAATTGGTATAAGTGGAAAGGTAATAATCGAAGCTAAATAGATGGATAATTTTTAAAGATAGTGGGCATTAGGTGAGTTGCCTTATCATCACCTAACAGATGGATAAACTTGGTTAGTGTGAGGACAAGAGGGAGAAGAGATAAAAGTGATTCCATTTCCACAAGAGGGTACTCTATTCTATAGTGGAGGAAGGTTGAAAAACAGAGTTCAGGTGACTCAAGTACTCTACCTACCCCCATATTCAACATCAACTTAACAGAAAAATGCAGACATTTAATGATAATAAGTAATGTACTTGGATAAAATCTTCTTTCTCAAACTCCGTTTCATGTAAATGTAATTGGTTAAAATATAATAAAATATGTCTAAGTTTTAGATGAAATTATAGTTAAAATTGAAAAATTCTATAAGAGAGAATTGTGTTTTATTCCCTTGTAGTGCTGGAAAAGTAAAAGAAGAAAAATTCATGATGCTGTCTCCATTTGTGCGACAATATTAGAATTACAAGAAACTATAACGTGGAGAATTGATCATTCTTGTTTGGTTTTAGCACAAATTCTCTTTACTTTATTTGGTGAATGTGATCTGCACTTGTTTTAACAAAGTTCTAATGTTTATAAGTGATAGTGTTTGCAACGTGGTCTCCATCATAAACATTCCACATTTTAAAACAAAAGAGATATCAAGAATTTGTTTTTGCCAACATTTATTTTTATAAAATTTAAACGAGTTGAGTCTTAAAAGATTAAAACTTATCAAAACCATAACAAGTCTCAAAAGATATTTATATAAGTATTTATAGATTATTTATCACTAAAATTCTTATATTAGCCATAAGACTCGATCTTGCATTTTTATGGGATATGGTTTAAAGACATTATGTATGAATTATATAGTTATGAAATTAAGTAGTTTAATAATTAAATTTTTTTTTTATATTAACCCCAAAATTTCTTAAGTTATCACAAAAGTGATCATCAATCACTTTAAAAATAATTAAAATTAGTTTTCCCATGATCTCCAAAAGAAATTATATTTTTTTTCCTTCTTTCCTCATAATCAATTCCTTGAGTTGAAAATCTCTAGATTTATCAATTATTGTTTTCATCTTAAACATGGATTATTAGCTGTACTCACTTCCGGAACTAAAAGATATATATATGTGCGTGTGTGTGCGTTTCTGGAATATGTTGCTTTTCTTTGTCATCCCTCTTGGCGAATATGCCTTTCCAAGAATTTACAACATTTAGTGATACATGAGTTCTAATTTAGAAAGATTATCCAACAAATGGTATATGGAGAGAATATGGGTGTGACAACAATGATGGTGAAAATGGATTAAAGAATTGCACACCTGAGAGACTCAAAGCATTGCTGCTGTTCTCTGAAATGAAAGGGAATTAATTGGTGCAATTTTTCCACTTAAAATTTGTGACATTATGTTTGTATTCTGCAATTTGTTTGAGAATTAGAGATATTAATTTATTTATTGTGAGGAATTTGAACTTTGCTTTTATCTCTTTCACACACAAAGCAGAGCACAATCAAAGTCCAGTCAGAATCAATGGGAGTGATTTCTTATCAAGAACCACGTTAACATTCCAAGAATAACTGAATCAAAGCATCAAAACTCAACGGACTTATTTTTCTTACATTTCTGTTCCCAACTTTATTTTTACCTCTACAAAAAGATATACACATAACATTTTCCTATATATAATTGATGACCGCAGATGCTATTCAATCAGTCTGTAGCTCTATCTATATAACTAAGGTGTCAAAATATTCAATTTAGAGATTAATATATAGCTCTGCTCTTGTGCTGTATTTAGCCCATCTCCAGTGGTGGTCATTTAAGTGTTTCCAAAGTCTTGTGTAATGTTGTACAAAGAAATTCACCACTAAAAAAAAATGATGTGAAGGAGCCAGAGAGAAGAGAGTTCCAATTTCATGGAACTATTCACAAAAAAAAAGGGGGTTTAAATTATACTTTTTACATAAAAAAGAAAAGAATTATAAGAAAAAAGAAATAATTTGTAAAACTCATTTAAAATTTTTTTAGAGTTGTATGAGTAGAGAAAAAAAGTTATTAATGATGTGTCATTACAAAACTTACAAATATAATATAAATAATAAGATGTAAAACTTTATTTGAATTCATGAATAAAGATGTCCTCAGTGAAAGAAAATGGAATGGTTGCAAGGGAATGAGGCATCAGATTCAGTACATACTGGGTGCAGAGGACATAATCTCAACTATATAAACTCAACTCACCCAACATATGAACAGAATATATAACACAGTCAAGCACTATCAGCCTCTGTGAAATTTGAATCAGACAACAGCCAAATACATATCTCACCTCGTTTTACCATTTTTTTTTCTTTATATGTATAGTGGCAGGTGTTTAGGGTTTATATTATTAGTCTGTGTAAAATTTCTTTTATAATTATGTTGTTAGTCTGTGTGAAAGTGGAGGAATTTCTGTATGCACGTGTTTTTTGGGTAGAGAAACCCATTTTTCATCCTCTACACTTATTATCGATTTTATCTTGTATACTATCTTTATCAATTTTCCTTCTTACACTTAAAATCTTAATTAAATCCACTCTTAAAAATATTATAAATTAACCGTATATATAAGTAAAAAACATGCCACACATTAGTAGATTTTATTAATGGTCATTGATTAAGCTTGATAAAAGGGTGTATTTAATAAAGATTTTAAGTGTGAATGATGGAATTGACAAAGATGAAGCATAGAGAATGGAATTGATAAGACTAGTAAGAACATAGAGGACCAAAATGGGTTTTCTTTTTTCTTTTTTAATGTACTCTCAAGATGAATTCACACTATTTGAGTATGAAATAAATTTTTATTTGAAACAAAACAAGTAACTAGTAAATCATTTTTTAAGAAAGACAACTTTAAAATTTCAAACTTTGATAGCCTAAAATGTATTGGAGTTCAGTCTACTTTCATTGATTCAACACCTTGTTTATACGTATGCATATCATATTTATTAAAACGTATTAGTTTGTATGTACATCATATTTCATCACCTAGACATGTCCCCCACATGGATGGAGCAAACTCAATTGTGATGCCTCTGCTACAAGTAATCCAAGAATGATAGGTTTTGGAGGAGTCCTACATGACTCCTCAGGATGGTGGACAGCAGGTTTCCATGGAAACCTAAGATTAGGAACGGTTAATAGAGGGGAGGTCTCTGGAGCATTTTAAAAGGAATAGTAGTTTGGCAATAGAACGAAAAATAGATCGTCTCATCATTGAATCTGATTCTACCGTAGCCACTAATTTCCTTTCAAATGATTGTTTGGACACTCGTCTTAGGATTGCTCAATTAGATTGGTTGGAAGTTCTTACAAAATTCTATATATATATGCTTGGATACAAGAAACAAGTGCTGCCCATTTAATTATAACCACTTGAAAAAAGGGGGAATCAAAGAAGAATTACATTGAAGGGACAAAATGGGGGATGGAAGTACAAAAAAAAGCACATCCCTATAGCTATATATATATATATATATATATATATATATATATTCACAATATTCCAAATTGCTTAAGCCTTTGTCTCATGATTATCTTTGATGGGAGATTCAGGAATATCAGGCATGCTAATCACAATTGCTTTTTGTGACTTCACTTCACTGAAATCTATGGCATCAATCACTGTCTTTGCATTTCCATCAACTTGTAGTGCTTCCTTTACAGCAATGGGTATATCCTCTTCCCCTTTGCTCTCCATTGATTCTTTGTGTTTTCCCCAAAGAACTGAGTATAAGCCTATAACTATCAACATGGAGCCAACCACACTGCACAACAGAAACCCAAATAAAATTGGAAGATAAAGATTATTATTATTTCATTTTTCTTATAGAAACTTTTAATTAAGTGCTTTTTTTTTTGTATAATTATAAAGATAAATTTGTGAGATAAGGTTTGGGAAAATTACCCTCCAAGGAAGATTTTTTCTGCAAGGATGAAGGAACCCATGATAGCTACTATAATCATCATTAAAGGGCTAAAGGCAGTTGCAAAGACAGGTCCTTTCTTCTGGATCACCAAGCCTTGTACATAGTACGATATACTTGATGTCACAATCCCCTAATACAAAAGAAAACAATCAAATAATAATTAGGAAATTATTTAAGGGCAAAGAAAAGTTATGGGCACTTTCTATTAAAAATTGAGAAAAAAACACTGCTACAAAAAAAAAATAGTAAAATTAGTCTTTAAGTGTAGAAATAACCGATATAAAAAGTGAAAGATTTTTTAAACTAATTCTTGTTAGAACCAATCTAGACCTGTTCTACCTAAAAAAGAAAAGAAAAGGTGTTTGATAGATAATTTAATATGAAGAGGAAGCAAGATGTCTTACAGCATAGGCAGCAGCAAGCAAGTTCATATCCCACCCAATTCTCCACACTGAAGGATCATGTTCCATAACAAAAGTAACAGCAACAGCCTGAAGAGTCCCTATGAAGCAAATTAGTGATGTGAGAGTTAGCTGGTGATTCTTGTAGGTCTCTATGGCTTTGGCCTGTCAAATAACATCAAACATACATGTCAGTTATATGTATCCTTTCCAGCTCATTGAGAATAATTAATCAGTAATAAACAGTTCTTGTTCTTAAATTCAATCCAAAAAGTTCAAAATCCTTCACTTCTATAGCTTTTCTTTCTGAAAATCAAAGACAAAACTGAGATGGTGGAAGCGTTAGATGGAAAACTATTCTTCAACTTTTCTTTGATAGTTTAGATTTTTGAGTTGGATTAGTTCATGACGTGTGGGAGAGAGAGAGTACATATTCAATTATTGTTTTTGCTTTCTTACTTGTAAAACAAAGAGGGAAGCCCAGGCAAGAGTGGCAATGATGAGCAAGATGGAGCCTATGAACCATTCTTTGTTTGAGGATCCTGTGATATTTGTTGTTGCATTGGTTCTGTGAGAATGGATATGTTTTGTCCATATCATCTCCACAACAGGACCTTTGTACAATGTCATCAACATGGCCCCAGCCACTGTCACTAAGGTTCCCACTATCTTGGCTTGGCATCTCACTTTCTTCATGTTGATTTTCTCCATCCTTTATTTTTTACACATTAATTCCACCAATAATTAGAAAACAACACCAACTTTTAGAACAATTATTATTATTATAAGGGAAACTTTTTCATTTTTTTTGTGTAGCACTTACCGGCAAAGAACTGCCATCACAAAAGTCATGGCAGGAAGCATGTTGCTCATTGCACATGAGAAAGTTGGGGAAGTGAATTTCAACCCAGCATAGTAGAAGTTTTGATCAATCACAGGCCTAATACAGAAAAGTAGCAATACGTACATTAAATAGTGTACGAGTAAAGTGTAGAAAGAAAGGGTAAAATTCAACAAAGAGTTTGTTTGGGTTGACATTTTTCTTCTACTAAAACCGTTTTTAGTAGGAATAAAAACACTTTTGTGTAATTTTTGTGTGTTTGGATTCAGTTTTAAAGCCAAACATATTCTAAGTACTGAATTAATAAAGAAACTAACCCGAGAAGTGCTAGAATGAAAATCTGCATGAAAATGGAGAATGTTATCTTTGGTTGAGCCCTCCTGAAAGGTTGAACAACAAATATAGCAGTGAATGAGAATTGATTTGTAATGTTAAGATTAAAGCAAGAGATTGGTCTGTGATATGAATTACCTTTCAAAGAAGAAGGCAAAGGGAGCAATGACCGCGGTTGCGAAGGCGTGACGGTAAACTACAAGGACATAGTGGCTCATGCCTTGGTTGAGGGAAACCTTTGTGATGATGTTCATGCCTGCATAGCCAAACTGCAGAAAGATCATGGCAAAGTAGGGTTTGGAGCTCTCAAGAAAGTTCACACAGGTCTTTTCAGGGGCCATTTTTGTTGTTTTGGAGAAGAGAAAGGCTTTTACTGAAAGTGAAACTGCAGTTTATCAAAGGGAGAAGCAAAAAAATAGCGTATAGTACACAGAGAGGAAGAACACTAGAAGAAGGCTGTGTTTCTTACTAGGGAAAAACACGGAATGCTCCTATTATTTATACCAACTTAGAATCAATTATATACCTCATAAATTGATATAAATTGCATGTGTCAATTCCTCTCAATCTCTCTCTACTGGAAAAAAAAAAAAAAAATCTTTCATCTCAACCTATTTCTTTCCCTATTCTGAAGTTTCTAATTAATTAATCAAAATAATAAAATTTAAAATTTTAATTAGTTATTTTATTTATCTTTAAATATAGTGAAATCTCAAAATTGAGACAAAGAATAAAGACAAAGTGTAAGATTGAATATGTTATGGGTTAATTAGGTGAGGAACAAAAACAAAATTTTGGAACTAATACATGAATAAAGTTTAAATGTAAAAAGAATATGGCTTTAAGAGAAATACCCAGTGTGAACTTCCAAAAAATATGCATCATTTCTTCTTTACAAGAATGATTAATCCTTTCATAATATAAATGGAATCTGAATATTAATTTACTTTGCTATTTCCTTTTAATATGACTTTATTATTAGTTAACCTATAACCTTTTTTTTGTGTCCATCAATTATTTCAAACTGACTCCTCTTATTTCCTCAGAACTTTTATGCTTTAAAGCACCAGTGGATACACCAGAAAACAAAAGACAAAAAAAAGAAAAGAAAAGAAAGCTCTAGCTAGTGGGATTACTCTGCAAGTTATTAACCTAACTAAGCAATAGTTTATCGAATCTTTGGCGGAGACTGCAGTATCAATTGGGTAAATTTCCAACTTAGAGAGAATAAGATAATGCATGGTTCAGTGGGCTCTGCATCAGTAGCAATTGGGTAAATTCCTGACAGAAATAGTCACTAGGGAAAAGTTGTAGTGGCAACACCATTTACTTTTGGTAACTTTCCAATGATGCTAATCGAGATTGCAAGATTAATAATCAAGTGAAAAGTTTAATTCTGGAAGTCTCTGTGTACTTGCTTTTATTTGACACATCTCAAAGCATGTATAGTAATTACATATGCACCAGATTCATTGCAATTGACGTAATGCAGTGAAAGATGTTAATACATCGAAATGTATATTGTTAGATGAGTTAAACGATGCACTAAGTCATTTATTTAATAATTTATGTTATTTTATGTCATCGATTCCAATGGTCATATATTTGTTTAACTATATATATACTAAAACACAATGATTATACCATTAAGTACATAAACTAAATAATATAGAATTATTTTAGTTTAATTAGATATTTTAAATTTAAGTTTATCTTTGTAATTTGTTTATTTTAAATTAAATTCATCAATATTTAATATAATATTTATACTTATAATTTATACACAAAAACAAAGAAATATAATCGCTACAAAAAATGATTATTTATTTTGACAAAATAATATATCAATCAACCTTTTTTTCTTCAAATAATGATACATCTATTAAGAACAAAGAAATACTACTAGTGATCAACCTCTTATATTGGCATATGAGAAAGAATTATCTTAAAAGATTGCTAGCTATTTGCAAGTGCAAGAAAGGTCCAATAAACCATCAAGTGCAGCGCCAAATTAAATGGACATCTAATCATCCCCCAATCGTTTATCTTCATCATTCCAACTTAATGTAAGAGCCCTAGTTGCACGACAAGAACTGTTCAAAACACACCCCAATCACCAAAACGACAAGATCATATAATGGGAAATCCAGTCCACATTAAGAAAGAGTGCACGACAAGCGTTGGATAACTGTCTTTCCATCACATATTTATGACGCAAGCAAAGCTGCATATTCTGGTAGCCCAATATCTTTGGTTCCTTCAAAGGGGATTTACCTTCTACCACCCTCACCTTTACCATCCATCACCCCCCATTTTAATTTTTTTATTTTAATTCCAAAAATGCCCTCACCTTTCCTCCCTTCCTTCTCTTCTTTTCCACGAACCCTAACATCCCCCACCCCCCACCCGCGGCTCACACTCTCCCATTTCTCCTTGGCTCAACACAAGTTCTTGGATAAATTTCAACAAAAAAAAGTATCTTAATCCCCCATTTTTTTGTTTATATGCATTTTTAGTGTTTAAAAATGTAAACTTATGTTGAAATAGTGAAAAATATTTTTCACGGTGTACTTGAGAGGTGTTGAACCTCTAACGCTTCTTCAGAAGCGTTGAGGACTTCGGCTAGTTGTCACCATATGTTTGAACGCTTGTGCACAAGCGAGATGGTGGCCAACGCCTCTGTAGAGGCTCCAAGGCACTTCCAACGCTTATGCATAGGCGTTGGTGGCCATGTGTGAAGGGTGATGGCCTAACGCTCCTAGAGAGGCGTTGGAGGCTTGAAACGCCTTTGTACAGGCGTTAGAGGAATGTGGAAGAGCATAACGCTCCTGCAGGAGCGTTTCACTGCCCAAACGCTCCTGCAGAGGCGTTTTGATCAAAACGCCTTTGCAAGAGCGTTTGGGCAGTGAAACGCCCCTGCAGGAGCGTTCTGATGAAATCACCTCCACAGGCGTTTAGCCCATGTAACACTCTTTCACAGGTGTTTGAGAATTGAAAACGCTTTTGTAGGGGCGTCTGAGGACGTCAATGCCTCTGTAGAAGCGGTATCGACACCAGAAACTTATACCAGTCAAAAACAAAATTTGAAGGATACATACCTCATTTCATATACCATTAAAGTTCACACGAATAATACACACTCAAATATTAACGCTTCCACTCTTACAAATCAATAAATCAGCCAAGGAAATGAGAGGAAATTGTAGGATTTGCTTCTACTGTTAATAACATCGCGGGGGGTGGAGAAATGACGCAACAGACATTATTTCTTCCGTCAAGGGTATTATGGTCATTTTGAGTATTGGGGGGTGGTGGATGGTAAAGGTGAGGGTGGTAGAAGGTAATGCCCCCTTCAAAGCTGATATGATATTTTGTTGTTATTTTTACATGGCATTTCATCGGGAATGAAACTTTTTGGTAGTTTTTGACCATGAATGATTTTCTTCTATATATTTAACACATCCCGATATAAAAAAGCCATTGAGTTTAAAATTTCAACAAAGCATATATAAAGTCATATATATATTATATGTTGAAATTTTTATTGAATTAAAAAAATAGTAAAAGAATGATTTATTTTGTAACTTTTAATTAAATAGGCTCTAATATCATTTCAAAGCTTAATTTAATTTAAAATTTTAATCTACTAAGTGAAAATTGAAAAATAATATTGTGTTTAATTAGCTGTAATTTTTTATTCAAAATGAATATAAAAAACTTTAAAATTGATCTAGATTTAAATTTATATATAAAAAAAAAACTTTTTTCAAAAAAATTATTTTTATTTGAGTCTTTCAATTAATTTTAATCAAATTAGTTATATGTTGAGGATATTAGTAATAAGTTTGTGTATTATAAATTTATTAATAGTCAAAACAAATATAAATATATATATATATATATATATATATATATATATATATATATATATATATATATATATATATATATATATATATATAGATAGATAGATATATATATCTATAGATAGATAGATAGATAGATAGATAGAGATAGCTACTGAGCTATGCCATCAAAGGGGCAAGAATTGTCATCCCTAGTTGGATGCTAGGAAAAAATTGAGGGTAACCTGGTGAGCCATTCAAGCCAAGTGGGAGTAGTGAGTGGTATGACCAAAATCTGTCCATGTGTTGGAACCTATGGCGACAGTTCCAAATGGAAGACAAATTGATTAAGCTACTAGCTCTTGTCTTGCTTATTCGTTGTCTTTTTATTTCTTCTTCACCCATGTATGTATATGCTTTGTAGGATCTATGCATGAAAAGTTATAATATGATGATTATTTTTGCATGGTTTGCAAAAGTCAATTAAATATTCTTTTGAAATTTCAAATCTTCAGTCAACTACCTACATTTTTTAGTATTTGATAGACTTTTGCATTATAATTTTGAATCATAATCTATATAATTAAGCATGTTGACCTCAATATATGTAATTACTTAGACAAATCAAAAAGATAATAGAGAAGTTATAAAAAGATATTTCATTGTATATAATATTCTAAAAAATCTTTTTTTTTTTTTATAGAACTTAATAATACCATACAATTATGTAATTAACCTCACTTAATATGATAAGATTTATTATTATTGTTATATTATTCCCTTATCTCAAACATAAATTAATCTTATATACAAATGACGTGGTTAAATGCTTTGAAAATATTAAGTATTCAAATAGATAACTAATTAAGTATACATAGTCATAGAGTTAATCTAGTAAAGCTAGATATCAATACTATATTAAGTTACTTGATTTAAATAAAAATATATAATATTTAATTAAAACTGACTTATATAAAGAAATCATTAAAAATAAAATAATTTCATAGAATAATTATTCGCATAAAACACAAGATGAGCTCCACTTTTGAAAGCAGGGAAGCATACATGTATTCTATGTGCATCATTTCTCCAATGCACTTATGAATGATCTATATATGCATGTAAGATGTATATATATATATATATATATATATATATATATATATATATATATATATATATATATATATATATATATTCCTGAATAAAGCATACTTTTGCTAAATTTATTCCTGATGGCCCTTATCAGCATATAACCAAACAGCACTTCACATATCATCTTCCTTTTCTTATCGTGGAAGAATTTCGAACCCATTTTCTTTTGGTGTAAACTTTAAATATGCTCATTGCTTTTTTATTTATTTATATAAATACATGTAACCAAAAACTATGGCATATACTAGTAAGATGTTGGTTCACTAGTAATAGACTCAGCCTTAAAGTCTAGTCATTCTAGACTAAAAGTAGTTCTGAATTCAAAATTTTAGAGTATAATCTACTTGTTCTTACTCACATCTCAAACAAAATTAGTTTATATTTATTTATTAAATGAGGATTTATAAGAATTTTAACCTATAAATTTTTTTTAAAAAAGAACGCATCTCGGCTCAAACTCGAGGCTAGTGAAATGAAGAGCATTAAGCTCTCAAGGTGTGCCACTGCACCAAGCCTCCATTTCTCCAATCATTCACTGTTGGTCCATGTATATCTGCACATGCATTGATATATAATAGTGATAGCTGCACTGAGTCCATGAAAAAAGCAATAGCAAATGAGAAAGATGGTGATATGAGAAAAGTAAAACATGAGGGGACAATCCAATACTCAGCCTTGTCTCATTCTTTTCCACATTTGACTAATATATATTGAATTGAAAGAAATTGGTGTACACCCTTTGTAAATTCCAAATCCATGCATTAGTAATTTGTTGTTTTCCATAGCTCCAAATACACTAAAGCTCCTTTATTGTCCATATGCCCTCCCACCCATTTGTACTTTTCTGCATGTTTACAAGTTTAAATCATAAAAGATGATATATGATTTCATAATATGCTATAACAAATACTATTACGTGTATAATCACTTTTTATACAATTTTTTTATTTCTTTTACTTTTATATTTATAGTTTTGACACAAATAATTACAGAATAAAAAAGAAAAAAATGTACAAAAGGTGTCCACCAATAAATATGCAAATGACGTTTTCTTTCCTATGTATTGGTGTTGGGCACCAACTAAGCTTTTGTACTCAACAAAGCTCATCAAGTGTTGCAAAAAGCCTGTTTCCTTGACCAAGAAGACCTTCTATTATTGATTCTCTGTGCATTCAACAAGTCTTCAAAAGTTATGGTCAAAGATTCATTTGTCCACGTCATGGACATGAATCATTCAGGGGATTAATAGGGCAAATTCTATCATTGCTTTACATCTTTTTTGGTTTTAGTTTTAGTTTTGCCATTAAATTATATATTATCATTTAATATGTAGATCAATTAGTATAGTATTGTTTTAATTTAATCAAAAGGTGTTCCAAGTTTCGACACTTGAAATATAGTTGTGTTAAAATTTAATAAGAAGGGCTTTGCTGCCTTTATATTTTGTCCAACTCGAATTGAATTAATTAGTCCTCAGTATAGTGTTGAATATTAGTAGTCTATATAAAAATTAAAAAGAAAAATGCAACAAAAAAGAAAAAGAAAGAAAAACATTCTGTAAAATGGCTGAATACAAAGAGTAAGCTCTAGTGGGATAATCAGCCGTGTTTAATTCAGCTAACAAAGATTGAATTGCCCCCTTTATAAAAGGGTTATACTTGAATTTCATTACCAGTAGTTCTTTTTGGTAGACAATTTATAAATATTATTGTAATTAATTCAATTATCAAGGGTTAAATTAGTCTCCTTATAAAGGTCTATACTCCAATCTCATTACTAATAATCTCCATCGATAAACAATTTATAAATATCATTGTAACCTCTCATGACTCGCAAAAAACTTATACCTAGCATGAGCCTTAACTTGTGTAATGAATTAACCTCCATTAATCACCCTAAAACATTTTGCTAAAAATATTCTAGTGGGACTTATTTCCACTATATATTAGTACTATGCAGATTTGATTAGAAAAGACATTTTGAACATAAAATAGTATTTGATAAGATATTAGTGAGTAAACAAAGATAGTAACGTTTATAAACCAGTTACTGTTTTTATTGATAACAAAACTTATCTTAGGGAAAGTAAAATTAATAAATAATTTATATATGGTTTTGCACAAATGACTTGGACCATTGCATTAGGTGTGCTTAGTTTGCTCATAATCATATCCAATCAAAAGAAAGAGACTCTATAGTCTTTTGACTCATTTCCTTAACATTTTCCCTATGATTCAACAATACATTACACAACCAATAAGCGTTTGCAAACATAAACTTAGTGATTAATTTATTAGTACATTAAAATAGACACCCGTCAATTCAGCTGTACATTAACAAATTAAATGATAGAAAAAGCAACTAGGTCACTCTCAATTTTATTTTTTTTTAAAAAAAAACCCTTAATGCATGGCTGCCATAGGAGTCACTTTCATTGGTGATATTAATACAAACTTTTTAATATTAACTCTGTTTGAGAAAAAAAAATTAAATTTAAAAAGTATCTTATATTAACTCTTAGAAAAGTAGATCAAATTTAATTTAATTTCAAGAGTAATATTGCATCTATGCTTTGACTTACCTGAGATTCAACTCAAAGTAAACATAAAATAATTGATTTATTGTTAGAGATTCCATATAAATAATAAGTCATTTTGATAGGTGTATGCACGTTCAATTTGTTTTATTTTCTTATTCTTTTGCATGTCACTGAGTGAACCATCGATGAATCACATGTACAGAGTCAAATTTAGTAATTGTTACTTTCTTAACAAAATTTTTAAAATTTCTTTATCACAAATTTAAAATTTTCTAAAATTATATTAAACCTCGTGAAATACCTAAAAAAAGTCAAGAGCTTCTGTTTTTATGTGATTAGAATTTTGCACCCAATGGCATCACCATTGTAGATTAGCCAATGGATGAAGCAATATTTGGATGATTGCAGAGAAGCATTAATCATCTTTTGAATTCTTTATCAAAGAAAATGATCATTATCATTGTCATTTTCATGATTGCATGGCAAAATATGCTTAGAATATATATCTGGAAATAGTCAGGAAAACCAAACAGCACTTTAAAAAACTACTTTGATGCCCAGCTGGGTAAGGAACCAGCGTTGGAATGGGAAAGATTACATTGTATAATTAACTAATGCAGTAGTGGAATGCACACAATTGTCAGCTTTCACTAGTCACATATATAGAGTTTACTTTGTATAGTATAGTATAAGGCTTCCATATAGTGCCTAAATGCTTAGTCCTTTTTAACGTTTCTTTAACATAAAACTTAAAATCAAAATCTAGGAATGAGTATTAACATTGACTTGTGTGAGAGAATTTTGTTATTTTTGTAGTCCTATTTAATTTAAATTTAAATTAGTCAGCATCTAATATAATATCTAATAGTAGATAATTTTGACAAAAAAAATCAAAGAATTAATATTAGTAACTTGTAAACATAGTTAGATTTGGAAACTAATGAGCATTTTTAGGGTTCCTACCTAGTTGTAGGATGATCTGTTGTGAAAGAAAAATACTTGGTATTATTTTTTATCATAGATAGAATGGAAATATAAATTTTTTAATATTAATTTAAATATTTGAGGAGGAATAAGTTCAATCTCAATGTACGAGGGTGTCAAAGTTTTATCTTTGAGAGCTGCGCTGTCCCACTAAATCACTTCTACAGATACTTCATACTGGGAGTATTTATAGTCTCATATTGATGGCAATCTTGTAATATTGTTTTGGGTTTATGGACTTAGACTTATTATTTGGGTCTTCTAGAAGAAATTCCCAGTGAAAAATAAGAAAGAGGTGCGAATAGAAATAATAGGGGTATTAAAAGAAATCCTTAATATATTATGAACCCAGCATGCAATTCAACTTAATAGTTTGTTAATTTGTTTTTCTTTTTCTTTTATTCGTATATTTATATTTATGGTAATTCATGATAAAATTTGGCGAATTAGGGTACGCGAGATGGGTTTAGATTTGCTGGCAGTTATGGTTGTAAATGAGAACCTTTCCAATTTGGTTCCCGCGGCAGAAGATAACGACCTTAGATTTTCGTGGTTTGTAATGGCCCACGAGTTGCCGCCATTTTGTGAATTGGGAGATCTGAGCGTGGCATCACCTTGAATTCACAACATGAAAATAAACATAAACAAATAAAAGAAATAAGAGAATATTTTTTTAACCTCATTGATGGTAATCTCTTAAAAATAATTATTTTAACATAAATAATCCTAAAATAATTATTTATTTTTTAAAATAAATTATTTGTTTAAAGTCTTAAAAATTATTTGTTTAAAATATTTTTAACTCTCGGGAATATAAATTAATTCAATTGATAAAAATAAAATTAATTTATATTTTAAAAGAATATAAATTTAAATTTTTTTATCAAAACTTTATTAGTAGGAGATTTATAAATTTTTTTATAATTTTAACTTTGTCAACTCTTAAAACATAATTTATTTGAACTTTTGGTAACAAAAAAATTAAGAAAAATTAGTTTTTTTAAAAAAAATTACATATACACTTATAAAAATACACTCACTTTTACATTTTTTTAAATTTATTTATAATTTTACTCTGATAAATAATTTAAAATATAAAAAGTGTAAAAAGAATGTACAATTTCAAGTGTATATCTCCACATACCAACACATGTTTACCCACAAAAGTGTATTATTCCATCTGATATTTTTTTATAAAATACATTTATCTAAATTACAGGGCTAATAAAGTTAATTGATTTTTTTTTAGAAAAAATGCTATAATATTTCAATTTTACTTTCAGTAAATGATTACTATGAGAGTGAAGTTACCTCCAGATTTTCTCCCCAAATTCATGTTCATGTAGAGGCCACTCAACATCAAGCTCCACCACGAGACTTGCATCCAAACACCGAAAAACCTCTGCTTTCCTCCACCTCAGATTACTCCCACTACACCGAAACTCAGAATTCAGACTTTCTAACAACCACTTACTGGGTTTTTTTAAAGCCCTTTGAGGAGATTTTGTGAGGCCATTTTCCTTCAACCTTCAATTCTAGAGTAACATTGTCACCCTTCTGTCGCCAATGATGGCTTGTGCATTGCAAGCAACCGTAGCAGCCAACACTTGCGCGTTCTCTTCCCGCAGATTCTTCGTGGAACACCAGAGAGCCAGTAGGCGAAATTCCTTCTTTTTCACAGTGAGAGCTTCGTCCGATGACTCTGATTGCAATGACGAAGAATGTGCCCCTGATAAGGAGGTGAGTTCATTTATTTACATGGGGTTGTTTAATTTACCCATTTTCTTAATTTATGGGCTTCTTTTGTTGTGTTTGGTTGCTCAGAAAATGTGGGAAAAGATGAGAAATGGAAAAGTTGGGGTCTTGGAAATACAGTGATAAAAAAACCCAGGAAAGGGAAAGGGGGAATTTGGCGAGTTCTTATGTCACGTTTGGATTGGGAAATCTTCTTAACGGTTAATCTTTATTAGAGCTGGATATGCTTACATTCACTGATTGGCTTAATGCTTGAAGTGCTTTTCAACTTATTATTATGGATTTGGGTCTCTTTATTTAAGGACTCTTGGGACCTCTTCACTCGGTAATGAAGTAGTATGCTAATTTTCAATAAGAAATTTGATAGGATAACTTGGAAGACTAGCATGAGAGCTTAGAGTACAAGAAGGAGGAGAGGTTTGAATCCTGATATAAGCAAATCAAGTAACATCGTTGTATGCTACTTGCTAAAGATAGAGGGAAATAGTTCATGGTCAAAATAGTTGAGTAGTCTATTATGGTGCTTGCTGCAGTTTCTTTGAATGGCTTAATCATGTTGATGAACTAGAGGAAGTATACTATGGGAAACTCTGTAGAATCTTTATCTCAGAACCGAAACCGTGGATTCGGGGAAATTCTCTGAGTGTTTATAATCATTGGAAGGATTTGGATCTGGTTATATTACTGATGTTCTGTTCATCTGAACCATTGATAGTGTATTGGCCATATCAGCATTTCATCTCAGCATGAACCTTGTTGTAACTTCACTGTATCCAAATCCTTCCAATGACCTCTAATTCAATAATGAATCAAGATGCTCCTTTTACTGTCACACATGAAGCTAGCTCACAATGAACTAGGAAGAAAGCATCATGATCTTTTTTTCAGTCTCCATTTATGATTTCTTGCTGCATTTCACATAACTGGACACAAGAAATGATAAGATAATCTTCTGGTTGTTGCGTTTTTAGGTTGGGAAGATCAGTATTGAATGGTTAGCAGGAGAAAAAACCAAAGTGGTGGGTACATTTCCACCTCGTAATCGCGGTTGGACAGGCTATGTTGAGAAGGATACTGCTGGGCAGACAAACATATATTCAGTTGAGGTTAGTCTTTGAGTTCTTCAACTCGCAACCAAAGTAATGAGAAAAGTGCATCTGTATTGATTCAGCTTTCCCCCTAATATGTTTGTGCAAATATGAAATTAACCAAAACAGTAGAGCTGAAATTTCCTACTGTCAAAGATTGGTGCTTACTGATGTGATGCACTACGAGCTAATAGATGGTGTACTTAATATGGTGTTTTATACCAACAGCTTATAGTGCAGCATATCAGCAACTTCACTGACTGTAGTAATTTTTTATGGCAAGATTCTGGTCCCAAGAGTGTGCAACTCGTCGCTTACACCTCAGAAAAGGGATATCAAGAATTGAAATTTTAGAATTCATACATTCCATGAACCTTTCTTTTTAAATATATGAACTTGGCAATGGCAATATTCACTTGTCATCTGTAGCATGCACTTGCTAACATTCTAACACATTGTAACCTTTCCAGCCAGCAGTTTATGTAGCAGAAAGTGCAATAAGCTCAGGATCTGCAGGTTCTTCATCCGACGGTTCTGAGAACACGGCAGCTATCTCTGCTGGCCTTGCACTGATATCTGTTGCCGTGGCTTCATCGATTCTGCTACAAGTCAGTAAAAGCAGTCCACCTCAAGTGCAGACAGCTGAATACTCTGGACCATCACTTACTTACTACATAAACAAGTTTAACCCACCAGAAATTGTCCAAGCATCAGTGCCTAGCCAGAGTGAAGTTCCCTCTGTCCAACCTGAAAGCTCTCCAGCTGATGAAGTTCCTCAAATTCAAGCAGAGAATTCTAGTGAGAATATCAATATTGTCTCATAGGCTGATGAAACTATGTAGTTAACTTTTTTCCTTTTTCCTGCAAAAACATGACAGAGAAATTTGTTTTGGATCAATGTTCAATGGTGTAATTCTTCATAGAAATGTTATCATAACCATTCCAAGTTATACATGAACAATAGTTCATGGAAACAATGTATACTGCGTGAATAAACTTTAAAAAGTCATTTAAGTGTATTTTGAAGTTCTAAATTCACTAGTCCATCTTTCTTTGCCCCAAATTAATGGAAAGTTTGAAGCACAAATGTGAATTTAAATTAATACTAATGAAAAATTAAAAACTTGGTGTCTCTTATGATTGTTTAACTATTTATTAAAAGGTTTATGTATACTATTATGCTATGACATAAAAGCATGAAATGATCATAATAATCAAATTTAAATTTATAAAAAAATAGAATAAGTACATGAGAAAATGTCTCTATATATGTTATTCTTTGAGAAGTGGGGTCTAAGAAACACTCTTCTAAAATTCTTTTCATTGAGGTTTTAAGGCAAATATAAAAATAATCAATTTTGTGGAAAGGCAAAAGTGTATATAGTTTTAGAAAAATATTCCTTGTAAATTTATTTGTGTTATTTAAGTGTGCATTTATTTATTTTAGTTATTTTATAAGGATAAAATTGTAAATGAAAAATAAAAAAAAAACATAAAAATAAGTATACATAAATAGCATGGGGAGTTGTTTTAATATTGCAAAATGGATTTATAAATCCAATTTTTGCAAGAAATGTATAAAACTAAAAATCTATGAAATTTTTGGCATTGGTAGGCAACGAAACAATTAAAAATATGTAAGATTTTGATGTTATTTATGTGTGATTATAATGTATTTTGATGCTATTTATGCATAAAAGGAAGAAATAACAAATTAGTTTCTACAACAAAAAATCACATTTTGATTGGACTTATAAATCTATTATATAAAAAATTAGTGTCAACGGATTTATACACATGTTTAGTCAAAATTATGTATTAAATAAATTTATAAATTCGTTAAGCCCAACTTTTAATTTTTATCCTCACTAAAAATTTATAAATTTATTTGTAGCAACTATATAAGTCTATAAATTTGTTTACTCTTAAAAAAGAAGAAGAAAGTGCATCGCTTTTAACACAGAAGTGTAAATAGAATTTTTTAAGTGGCGATACAAAAAAAAAATAAAAATGAGAGTGTTTTAAGTCCATCAAAATTGAACCAAGTAATCCATCAAAGAGATATCAGCGTGGTCATGCAAAGTGGGGTTGTGGTGAATATAAACGTGGGCAAGTTGATGAAAAAAAAAAATTAATAAAAGAAAGTGATTAAATATTTTTATAATAATATTTTTAAATTGAAAAAACAAATTTTATGTATGAAAAATATTTTTTTTATTTTAGTATTTTTTAGCTTATAAAGCTTTAGTTGAGTTAATTATTAACCATCAACGTAGTTGCTTAGAACTGAATTCGAATTCCCTCGAAACAAATTTTTGTATATTTTTTTCCTCTTGCTAATTGTGATGAGTATTTTTTAATAAATAACTAAATTAATTACATAAATCACTAAAAATAAATATATCTATTTCATCAAATCCTTTTGCAATAAACAATTCCATGATCAAAATACTTTTTAAGCTTTCACATAATAATAATAAAAAAAACACTTTTTAAGCTAATGGTTAATGTATATAATTATATATGTCTATGTTTGTAATATAAGCTTATAGTTTTCAAATAATAACTAGTATTTTGTTCCGTTTACTGTGGCCCTATTTTTTTTTAATTTTTCATATCAGATGAATCAAAATGCCTTATATATATTTTCTTAGCAAAAAAAAAAAAAAAAAACCTTCCATTTTATAAATGGAAAAAAGGATCTTAAAAAATAAAAAATTTAAAGTTACTATTAAAAGAAAGGGCTTTTGAAGGGTTTTTCGAGTTTGCCACTGCTATGCAGTTCTACGGAACGGAATAATGGTTCAGTTGAGTTTCTGATATCACAGAAACATCAAGCTGAGAACAACCTTGTACTTGATCGATCATGGGTCTGAAGCAGGAACCCTTGCAGGAACCAGAAAAGCAGAACCAACCGTAAGTAATCTCTCCTTCACCTCTTTAATATTTCTGCGTTTTCCTGCTTGATTTCTCTTGGCAAAGTTGTAAAGATGAGTGTTTTTAGGTTCAAATTTTAGTTTTTTTTTTTTTTTTTAATCAATTGTTATAATTTTTTTCGCCTCAATGTTGTTTGTGAACGAAGTTAATCTCGTTTTCATATACCAACATGAGTTTTCACTGTTTCCAACAAAGTTTCAGTGTTGGCAAGCAACTACCGAATTATCCTTTTGATGGTTCAAGCATTGACAAGCAATTCCTTACTGCTCCTATAAAATCTTCTGTTGACAAATTCCAACTTCTTCCTGAGTTCTTAAAGGTAACGCATTGTATAATATGCATTTTACATTAATGACTATGAGATATTTGATTATTACTATGAATCGCTGGGTGTTGTTTTCTAGGTAAGAGGATTGGTGAAGCAACATTTGGATTCGTTTAACTACTTTGTCAAAACTGAGATAAAGAAAATTGTTCGTGCCAATGACCGTATTGTGGCGTCTAAGCACCCGGATGTTTATCTGAGGTACAAATAATTGTTACATTGTTTAACTTTAATTTTATTTTTTGCCATTAACTTTACAGCTTTCAATGTTAAGGATTGGAATTTTCAAAATGGGGCAATTGGGAAATTGTTTAATTCTGATAAATCATGGTGGTTCGTTTATTTATCTTACTCTTGATTGACTTGAAATACTTTAAGTTGCTTTACCAATTATATATAAGCATATTTTCAGGTTTAAGGATGTCAAAATTGGTGAACCTTCAATTGTGATAGATGGTAGTCGGGAGAAAGTCACTCCTCAGACATGTCGTTTATCTGACCAGACGTATGGTTTATTTCCCTCAGAAACATCATTTTATATTTCTAATAGATATTTCTTAGCTATTGATGGATTTTGATCAATATGCCTGAGTGTACTCTTACTTGTTCTGTTAAGTTCCATGATATTGCAAGTAAAAGAAAACAGTAATAAAGTCAACTTTGTATTCTCTTGATGAATAGGAGTTGTGCTATAAAGAATCTTACTTATATTTTGTGTTACATGTGCTAAATATGTTATACATTTATGGTATCTCTCACAAGATATGCAGCCCCAATACTTGTTAATGTTGAATATACTCAAGGAAGTCCTGGTCAGACAACTATACAGAACAAGGTATTCAAACTCTACTATAATCTGTAGTTGGCAGATTTTCAGTATTTTATAGGGGCTTGTTCTTGCAGAAAGGCGTTATGATTGGAGTATTGCCCATGATGCTACGGAGTTCTTGTTGTGTCCTTTATAATAAGGATGAAGCTGAACTTGCAAAACTTGGTTCGTATGACAGAATATAAATTCGTACTCTTCTAACTCTTCCGAATAAGTTTTTCTTTGTTTAAAAGAAACTCTTCTTGGACTCTTTCTTTTTCTGTTGCGTTGTTTCTAGTTGCTTACAGAGTTTTATCTTAATTTTTCCATTGAGTAGGTGAGTGCCCGCTTGATCCTGGTGGGTATTTTGTAATCAAAGGGACAGAGAAGGTGATATTCAGTCTCTTTTCCTGGAAGCTTTTCCATGTCTGTAAAATAGTCAGGCCTTTAATCTGTTAGTACTAGCTGATGATGGATATGTAATTTAAGAGAGCTAATTGATGAGGCTGAGGGCTTAACTAAAAGTTGCTGAATATGTTTTCTAATTACCGATTAGGCATCTTAGAATCACATTTTGAAGTTGATGGAGGTCACTTCTTTTTATTAAGGGTCATCAACAGTTGCTTTTATTTCTTCTTTTCTCTTAACTTGTCAGAACACTTCTCTTTTTGATTATGTTTCCAAATATTTCTTTTGATTTGCTTATTATGATGCTGCTAATCTGTTTCAGGTCATTTTAATACAAGAGCAACTTTCGAAGAATAGAATAATTATTGAAACTGACAAAAAGGGAAAGTATGTGGTTCTTCTGGGTCCTATTTATGCCTTATTCTATATCATAGATCAAGTATTCAATGTAAACATTTTTGTTTCAAATGCTCAAATTTACTCAACCTTGTTTGTAGCTGGTGGATTCATTGTAGTGGCTGGATTGGTAATTGTGATTATCATATATGACCTTGCAAGCCTTATAATCATGCACCAAATGAAAGTATGAAGCTAGATAAAATATATTAAAAAAAAAAAAAAATGTTCTTAGAAGCATAGGTTTTAAGAAGGTGACGGCATCTTGCAAGTTTTTTCTTGTGGAGTTACTTTCATTTGTACCTAGGTAGTTGCCTGTAATTCCATTTTTCTGATGGTTATCCCTTTCCTGATTAAAAATGATGTTTGTTTGTAATTTCATTTTTGCTTTGATTAGCTATGAAAGATGATTCATTGATTCCTATCTGATGTTGCCATTTTCTAATATTCCTTTGAGGTAACTGACATTTAATGTGGGAGTCCTATTTTACATGATCAAAATTAGAAGTTGGATAATTTGTTGGTTGAGATTACAGTGCCTTTGTAGGGATTCTGCTGGAATTGCTCTGCATGGTGTTTGGATTATTAAAATAGTATTTGAAACTTTGAATGTGATTGTTTTGATTTACTTCTCCACTAGTTTAGATTATCAAATTACAGTGTATATGTTGTTTTGATCTGCATTTCTGTCGTACTTCTGCTTTCAGCATTGCTGCATCAGTTACAAGCAGCACAGAGTCAATAAAAAGCAAAACAGTTATCATGATGGAAAAAGAGAAGATGTGGTTACAATTGAATCAATTTCCTAATAAGGTTTTCAATTTTTGAATTATACATTGTCAACAATCCCTCTCTTCCCATTAAGATTAGGCTTTTGTGAATCTTTTCTTATGAAAATTTTCTATAGGTTCCTCTTATGGTGGTAATGAAGGCTATGGGAATGGAGAGTGATCAAGAGGTTGTGCAGATGGTTGGAAGAGATCCTCGATATAGTTCCCTACTTTTGCCCTCCATTGAGGTAATTGACATAAATATTTTTTTTACATCAAGCACAAAATGATTGTGCACATGCTTGTACTATCTAGAGAGCTGGATGAAACTAGTAACTTAAAAGTTTATTAGATCTTCTTTTTGTGGATATCTGCAAACAGTACCTGTGGTGATGATACTCTTGAATATTTTCTCCTTTCCCCTTTATCAGGAATGTGCAAAATGTGGTGTATATACCCGGGAGCAAGCATTGGAGTACCTTGAGTCGAAGGTATGTTATTCTTTTTATCTTGTCTCATGATTGTGATGATTTTGCATCTTGTTTTTGGTGCCTTGAGGTTGAAAATAGTTTATTGCCTTTTTTCTAATCTTGAATTGGTACGTTCTTTCTGAATTCAATTTTACATCCATTAAGATATCTTTTTCTTCCTCCTGATTTTTTCCTATGTCTGAGTGTTGCTGTTCAGGTCAAGAAGTCATTTTTTTTTTCAAGTGATTCATCCGAAAAGGTTTTCCCGTCTCTAGCTCACTATTTATCCATTGTTTATGCTGTAGATGAATTAACCTTTTTCTGCCTTTGTTTTTTTCCTTTACATAGGAAGGAAGAGCTTTCTCTGTTCTAAGGGATGTGTTTCTTGCAAATGTGCCGGTATGTTTTTTAAATCTTGAAACTCAAGCATCATTTGACATACGGACTTTGCATTTTTCCCCTACTAATTTACTTTCTTCCTCGGAGAATTTGATCAAATATTCGTGTATTTCTCCCCAATTGTTGGGACTATGTCTAAGATGCTTCTTCTGCTGTTGTTGACATTAGGTGAAGCAAAATAATTTTCGGCCAAAATGCATATATGTTGCTGTTATGATGAGGCGTATGATGGACACAATTCTAAATAAGGATACAATGGATGACAAGGTAATATCTTCTTGATATGTCTATCTCAGCACTAAGTAAATGTTGAAATTGGATAGAATTGGTTGTGTCTTGTCTTTGGTGCTCCGCAAATGGCTTGTTAAGGCAGTTTCCCAATCAGACATACAATGGGTCTGGACAGCTCAGAAGAAGTCAATGGTTTTGTGTTTGCTCTAGTTTTTCATAATGTTTTCATCCAGGAGGATTTCTAGTCCTTCCTTTTATGCTTGTACATGCTAAATGTTTATGCAAGAAAGGAAAAAATAATTACGATATGAAAATAAATTTTATTAAAAATTAGTTGCAGAGGTGTGGAGGTAAAGACGAGAAAAATGTAAGAAAATTAGGAGGAAGTGGGATATTATCATTTAAATATGAAATTTTATATTATATGATTATGCTTACAGCTCCATACCTTTTATCGATTGATTCCACATTTTTTTTTTTTTTTAAATCAAAAGTTAAAGGGACACTTTTTCTTTATTTTTTAATCTCTTCTTTATTTAATAAAGGCTTCTATAATCAAAAAAAATGGTGACACTTTTGGGTTAAAAAATGCAGATGGGGAATTGTCAGAGTTCTCTTAATTCGTAGTAGAGATTTGGTCTTTATCCGGAGCAATTTATAATGCATATCCAGATTATATACGTTAATATAAATTAATCATTAAATTTCTGTCTGATTGTGTGCAGATTTTGTCTGTGTTAGAAAGAAGGCGTTTTGGATCTACTGACTGTTTGTTATAATTTATCTCATAGGATTATGTGGGGAATAAGCGGTTGGAGTTGTCAGGCCAATTAGTATCTCTGCTTTTTGAGGTATTGATTTCATTTATGCCATAGTAGTTAATAGCGGCGCAATAGCGCACTATCCTGCTACAGCGGATCAGTTTAGAAGATAGCCACGATAGAATTTCCATCCCACGCCAGGATCAGTGTGGCGGCTATAGCAGCTGCAATTAGCATCCCGCAACTTGCCACTCTGGCTGCTATTGTGCCCAACACTGCTACACCACTATTTCTCTGTTCTATGTCATATTGATGTCAAGAACCTATACTATAAATTTCATTCATAAAATCCCAATTGCCAAATATTTGAGTTTTAACTTTTTATTATTATATATTTGCATTTTGTTTCTGCAATGTCAAAATGACTTGGAACACTCTAACATTGCTAATATAATAATACTATGTAATTAAATTTTTGTTTTTAATATTTGTTGAATGTTAAGTATCTATTATATGTGTTAAGGATTTTTTTTTTTTACTTTTATTTCTCTCTCTTTAGAGTTGCTGGCCGCTCCGCATTTCATTATTGACTACTATGCATTTATGCATTTCTGGCTTATGTGGTGATACTTTGTAAAAGTTTTGTTGACTTTATTAACATACTTTTATTTTGTAGGATCTTTTCAAGACAATGATAACTAATGTGAGGATGTTGATAGACAAATCCTTGGAGAGGCCAAACAGGGTTAATCAGCTTGACTTAGTTCATGTAAGCACTTTTAAAGTTATATGAAATATGTTAATCTCTTCACTTTTTATGATATACATTGTTAATGCAAGAATTATAAAATTTTTACTTTGTTGAAACTTTTAAATTTTTGTTTGTAAAATTTGTTATTACATAGTTTAATATAGATTTGAAAATTGTAATATGTTTCTCATTAGTCATTATACTTTTAAATGCTTAATCCTTCCTTCATTTCTAATTGCGTTGTTTGCTTATGTATCTGTGTGTCCATAGTATATTTGTGGAGATCTTATAACGGCTGGCTTGGAAAGGACTCTCTCCACTGGTAACTTTGATATCAAAAGGTTCAGGATGCACAGAAAAGGCATGACCCAGGTTATAATCATGATTCATTTCTAATAATTTTTCTTTCCTAGTTTCCATATTTGTTACTGTAAAATGAATAAATGGGTTTATGTTACTGGGTGTGGGGAAGCACGGACACCTCTTGATTTAGCAGTGTCAGAGTGCCTGACATGTTTTCAACACCGACACTGACATGACACCTTTACGACATGTGTCGGACACCTCTTAAACAGTTGTCCAATTAAAAAATTATTTTCTCAGCTCAAACACTTGAGCCGACATATAAAAATGGCTCGGACACCTAAGTTGACACTTAAAAAGGATCCAACACTTGGATAGGATGCCTTTGTCTAATTTTTTTCTTTTTTCTTTTTTTTTTTAAAATTTTTAGCAAATAATTACATAAAAAATTGAGGTTTGAAATTGCAATCATTCACAACCATAAAACTTAAAAAACTGAGGAAACTATTTACATCTAATCTTAATGTATAATTGATTATATCTTTTTCATGGTATTATATCAAAGTATTATAATATATATAGTAGTGTCCCGGTGTCCTACATTTTTTACATAACCGGTGTCCCCATGTTTGGTGTCCGTGTTAGAGTTGGTGCTTCATGAGGATTAGATTACTGAGTCTCAGGACATTTCCCTCAACACATCAACTTATGAAAACTCTAAATTTATAGGTGTTAGCAAGGTTATCATTTATAGGGAGTTTGGGGCACATGACAAGAGTCTCTCCACAGTTTGAGAAGTCCAGAAAAGTAAGTGGCCCAAGAGCTTTGCAGCCTAGCCAGGTAAGCTGCAATCACTTTCGGAACTTTTGTGACTGGTCATTCTTATACGATTGTTTAGTCTACTTATTGTAAATGTTTCAATCTTGTGCATATTTACTTACCACCTTTTGTACTACTCCATCTGTTACAGTGGGGTATGCTTTGTCCTTGTGACACTCCAGAAGGAGAAGCTTGTGGACTCGTAAAAAATCTAGCCTTGATGACTCATGTTACTACTGATGAAGTGGAGGGTCCCCTAATTTCTCTGGTATGTTTTTTTTTTTATTTTTTGGGTTGTAATATTACAAGATGATTTAGCAAGGACAAATTCCTCATTTTATTTATTATTTAATGAAGAGCTGTACTCAAGTGGTTCAGTCTTTCTGTATTCTGGTTTTTATTTCATCTTTTACCCATTTTAGTGAAGGACAGCGTATGTTCTCTCTTGTTGTAACTGGTCTCCTTTCTAATTACTCTTTTCCCCCTAACATGTAAATTAGTAGAGTTCTATATATTTGTTGCTGTTAGAGGTGGTGGATGTGTTGCTCTTCCTTTTGGCATTTTGAAAATGATAACTGTAAAAGGAAGAGAGAGAGAGAGAGAGAACAAGCAGTATATCCAAACTTCCATATTGGCATTCACTTATAAATATTCTCTATTTTCTTTATTTTGTGGCCTCTGAGAATAAATAGGCTAGATAGGTTCCTTGGAGAGTTGCAGGCTGCTAAGAGTGCCTTTGGTGATGTTGGGAATGATTTTTTACTATAACTCATCAGATTGCTATTCCATTTTCTGTAGGTATATCTTCTCTTAGTAATATTCTTAAAGTTCTTCTATTCTTAAAGTACACATTTGGGAGGAGAGGAAAGAATCATTAAATTTGACCTTGGGCGTTTAGTCTAATGGTCATCTCTACTGTATCTCTACTATCTTGGTCCCGTGCACAAGGTCCTAGGTTCAATCCATTCAATCCCACCCAAATCCTCTTATGTGGTTGCCCCCTTCCTTTTAATGAGAGATCCCTTGTTACCATTTCAGTTGCTCCGTTCCTTGGTCTCAGAGCCCATTGTGGTGCCAAAATTTGATTGCTCCAAGGGATGCTTTCCAGACTTAGAAATTTGTTTGTTTTGGGAATTTTTTAGGGGCTCTCATGTGGAGACACCCTTTGTGCTTGTGAGGGTTAACTGTTGGACTCGTTTTCCTTGTTTCACATTTGTTTACTGGAATAGTTATCCTACTTCTATTCTTTGTCAAGGCGTACCATTAGATGTATCTATAAGATCAGGCAACTAGGTTACTATGGATGGATGCTCATTTTAGTGCTTAATTGTTTCTGTTTTAGTGCTATTCTTTGGGAGTTGAAGACTTGGAATTACTTTCTGGAGAAGAGCTTCATACACCAGATTCCTTTCTTGTAATTTTTAATGGGTTGATCCTTGGCAAGCACCGGAGGCCACAGGTATTTGTCTGCAGCAAATGCATAATGAATGGAATTTCACATACATGACTATTTGTTTCTTCTAAAGCTTCCCAATTTCCCATTACCTTTTTATGTCTTTTTTCAAGCGCTTTGCCACTGCAATGAGAAAGTTGCGGAGAGCTGGAAAAATTGGCGAATTTGTAAGTGTTTATGTCAACGAAAGGCAGGTGACTACTTCTATCTCTTTCTTACTCATATTTTCTACTATTCTCTAGTTACCTGGTTGGTCCAAGTGTCTGCTGTTCTTAATTTTTCATTTTGTTTCAGCATCACAGTTTATTTCTTATTTATAAATGTAACAGTATTCTTTTCAAGTATGAATGGAAGTTTAGTTTGTTCATGATTTTGAGGTGGTGTAAAATGTCTTAATTTTAATCTTCTGCTTTGAAACAGACTAATTGCCAGTTATATATCATATCAGTAGGGATTGGATAACCTAATTGCAAAAATGTTCTTATTTTCATTTCTTGGAGGTTACTATAATCTTGCTTTTGAACCCCCCCCCCCACACACACACAAAAAAAAAAAAAAAACTGTCTAGTTTCATTTATTTGGTGCCTGATTCTTGTGTGGTTTAACTGTTCAATCTCTGTCCTTTTTGATGCTTAGGACTTAGGAGCTCTATTTCTAACTGGATAATATTGTTGTCATGTACTTTACAATTATGATAATTGTTATTTTATTATTTTAATTTTAAGATAACATTTTAAGATATTAGTTAAATGATGACTAATTGACAAAATATGTTTTCTAGCGGTGTGTTTATATTGCTTCTGATGGTGGTAGAGTCTGCCGTCCACTTGTCATTGCTGACAAGGGCATATCAAGAATCAAAGAGCATCACATGAAGGAGTTGATTGTAAGTATATCTTATGCTATGATCTGGGGAGTAATGAAGGAAAAATGGCTCATGACATTTCAAATTTTATGCTCTTTCAGGATGGAGTACGCACATTTGATGATTTTTTACGAGATGGTTTGATTGAATATCTTGATGTCAATGAAGAAAACAATGCTTTGGTTTGTTCTGCTCCAACTACATTCGGTTTTTTAGTTCTGAAATCTTGATCCTGATGGTCAATGCCTTTTGTTGCTTTTATTCTTTGTTGTAGATTGCTTTATATGAAGGAGATGCTACACCGGAAACTACTCACATTGAGATTGAGCCTTTCACCATTTTAGGGGTCGTTGCCGGGCTAATTCCATATCCCCATCATAATCAGTCTCCTAGAAACACCTATCAGGTTTTCCTTGTCCCTCCCTCAGATATTGCTCTTTGGTGAAAAATTGTGTTCCTCATCCAGTCTGAAAGTAGTTCTGTTTTAATCATTTTAGTGTGCTATGGGGAAGCAAGCTATGGGAAATATAGCATTTAACCAGGTAAGTATTATATATATAGCTTATAAACTGTGATTCTTTTTGTTTTTCAGAAAGAAGCTATTGATTCTGGTAGCTTTTATTTCTCCCCCTATTTATATATACTCTGCATTTTATGCAATTCTTTGCTGTATTTTTTTGAACTTTGAACTGAACTTCTTGTATCATAAGCGTACTTCATTTCTTTAGAGCTGTTATTGAATATTATAGTATGGGAAAACTTCAAAAAATCCCTCTAAACTCTCTGTCATGTGCACTTTACCCCTAAAACTTTCAAAATATGCACTTAACCCCCTTAAACTTTTAAAATGTGTATATCACCTTTAAACTCTAACTTTTGTAAAAATTTAACAGAAAAAGTTATTTGTATCTCATTGATTTTTCTATTTTCACTTGTTTCCATTTGTCTGTCATAAGAACGAGGTTAATAGAGAATCAGTATGATGCATATGCCCTTTTTCTCTTAAATTTTTAAGGGAAGTTTGAGGGGGTTAAGTGCACATTTTGAAAGTTTTGGAAGCAAAGTGCACATGACACAACGCTTAAGGGAGAAAGGGGGGGGGGGGTCTTTATGAAGTTTTCCCTTATATTATTACTTTAGGGCCCATGGTCTGTTTAAGTGAGCATTCTTGGCAGATATGCAACAGTATTGGGAAAACTATTTCATTGGTCTTTTATTTTGTTTAGGAGTATGATGTATCCTCCTATTTATTTGTAATTTGTATTTGGTCTTCATTCTCACAGTTAACAATATTTTAGAAAATATGGTTTTTGATAAAGCACAATGGCGTCATGCAATCCATGTAGTCAACCTCACCTAGTGGGATAAGGCTTGTTGTTGGTCTTTATTCAATATTTTTCTTTTTGTTAACGAAGATGTATTGTAATTATTTCATTTTTTTATGCTAGTTGCTTCTCGCCCTTGCTTCTCTTTTTTCCTCCTCTTTTGCTGTTGGTGTGGGTTCGAGGGGTGGTATGCTTTGATAATGTGTAGCTCTTGCAGGGTATATAATTGATTGTGTCTTGGTTTGTTGATTTTGTAGCTACGCCGAATGGACACCTTGCTTTATCTACTGGTTTATCCTCAGCGGCCTTTGCTGACAACAAAAACAATTGAACTGGTTGGTATATTGTTATATTCAGATTCTGTCTGTCAACCGATTTTAACTAATCTCCATTCTTTCAGGTTGGATATGACAAGCTTGGAGCGGGTCAGAATGCCACTGTAGCTGTAATGAGTTATAGTGGTTATGATATAGAGGATGCCATTGTTATGAACAAGTCATCTCTTGATCGTGGTTTTGGTCGTTGTATTGTCATAAAAAAGTAAAGTTTGTTTTTGATTTTTGTTCTTCCGGTTGCATGTTTCAGTCGTCTCACCTAACTGAGGTTCTCTGTTGTGTAGGAAAACTGTCATCAATCAGAAGTATGAAAATAATACATCAGATCGGATACTTAGGCCGGATAGAAAAGGAGACTATGCCAGCCGTATGCAGGTAATATGTCTTCATAGCAGTTACTCTTTCATTGATTTCCCTGAAGGGGTGTTTGGTAGAAGGGTTCTCTTAAGGGTAAAATTGAGATTTTACAGCTTTTCTGAAATTAAAACCCAAAAGATTAGGGTTTTTTAAGGCAGAAACATAAGAAGGCACCCCACCTATAGCTTCTTCTCCTCTCCCCCATTTTTTTCTTCAATCTGCTTCATCTCTCTCCCCCATTTTCCTTCAATTTTCTTCTTCCTCCACCTACTTTCTTCCATTTCCGGGGCCTGTCTATCTATGGTGGAATCTAGTTAAGCAATTATTGTTGTTTAGGACTTTTTGTCTATGTTTTATCTGTTGAGGAATGGGTTGTTTTATGAGCATTAAGGATTTATTATGCGTGTTAAGTAATTTATTTATCTTTATTTCTCTCTCTTTGGAGTAGCGACTGCTCCGCAATCCGCTATCGCGCTATAGCGGTTTTGGAGCCAGTCGCTTTGCTCCGCCATTTGTTTTTGACTACTATGGCTTTATCTGCTTCTCTCTCTCTCTCCCTTCCTCTAGGCACTTGATGATGATGGAATTGCAGCACCTGGGGAAATTATTAGGAACACTGATGTTTGTGTCAACAAACAATCCCCTATCAGTACAAAGATGCCAATTACAGGATCTGCAGCAAATTTACCCGACAGGTCAGCCTTCAACTTTTTTTGTGTCAAAGTGTTGATATCTTTGTTTTTGATTTATGTTGCTTTCTCTTTGACCTAAATTCTATTTTCTTTTTCAAATCCAGTGCATATCGTCCCAGTATAGAGACATGGAAGAATCCTGATGGAGGGGAGCCTTGTGTGGTGGATAGAGTGGTTCTCTGTTCTGATAAGAATAGCAACATGAGTATCAAAATTTTAATTCGTCAGACTCGTAGGCCGGAGGTAAATTCTTCTTAGTTTTATTGTGTAATGTTGTACTTCATTTTAATCTGTTTATTGACTTGTTTGTTTGAATCTGCTGCCTTAGCTTGGTGACAAATTTAGTAGTAGACACGGGCAGAAAGGTGTTTGTGGAACAATTGTCCAGCAGGAAGATTTCCCCTTTTCCGAGCGAGGCATTTGCCCCGATCTGATTATGAACCCTCATGGATTTCCTAGGTAATATGGTTTGCTTTTGTCATTTTCCCTTGTGAGGCCTGTGGGGAAACTACTTAGAAACTTTCCATCTTTTTAGCAAATAAATTGTTTGCCGGATTCCTTCTGCATCTGTGTTCTCACATGATTCTAAACTAACATTAACTTTGCTTGTCGACATATGTTTTCTAACTTGCCAACCCAAATTTATTTTAAGACCAGAAATCACTTTAAAACGATTAATAATGCACTGAAATGCTTTAAATGAAAAAAAGAAAAAGAAAAAAAAGAGCTGGATTGCTGACTTACAAGTTGAAATGATTGATTATTTCATGTGCAGATAATAATCTTTTGCAGTTTGATATCTATTGAGAGTGCATGCCAACTCTATTCTGCTTAGTTAATCAAAGTACTATATGTTTAAGTTGGAGTAAATATCTATTTTGGTCCCTCACACTTCAAAATCCATATCAATTTCGTCCTCTAGTATTTCCTGGCGGTTTAAACTGCCAGTATTGATAGTTTAACAGACAAAATTGATAGGAATTTTGAAGTGTGAGGGACCAAATTGAAAAACTTGAAGTGTAAAGGACTAAATTAATTAGGGTTTCAAGTGTGAGGGACCAAAATAGGTATTTACTCTTGAAGCTGTGATGATATGCATGTGGTTAAGGATGTTATTTAGTGCCGACAAATGCCATTTTCTTTTCTGTTTTCATGGTTCAACTTCCGGTCCATTTCTTGTCATACTTTCCATAGTTAACTTTCAGACATGAATTGTTAAACAGTCAAATATTTTTTTGTTAATGTGACTAGAAGATCTCAACATACAAATTAATTTTTTGGTGGTATCAGTCGAATGACAGTCGGCAAAATGATAGAACTTCTTGGAGGAAAAGCGGGGGTTTCGTGTGGTAGATTTCATTATGGCAGTGCTTTCGGAGAAAGAAGTGGTCACGCCCACAAGGTTGAAACTATAAGGTATCTTATTTCTCTTGGGTATGATATTTCTTCAACGGTTTATCTACGTTCTTGTTCTCAAGGTTTTCTTGCTCTGTGCAGTGAAACTCTCGTGAAGCATGGCTTTAGTTACAGCGGGAAAGACCTCATTTATTCAGGTTTTTCATTTGGCTTTTTAGTGTTACCACATACGAAGTAATCATTGTGGATGACAATATGTTGTAGGTTCTGTTTTTATAAAAAAATGATTTTGTTCAAATAGTGGATGTACACACACATACTCATACTTGGTTAAGTATAAAGTTAGGTCTAGAAAAGTGTGATCTTTTTGAGAAAAGAAAAGTTAAAATCAATAATCAAATACTATTTAAATAGTTGAGATACAATCATAATGAGAACTTGTTTGGATTGGATTAAGGATATTTTTGCCATAAGCGCTTCTGACAAAAAAAAAAAAACATTTCTGTGTAATTTTTGAGTGTTAGGATTGACTTTTGGAAAAAGCAAAAATACTTGCTTTTTTCATAAGTGTGAGGGAATGCGTATAAAAAATGTAGAAATACAAGCCGGTCATTGTTCACGACTTGCCTCGTTTAGTGACAAAATTGTCTGTAATTTTTTTTTGGGGTAAAAAAGCACATTTTAAATATTATATCCAAACGCAGAATAACTCAAGGTTTTGTCTGCTTTTACTTCTAGCTTCTACACCTCAAAAGTATTTTTTTAAAAAAAGCCAATTTAAACGAGCTCGGAATGTGATTTGTAGCATTATATGTGTTGTCAAGTTTAAAATTGATCAAGATTACAAGTAGTTAACTTAACTGCATAGAATATAACATTATTGCAATAGGGCTTTTGGTGGACCGAGAGTTGAATTAGCTGTATATTGTTTTGCATTTATAAGTAAAGCTCTATTCTTATTCCTGCAATTTGGCTTTACTTGGGTTGATTTGCTAGATAAGAACTTTCTCATCTCCCTATTTGTTTTTCAGGTATTACGGGTTGCCCCCTGCAAGCTTACATTTTCATGGGTCCAATTTACTACCAGAAATTAAAACACATGGTGAGAGAATCTATGAGATATGCTTGTCTATTTCTATAAGTTGTTATAAAAAGTTTTAAGGATGTTTGATTATATGCAATTATCTTTTGTGAATTTGGCCTAAATCTGTGCCATGTTCCAATTTGTGGGGTTGGTGAATAAAGATGCAATGCCCTTAAGGCTCTAGCTTTGTGGGTTGAATTGTTTTAAGTATCCCTACATGTAGGTTTCCTAACATTTGCTTGAGAAATTTCCTTCTGTTGTTATTGAGTTGAGCCGACAACAAATATCCTTGTAATGCTACATAAGGAAATTAATCTTTTCTTGGTTCTTTCTCGATACCATTTCAAATTAGATCTTTAGTCTGACGGGACAACGCTTTGGTTATGATCAGGTGCTTGACAAGATCCACGCCCGAGGTAACGGTCCTCGTGCCCAGCTAACTAGGCAACCAACTGAAGGGAGAGCTAGAAATGGAGGTTTTAAGTTTATCCTTTCTCCACATCTTGTCTATTTTATTATAATTTGTTAGATATAATATAGAGCATTCATTTAACAGCTTAAGTTTTTAGGATATAATTTATGGGAAAATTCAGTTATGGGGGATTCGCTGCCGTTCCCACCTGTCAGGAACCACGATTTTGAGCTACACATTCATATAAAACCAACCCGCTGTTTCAAATTCAAATGTTCAAGTTAAAAGTTCTCGTGTTTCGGGATAATTGATCAAGATTCAAATCTAATTATAAAGATTCAGAAAGTTGAATTTTAAATAAAATCATAAAGATCACAATGAAAAGGTGTTTGATGAGTTCCATTGTAATGGTAGGATTGGTGTGAGTTTGAATTCTTCATTCATCATTCTTGTTCCTGAAATAGATCAAAGCGAAATATTATAAAAAGATTATCTCCATTTTGTTGTCTGTTAAATTGAGAATGATGTGTTGGCAGACATCATAGCAGACATGCTTTTCTTTTTTCTTATATTTATGACTTACTCCATTTGTCAGGCTTACGTGTCGGTGAAATGGAACGCGATTGTTTGATTGCTTATGGTGCTAGCATGTTGATTTTTGAGAGGTTAATGGTATCTAGTGATCCTTTTGAAGTTCAGGTAATCACTCCTAGAATCTTTGTCAATTTTGCCATATGCATGCATATTGAATTATGGTGCTGCTGTATTCTGTTTTATTGTATTCCAAACATCTCCTTACTTCACAACATACAAGGCAAAGTTAGAGCTCGTTTGGATTGACTTCTAAAAGGAGAAGTAGAAGAAGTAGAAGTAAAAGTTAAAAGGAGAAACATCTCCTTACTCACTTCTAAAAAAAGCAGGATTTTGGCTTTTAGAGGTGGTTCTCCTTCTAAAAAAAGCTAATCTAAATAGTGAATTTTTGTATAAAGTACTTTTTTAAATTAAAAACAAAAGCATGGTGGCAAAAGTCAATTCAAATGGGCTCTTAGGCCTTTTAAGACAGTGTACTAACCTATGTTCATCTGATATAATTCATTTTTTCCCATAGTAGTGAATTCTTGATTGCACGCTTCTTTTATACATAGGTGATAGGAAAATGGTTGTATCTTGTATTAATTTTGAGAACTATTTAGAGCTTTGGATTAGTGTTTTTTTTTTTAAAAAAAAAGTGTTTTTGAGGTGGAAAACTAGAAGTAAAAGCAAACAGAAATATGAATTATTCTGTGTTTGGATATAATATTCAAAATATGCTTTTTTACAAATACATATATATATACAGTGAAATTTTGTCATTAAATAAGGTTCGGCTTGTACTACTGCTTTTTTAGAAGTATTCCTTCACACTGATGAAAAGTGCAAGTATTTTGATTTTTGGAGTGCACAATCTAAACACTCAAAAATTACACGATTTTTATTTTTTTTTAAAAGCAATTATGGTAGAAAAGATCCAATCCAAACGGGTTCTTATGGATTACTACTTATCCAAAAGAACAAAGGGATGGATTATAATGATCTTTGGCAGTGTTCTTATAACACTCAACTTCTATAATTTTCTTTCACTGTATTAAGTAAATGAATTCTGCTATATATTATGAAAATGGTTGATGAGATTTTTCCTTTAAACACAGGTTTGCAGAAAATGTGGGTTGTTGGGATATTACAATCACAAGCTGAAAACTGGGATCTGTTCATCCTGTAAAAATGGAGACAATATATCTACCATGAAGCTGCCATATGCATGCAAGCTCTTGATCCAGGTATGATATGCAAGAATTTCAAGTGGTTGAATTCTGTGTAATGTTAAGCACAAAGAATTTCGACAAGTGGTGAAATATAGACCATTGAATTTCGTCATTCTTTTCGTAATGATTATTGATCAACATTGATCCATTTGCTTTTCAATCTTTCAGGAACTTCAATCGATGAACATTGTTCCGCGATTAAAATTAGCTGAGGCATAAACATGGCTTGTTCATAACCAACTGTGGATGATGATGGAGGGTTGCCTCTAATCAGCTAAAAATATGCATTTAACGTTGTCAGCATTTTTATTTTGATTTTTTCATAATGTAACTCTTTTTCTTTTTTTAGGTTGTAATTATTATATTTTGGTTAGATTGGATTTATCTAAATTACAATTTAGTGAGGGCAACTTGTGCTGTAATTTTATTAATTATCTCACTTTTTTTAAAAAAAAATTAAAACTTCTTTGAACCTAGATCTTAAAGTTGATGGGAGGTAAAATTAGTGGAAATTAATCTGTAATTAAGGAGAGAGAAGGGCAACTAAAGTTGGAAATAAAGATGAAAGGTTAATAGGAGTATTAATTATCTATGATGGATCTGCCTAATCAGCTGATATATAGCTTATTTTTAAGGGAATGACTTAGTTGGGAGGGGCATTTAAATGGGCTGATCTTGTGCAATTGGCGCATAGGATATAAAAATCTCAATAAAAATTAAAAAAAAAAAAAAGGAAATAGAAAAGTTTACAAGGGACCATACTTTTGATTAGGGGTCAGCAAAATCTGAATCAATATGATAAACTGTTCGAATTGATTTTGAATTATATAGAAATCGATTTGATTTGATTGATTAACGGTTTAGATTGGATTACAAAATTGTCAATTTAATTACAGCGGTTTAGTTTTTGAATTTGGATGTTTAAAATTCAAATTAATCCGAATCGATTGAAAATTATATTATATATATATATATGAAATAGTTTATTATAAATATAAATTTATATTAATAAATATAAAAACTAGTAAACAATAGTGAGCAATTAAATTCAGGTGAATTTTTATTCTTTTGCATTCTATTTTTTAAAAAATATGAATTTTATATTTTAATTATTAACTAATTTATTGTATTGATTTTGATGCTTAAATTAGATATATCATCTACCATCACTCAAAAAGCAGAAACTTGAAGCTAACTGATGAAGATTGGAAGATAAAAAGGAAGAAAATGAATATAAATAGTATGTTATGTTTATTTATTACTTAGATAAAAATTATAATTTGTTTAAATTTTTTATTATGACTTTGACTTTGTATTTGTGTATATATGTGTATTTTTTTTTGTAATATTATTCACAAACCAAATTGCATTTGAGTGGTTTGGTTTGGATTTTTTTTAAAAAAAAATTTGAAAAATCCGAACCAAACCGAACCGAAAATTATTTTACAGTTTGGATCAATTTTTTTTTAAATTTGAACCAAACTACCCGATGTCTCTCCCTACTTCTGATTAAATTTATCAAATTACTTCTGTTGATAACCAATAAAAATAACATCAATCAATAATTATGGCCAATTTAAAAATGTATTTCTTTTAGTAATCCATTAACATAGGTTTGGTTTGAGAGCTTTGGAGGGAGGGAGGGAGGGATGGTTGGCTTTTTCTAAAAAAATAAAATAAAATAAAATATCACTTTATTTCAAAATATTCGAGGGGAGAGAATATTTGAAATAAAAAATAAATTATTCTTTTGATGGTTATAGTTTTTTGAAAGTTTTAGTTTTTATATTTTTAAAATTTATAAAAACATCCCTTATAGTTTTAAAAAATTAAATTTTTATCCTTATTGTTCATTTTTTTTTTTGTTAGTTAAATTTTTATTTTAGTTCTTATAATTTTAAAAAAAATTAAAGTTTTATTTATGATGTCAGATACAAATCTTTTTTTATGCAAGTTCATGTCTCTCCTATATTTGTGTTATGCTTCTCTATAAAGAAAGTTAGTTCCTTTCTACTTTTTAATATAAATGATCCCTTAATTGTTTTATTTTGTATTCTAAAGGCAGTGATTTATACACAATTGTGTGGTTTTGGAGTTAATATATAGTTAAAAAATAGAAGAGATACAAGAAAACTTTCAAAAAAAAAAAAAAAAGACTTGCATTGAACAATAAGAATGAAATGTTAGATTTTAAAATTATAAAGATTATTTTATAAGTTTTAAGAGTATAAATATTAAAATAATTTTTTTAAAAAAATGTAAATAGCCAACGAAGACTAATGGTAAGTATGCAAATTTTATTTTTTAAAAAATTATAAAGGTTATTTTATAAATTTTAAAAGTATAAAGACTAAAATTTAATTTTAAAAAAATTATAAGAATCAAAAAGAATAATTTAGCCTAAAAAATTCTCTCTCTTTTATTGTGAGAAATGTTCCCCATGTCTTTCTAGTGAAATTGAGATATTAAATCAATTTGATGGTTTAGATTTCATGTGTCCATGATTAATTATTTTTAGAAAATAAATCCATAGTTTTATAGTGTAGGATGTAGATGAATTTAACCCCCTGTAATAAAACATAATATTCATCGATAGATTCCCCGCCATTTTCGAAGGTTCCATATTAAATTAAATATAAATATTATAAACAAAATAAAAAATGAATATATATATATATATATATATATATATATATATATATATATATATAAAATAAAAAAAAACTGTCGTTAATTTGGCGCCAAATTTTCACTCACCGAGACCCCGGGCTGGCACTCTCTCGCAGTGCGCGCTGCGTTGAGGCCGGCACCCTTCCTTCTACGATGTCCAGCGTAGGGCTTCGTCCTCCTCAGTTCTCCGAGGTCATACTTGTTCCTTCCCGAAGATCAATGCATTTTTATCACCAACTCGTGTTTCTCTTTTCTTCGATTTTGTATAAACACACTCTTTGTATTTCCATCTATTTGGTTTGCAGCTTATGTTTTGTAAGAATGCGAGTCATAGTTATCATTATCATTTTCTGAAAAGGAAAGGGTGCTATGAACTATGATTTGATTCTGCCGTTAATTTTCATTTTGCCCCTTTACCAAAAACATGAAAAATAACAATGTTTGGTAATTTTCAACTTTCATCCAAGAAATTAATGTTTTTTTTTCAATTTTTTGGTTCGAAAGAGGGGAGGGCATAATTTCAATTGGGGGTTTTCCAGTGCTGAAATTGTCTCTGTATGTTTTATTTTTTAAGGAAATTTTACTTCTTGGAAAACCTACGCCTGTTACTGCAGTTCAAATGTTTCAGATTTACTGTTTTCTTTTTCTCATACTACTGACTATAAGTACATACTTTTCCAATTGTCATTTTACTTTGTTTTATTGTTTTAAGTTTTCTTTTTTCTTTTATCAGTGACTGTATCTACTATATTCCGTGCCAATTTCTATTTTACTTTGTTTCATAATGGTGCCACAAAGATGGCATATATAGTAAAGCCATACTTCTTTTTGTTATATGGTTTTGTTTAAAATCTGTAACAATAATTTTGAAAGCTACTATATTGTATACATATTGCAGGATTTGGCTTGGCTTCCTGGTTGGCTTCAGCATCTTAGTTCTGAGGAATCAACTGAACCCACAAAATCTCAGATTTCAACTAAGCAAGCAGTGAAGGTCAGCATTGATTGTTGAAGTTTTGCATGCTTTCAATGTTGTATTCATATCTTCTTTTTGGGTTAAACATCCGCTTGAATTTCTGTTGCCATATTGGTTGAAGTTTGTATGACATAAGCTTGGTTCCAGCACAAAAGGTGGTGATTACTTGATTTTATATTTCTAAACTTCATTTGTGTTTGTTGGAAATTTTCCTGAATTGGTTACCATGGAAAAGGACAACTAATATTCAAAACTTTTTATTTGAATGTTAATTCATGTTATATACTGAAATCTACAGACTCATTCTATTGATAATTAGTTTTAAAGTTTCCTTGGGAGATCATATTGGTTGAATTCTTTGCTGATGTCTTTTCTTTATACAAATATTAGGATCTGGTTTTTTCTCAAGAAAATGGTAAGGACGATAATGCATTGTCAAGAGAAGAAGGGAGATATAACAGTTGCCATTTGATCTTATCTGGGGAAGATAGTTCACCTGTTAGTTTCTCTCCATCTTCTGAGAATGTATGTTCTCTTTCCCTCTCTCTTCATCCCCCTTTCTCCCACAAAACAAAAAAAAAAAATCACGGTACTGATGTTACTCCAAATATTTGTTTTTGTCTAACCTTGTTATGCCACTGATGCTAAATAACTGTCAATGTTTAACATCAGGTGCTGCCAAACAGTTATTAGGCGTATAAATTTAGATTAATGATGATTTTTTCATAAATAACTTAATTGAAGTATCACATTAATCCCTTGTTGATAAAGACTGTCTATCTACTGGAAGATACCATATAACTGTTTTTTAGTCTATCTTCCTTTATCATTAATTTACTAATACGACCTCTTCTTTTATTGTTTATTCATAAGAGTTACTAGTCATTCTAGTTATCTTAAATGTTTTCCAGAGTTTCGCTGATTTGGTGATATATAATTCTTAAATTATGAGTGTATGGGTTTGTAATTTCTCTCAAGTTTCTGAAACTATCCAAAATTTAACTCTGCTGAGAGGAGCGAAAGGTTTCTAACTAAGTTACTTGAAATGTTGATGACCTAGATGTATGAAGGAACAAATAGTAACTACTTTTGAAAGAGTATGCCTATTCTAATAAATTTCTCTAATTTGATTAGACTTATAGGTGTTCATTAACCTACACATATTTACCTGCCAAAATTTGTACTCATTAATGTGTTAATATCTTATTTCCAATTAACTTGGGGAATTTCTCATACTGCTAAAATGTTTTCAATTAAGGGTTTGTTTGATCTATATATATTTCATTGAAACAGGTGTTGCATTTTAGTCTCCGTCTTTCTTCTGATGTTGATTCTGTGTTTTGTCCAACCCAAAGTTTAAGTGCATCTCATGATGTACTTGCATCAAGCAAAGCGACATCAGTTCAACTTGTTGAAACCTCTGTTAAATCAAGAGAGAACAGGCATTCCATGATGGAATGCGATGCCCCTGAGCAGAATTTGTTGCCTCCTTCCATATCTGAAACTGCCAAAGATGATTGCTCAGGATCTCCATCTGATAAAACTCATTCTGTTAGATTGCACAAAGAACAATTGAAGGTCAAAAGCGTTGAAGGTTCTGATATTAGTGATGCAGTTGAACTTTCCATTGCAGCATCTGAGGCACTGGTCATACATGATTTAGTAAAGATGGGGTCAGTTTTAGAAACAATTCCTACAGAAGCTTTACTTGAAGTTGCTCTGCGTGTGAAGCAAGCACGGCTTGAGGGGTTGGAAGATGGCTTCCATTCTTCAAATGAGGAATCTGATTGGAGTGATTCTCTTTCTAATTTGAATGATTTTGCCATGGCAGATGCCTATGGTGATGTAGGGTTAGGTAATGGTGTTTTTAGTGAAAAAAATCATTGTAGTTCAGCTCTATTGCAAGAAAAGGATATCGTTGCTGAAAATCATTATGGATTTGAAAATGAAGTCAGTGGAACAGCCCTTAGATCTCATTTTGTCAATTTTAATGAAAATTATGCTAAAGAGGAGTTAGGGGTCAATAAAGAGGTTGAGATGCAGCTAAAACCAGACTCACCTCTAGAGTCATTGAGGCATGAGAAGCAGATGGATTCTTATGATCCTAGTTTGGGTTCAAATAGTCCCATACTTTCTGAGAATGGTCTTCCTATAGTTCACCAGACCATAGAGAACAATTCAAATTCAAATATTTTAGCCATAAACCAGGTAACAAATGTCTTCACCTTTGCCTCTCTGGTCCTTCTGTCTATTAATGTTTCAAATGTTTTTAGCCATGACAAGCTCATTGTTATATTAATTTTTGGTTATCCATTGCTTTGTACCCAGAAAAGATTATATTAAAAGAAAATAATCTGAATAAAGTGGATAAAAAAAAAAAGAAAAAAGAAGTCATTTTTCTCCAAGCTCTGTTTCCATTATTTGTGGTGAGCACTGAATATAATACCTCCGTTTCAGCATTGATTTATTTTATCTATTTATTTATTTGCCTATATTCAAGGTAATTGACGTTGTCTTCTTTTCCATGTTCCAGACGATTGGTTTGCCTATGGCTGATATGACTTCAGACAAGCCACACAACAGTGTTAACTCTTCATTAGATGGGGCTGGGAATTTGCGTGAGTTCTTAAATACTTTTTCTACAACTTGCCTGCCTCTCATTATTAATGCTTATTTAGTTTCTGTTTATAACTTATTCAGGAAAAGAAAATTGGGAAACTTTCATGGTTCCCCGTAAGTTTAGAAGTCGCTGGTTAGGCGGTTGGACATGTAAGGTATGGCGCCCAAAACTTTCATGGTTTGATTTTCTTGTGGTAAATTAAAGCTTCGAATGTTGGACTGCACCCAAGAGATTCATTTACCTAAAAGGATAACCTGATACTGATATAAAAGATGGTTGTTGATGATTTATGTTCTACTATGAATTTCTATGCTCTGGATCATAGAAAGGATGGAACAAATTAACTCATTAATAGACTATTTATTATAGCTAAAATTTTGAAGGTTGATGGCACAATCGACCAATCCAAGATTTTTTTGGTAATTTTCATGTGTAGCAGGAAACATGAGAGTATCTAAGTCAGTAAGGTTGTTAAATGCTCAATAAATAATGAGATCTCAGGAACTGGTTGGTGAATGGTGGAGGCTGGAGGGCCATCTATGGGTTCATGGCCGTTGGTGGTTGAGTAAAAAAATTCAAAGCATATCTAGTTTCCTAAAAGATTCAACAACTTTCTTCGTGTTGGTACTATTTATATGGATATTGACCGCCTTTTCAAGTTTCAAGAACACCTCAGTTCTTGCACTGCTATTTTTCCTAATCAGGTTCTAGTGTCTTGTAGAAATACTAGATTTACACTTTTTTTTTCTTAATTGATATTGTGAGAGGTGAAATTCTATTGACGTTGGAGGCTAATTTTCATCTTTTTTTCCCATTTCTAAGAGCAAAGCAACTTTTATTTAATAAGGGCCTTTTCGTTTGATTTTATTTAATCTTTGCAGTTGGTTTTCAGATTTTGAACATTCATGTATTTGAATTTACCTTAAACTATAACCTCGGATTTCATTATCCTGATACTCAGATTTTTGTTCTTGTGGCTTTTGCTTTATTCTCCACTCTGAAGGAATCAGGTTCACCTTCACCAGAATGTATTCCAAATTTTTTCATCCGAGAGACAAGCTTTCTTTCAGAATCTGCAGATATTGTTCCAGATGAGGCTTCTTTTGTTAAGAAACACAATTCCCAGTGTGGAATTGGTTCGCAGTCAAGCATACCTTTTGAAGGCTTACACAGCAAAGCTGATGAGAGCATATTGCATTCTCAAGATGTAGTTATATGCTCTAGTTTATCATTAGTTGATCCTCTTTGTTCTGTTGTTCCATGCAGTATTGGTTCAGAACATGCCAATTCCAAATCTCAGAGTGATAAGAACAATGATACTGAAAAATTTGTTCCAGATACCCCTGAATTTGGGGTGGATAATGTTCAAAAGACCTCAGATCAGAATATTGCAGTTGACTATAAAAATGGGGAAGATGTTCCATTTTCTGTAACAGAGAAGGTTGCACAATTGCCTGAGAAGTTGAATACTGTCAAGCAGGCTAGTCGTAAGCAGTTGAACTCTCTTAAGAGTTATAGTATGATTGAGCCCAATCAATCTTTTAACGTACAATGCAATTGGGCAATGCTTCCAACCGATCAGAGTATAGTTGGTGCTGTATCTTCAGATCAAAGTTCTAAAGGTCTCTCTGCATCCAAATGTGCATATGGAAACAGAAATGAAGTAAATCATGAAAATTCTGTTAATCACAAGTCAATCACAGAAATAACATATGAGAAGAGACGTGATTATACAGAAGCAGTTCACAGGAGTGACGTTCTTTCGGAACCTTCACAACAGAGGAATTCACCTCTTATTCTAAATCATAGAGCTCGCCGCTTGGTGGGTCCTAAGACTGTGGTGAGTAACATCAATGCAGATAAACATCTGACGCAGCATGTAGTACCAGAAACTGTTGTTCAGCATCAACAGAACAACAACCTTCATCAGCTACAGCCCGAGTGCAGTAAATTCCATGATGGACCTGGAGTCAGAAAGCAAGTACGATTCACAGTAGCAGATGAACAGCTTCATCAGAAAAATTGTCTCTTGAAGTCAGCATCTACGTATCAAAATTGTAGGTCATTTGCTACCGGTTTTGTCACACATCTTTCTGTTTAATAAAGTGGGTCTTTTCAAATTGATTTTGTGCTGTAATGTAGGTTCATCTGTTAAGGGAAAAAAGCGAAAAGCTTCCAAATTGTTGACCAATCTTCAGCCTCCTATGAAACATTCTCTCACAAATTATTATAGAAGGGCGGGGAAGAAATTAATATTTCAAGGCTTAGAATTCCTGCTAACAGGATTGTCTAGTCAGAAGGAAAGGGACCTGGAAACACTTGTACGGAATTCAGGTGGGGTGGTTCTTCCTGACATTCCCTCTCCTCCAAATTCAAGGGGAAAGAGAAGTTCAACATCTTCTCAACTACAACTTCCAATTATTTTATGTATGAGAAAGGTTTGTTCCTAATGGTCAATAAGTTTTGTCCCCTTTTTGGATACTTAAAATGTTCCAATAGTTGTTTATAGGTCAATCTTTTCATGTCTTACTCCTTTTTTTCTTTTTTGTTTTTCTCAATCTTTTATTTGGAAATTTTGAGCTTCCTATGATGACAGGATTTTCTCAGACTCATAATTTTCTACTCTTTTGTTTGACTCAGCTGCAAACCGCAAAGTTCTTATATGGTTGTGCCGTTGGTGCTTTGATACTAAAAGTCGATTGGCTTACTGATTGTATTGCTGGTGGAACTATTTTACAACCTGAAGAGTAAGTTATATTCTCTAAATGAAATTTTCTTCTCTTCAAATTTGTGTAATATGTTACTGCTTTGATATTGGTTCCAATGACAAGTTATTTTAATGTGTAGACACAAAGCTGATAATAAAGTTTTGTCCGTTCAGAGCCAAAATGGTATTTATTGGAGTTTGAATATCACCTTACAAAACTGAGCACTATGCCAATCTGATCTTCCCCTATTAGCACATTATCCCCATTCTGGTGTTGGGGATTTCTACCAGTAGTGTGAGTGATAACATGAGATGTGAGAAGACTATTTTACCCTTGCTAATTTCATATATTAGATAGTTTGTAAAAGAATGTTCAGTCCTCTAATCCTCTGTGAGAAACACTTTAAGGGCGGGAGAAACTAGTCATTTACCGTTCAATTTTGAGTAAATGTCATGTGAGGTGCATGAGGAGCTGACCTATCAATTTTAAACGTCAGATTTTGGGTATCTGGTAGTTATATGTCATGTGGGAAAGATATGGGCCACGAACTATAATTAATTCTTTTCAACATCAAGATTTCCTTGAGTGGCTGTGCATGATAAGCAAATGGGCACAAATGAAATGCTCATTTGGCATCAGAAATCCATAAAATGGGTGATAAAGACATTGTCCCATAAGGTTTGGAAAACAAAGGAATTTAAACTGACTGGAGTTTACAATGAAGTTTCTTAGCAGTCAAAACTTATATAAATAGTGGTTTCCCCTATAATCTCCTAATTATGAATTTGTGTTTCTCCATATCCTTTGTACATTACTTCCTTTCTAATCACACTTCCTCTCGTATCTATAACAGTTTAGCTACCATAAATGAAGGTTTGTGTTGGTGGATGGGTATTCTTATAGCTTGTCTTTTGAATCAATACTAATATCTAATTGTTTCTCATCATAGTGATCTGTGAATTGAATCACATGCTTCAAAGCCATTCTCAATTGTTTAATGATTTTAATTTACTTATGCTAGGTACATGATTCTACGTAGTCGAAATGACATGAAAGGGATCAGAATTGGGAAAGAATTTCACCTTAGGAATCAAGAAAGTATCTTTGAAAGAGTAGGGATCATGCTTCATGGGAAACATAGTTTCTGCACCAAATTGGCAAGAATCATCAAGGTAATGGCCATTCCCTATGTCTACCATACATACAAACATCATCAAGGTATTGGGAAGACATTTTACCACATCTAATTTGTTGCAGTTAATATCTCGTTTTCTTCTGAAAATTTAAACAAGTTCTCATTTGATGTTTTATTCATTTTCATTTTCTTTCCGTTTGAGTTGCCCAGCATGGAGGTGGACAGGTGTTCAAAACCCTTCAATGGTTAGTTCGGAGCATTGATGGGAGGATTTCTATTGCAGCCATTGTTGCTGAAGACAAGACAACAGTATCACGTCACTTGAAGCATTGTGCCTCAGAGAAGGAGATTCCTGTGATGGTAAGTACGTGATTTGGATTTGAGGATCTTGTGCCAATATGCATTTTCCACTCTCGGAAATCTTTTTAAAAAATGCTCTTTCTTGCTGTTGCACCAACGTGCCAAAAAATTCCCTGCCTCTTAAATTTTTTTCTGAAGCCTTTGCCTCATTTTGCTTTGTAGCCGTCTAGCTGGATCATTAAGAGCTTATATTCTGGGAAACTGCTTCCTTTCACTGAAGAGAGTTGTAAATCTCAATTACCAATTACTAAGGTACCAGAAGTTCCAATCTCTCTGGATATGAGTGAAGAGATATGAATTTTGGTTCCTCCAGTAGCTGTTTACTAGGTAATCTCATTCATTACCTTTGCTATTTAAACCCACTTGTCTCGCTAGAATATTGCTCTACCACAAATCCACTACCAGGAGTGGATCTAAAAAATAATTTCTAAATATAGCTGTATATATTTTTATAGTTATTCAAAAAATATTACTTATAAGATAGTAAATCATTAATAATTCATAATTGTATTATATGTTAAATTTTGAATTCCAAAAATTATAAGAATAAATAAACATATAATATAATTTGTAGAATACTACGAAAAAGAATATGTTACTATTGTGTCCAAGAGAGACAATAATATGTACATAGAACTGTAAAATATTATTAATAATTTTTAGTTGATTTGGCTAATCCCGAGTTCCCTCTCTTGCTATGGCTTTAAATTTTGTATCAAAACGCAAAATTGCGATTTGTACTTCCCACCATTTTAAACAGGGAGTTTCATTACTTTCTTTGATAATGTTAATCTTGAGTCTTGACTCATGTGAAAAGTCCTTAAATTTTTTGGTAACCCTTTTGATTTTGTTGTCTCCTTTCAGCATTTTGCAGGTCAATCCTTCAAGTTTAGATCTTCATAATGGACATAGGAAGGGAATGTGGAGAAGTTTTGTGAAGGAAAGGAAGCATTTGGGCCCTTTTGGAGTCATGTCATAGAGAATTGGAAGGAGAGCACTGGAAACCCAAACAAGGTGCTCTTTCTCAACTATGAGTATTTGAAGGAAGATACTGTATATCAAATAAAAAAGGTTGGTAGAGTTCATAGCGTTTCCCTTCTCACTAGAGGAACGAAGGCAAGGTGTTGTTGAATATATTTCAAGGTTTTGTAGCTTTTACTTTTTAAAGGATAGAGAGGTGAACAAAGATGGGAAATTTAACCCTTCATGAAAACAAATCCTTTCTCAGAAAAGGTGAGAGAGATACTAGGAATTTCAATCTAGATGTGAAAGGAAATCGAACCCGGGTGTGAAAGTCAAGTAATAAAGCTTGGGCAAGGATAGCTTTACCACTATGCCAAATTTCCCTCTGCAATTGGATCAAGCTCCGGGTTAATCATCCTTGGTAGAATTAGAATTGCTGAATAAAATTATTGGATCAAGCTCTGGTTTGACCTTTAAAGTATATTGCTAGCTAAATCAAATATTCCAGGGGTTGTCGTACCCCCCGTACCCAAGGGATTGTGATTGATTACCAAAGTAGTATAACTCCAATATTGCTCAAGCGGTTGAATTATGATGATATAAGCAAAGTACTACTTGGTGAAGTATGCAAATACTCCATGGATTGACTTCTTTAAGGGTTTTTTCAGAGCTAAGAATAATGATCATTGTCTATTATATATTTAGGATAAGCTGGTGTCAACTATTTAGATAAGTATGAATTTTAGTATAAAGTGATATGAGAGTGAGATGTACTTGTGTGATAGGTTATCTCCTATACCTAAGTGTTTCCTTTGGTTTGTTTAATTTGTAAGATGTAATGAGCAAAAAGAGGAGGGGTCTCTCTCCCTTTGGCTTTTAATTATGTTTCCCTTTGTGGTTTTCCTCCAATATTCCCTCAATCATTTTCCTTTTCAATGTTTTATTTTTTATTTTTTTCAAAATATATTTAAATGAAATTTCATGAGTTTTAATATGGTCTTGGAATATTTGATCTTAGGTAAAGAAGCTAATAAAGGTTTTGCTAGAGGCTCACCATCAAAGCCAAGCCCTAATCCAACCTTTTCAATGTATCTTGCAACTTTGAGGATATTTACATTTCATGTCTGCATGAAACATAATCTTCTTTACCCATTATGTGATATGTTACACATATATACTGCGTCTATAAACATACATCTACTTCTACTTTTTTTCTTTTTTTTTTTTTCCTTTTTGTAACTCTAATGTTTTTTTTTTTTTAGCTTTTTTTCTTTTACAATTTTATCCTATAAATTAACTAAAACTAAAATGTGTATGTAATAAAATATTCTCATTATATATTGACCCTAAGAAAGAACATTAACCAAACAAAGAAGGTTTAGAAAAATACTATAGGTGCACTTGCAACTGTACACCTCTTTTGGTATGAACTTTTAGTATTAGCACTATATTAGGTATCACCCAATTTCGTTTAAGTTGGGCATAACTATAAATATAATAAAAAGAATTTTATGAAATTTTAATACATTTATATTTTTAAAATTTAAATTTAAATTTTTAAATTAAATTATAATAATTTTATATCAATTAATTTATACACTCAATAATAATGTACTTTTTTATACAATTATATGTTATAATTATTTTACAAGATTAAATTATATTAAAAAAAATCAAGTATAAAGTCTCATTAAACCAAAAAAAAAAAAAAAAGTATGACACGCATAAAATTAAGTAGTCGACATAGCACCGCTGGTGCTATGTGATGCTACTTTAAATTTATATATCAAGGATAAGCATGATTAAAATTGATGGTTGAGGTTAAAAACAAAATAAAAGCGTGGAATTCATGGAAACACACATCCTGTATGTGTTGGGTCCATTTGCAGAGCATACATTGAATAGAGATTTTTCTCGTGTGAGTTTTGAATGGTCTATTACCTGCATGTGGACCAAACACCATGTGAACTTCTGAACTGCTTGCACCCTCTACCTCTTTCTCTCTCCAGAAGTTTTTTTTTTTAAAAAATATATATTAAACATTAATTAATATGATTTAAATCAAACAATATAAAAATAATTTTTTTAAAATTATAAAAGTAATTATATTTTTAAAAATTAAACTTAAAAAATATTATTTAACCTAACTCTTGCAATATATATATTGATAAAAAAAGTTTAATATTATTTTGTAATAATCTTAATATAAAAATGAATTTATTAACTTTATTATGTTTATAATATATTTATACTAAGACTGTTTATTAATATTAATGAACAAGCAAAATACACATATTAAATGATTGATATGTAATATTAAAATATAATAATTATAATAATGATAAAAATATGAATAAATATATATTAAAATATGACCATTATAACATATTAAAACATAATAATTATATTTACGATGAAAAAATAATTAAAGTTAAATTTCTAATATATTCATATTTATTTATAGATATATTGTTTATATAAACATAGGGATAGAGGTAGCACACTCAGCATATTTGTCCGTCACCATCACCATCACGCTGCTAGCTAGCGGAATTTGAATGTAGACGTACGCCCACGCTAGAAGCATTAAATGCCTTACTCCTGAAAAGTACGAGTCTTTCTAACCTGCGCAAGGAACACGATTCTTCACTTTCCATGGATATGACTGGTAACCTTTTAGATTATGGGATCCACGTAATTTATTTCACCTTTTCTGCTATTTTTCAAAAAAGTTAATTGTATATTTATATTTTTATATTTTATTGTACACTTTTTATTTATTTATAGTGTATTTATAAAAATAAAATTATAAATAAAAAATAAATATAAAAATAAAAATAAGTATAGATTAATAATAATACACGTAAAATATCTCTATTTTTTATTTCATATTCTTAGTATATTTTATTATTTTGATTAATGAAAAAAGAATTAATTCTTTTGTTCGGTTGACATTGACAGAAAATATTATGCATGTTATTATTTTTAATTGGTCAAACTTGATTTAGTTTATTTATTATTAAATTGGTTTTTATATCAAATAGAGACAGTGAGATAATTAGTATTGTGTGTGAAAAGAATAGACGATTTGGTTTAGGAGAAGGATATAAAATAAAATTAAAAAAATGAGACTTGATGTAAAATGGAATATGATGAGCTTAGATTTTGACACTTTCTGCATATGTTCAACGTTCTCACTGACTTTCTTCCCATTGCAGCTTAACCGAAGTGTCCAAGTGCAATTATAAATGATAGTTGTTATGAGCAAAAATTTTCAAGCAAATCTCAAGGTTCTAGCTACCACCATTAACGCCCTCAATGTCTCCAACAGTTATCAATGAGTTCCCAAAGAAGCAATCCATTGAAGGAGAAGAGAAGCTAACCCAAGAATGCAAGGAGCTGCTTCTTTCTCTTCCCAGAGAAAGAGGTTGGAGAACCCCCTATCTATATCTGTACCAAGGCTTTTGGTGCCAACCAGCAGAAATCCAAGCCATAAGCACTTTCCAAAAGCACTTCCAAGCAAAAAACAGTGACATTGTTGTAGCCAGCATACCAAAATCAGGCACCACTTGGTTGAAAGCCCTCACCTTTGCCATTGTGAATCGCCATCGTTTCGCCTCCTCGAAGAACCACTCTTTGCTCACTTTCAATCCCCATGATCTTGTGCCTTTCTTTGAGTACAAGCTTTATGAGAAAAACCAAGTTCCTGACTTGTCCAATTTACCAGAGCCAAGACTTTTTAGCACCCATGTTCCATTTCCTTCATTGCCAAGCTCAATGAAGAAGTCCAACTGCAAAATAGTGTATATTTGCAGGAACCCTTTTGACACTTTTGTCTCCTCTTGGCATTTCAGCAACAAAATCAAGCCAGGCTCATCACCCCAGCTGACATTGGAGGAAACTTTTGAATTGTATTGCAAAGGGGTTGTAGGGTTTGGTCCATTTTGGACCCATATGTTGGGATATTGGAAGGAGAGTTTAGAGAGACCAAACAAGGTCTTGTTCTTGACTTATGAGGACTTGAAAAGAGATATTTATTCTCATTTGAAAAGAATGGCAAAGTTCTTGGATTGTCCTTTCACTTTGGAGGAGGAAAGAGGAGGTGTCATTGAAGAACTAATCGAGTTGTGTAGCTTTGAGAAGATGAAGGAATTGGAGGTGAACAAATCAGGAAAATCCATCAAGAACTTTGAGAACAAGAACTTGTTTAGGAAGGGGGAAATTGGAGATTGGGTCAATCACTTTTCCCCTTGGATGGTAGAGAAATTATCCAAAGTCATAGAAGAAAAATTAGGTGAGTCTAGCTCAATCATTAACGTGACAATTCACGAGTCATTAGATAAAATAATTGATTGATTGTGTAATATTATCTAATAGCTCATGGATTATCATGTTAACGACTACACTGCAATCCAAAATATAAGCAATTTGAATCCATAGATGTGCATGTGGAATACATCTACAGATCTTCATTTTCCTCATATACAAGTCCTATGTTATTGCTTCTTGAAAGGTGATAATAAATTCATGTTTCCAGTAAAATATGTGCAGCTACACATAAAGACCATATAATTGTCCCTAATGTATTGTCCAGTAGCACATGCCTTCATTTAATTTCAACCAAAATCAACTATACAGGTAGTTCTTGTGTGTCATAAAGTTCTCTGATAATGAAAGCAGCTTTTCTTCTGTTATTTGTAGAATGAGAATCATTTTAGTCCATGCTGCTGCAACTTCCAAGCCATGATGGTATCATATTATTCTATACAAATGGTCATTTGACTTGGCATGAGAGGTGAAACACGTTCTATCCTGCCCCTACCCTCGCCCCGCTCCCTCCAGGCTAAAATTCATTTGTTCCCCGGTTTATCTTCGACTAAAAAATTTTTTTAAAAAAAAAAGAAAAAAAAAAGAGAGATAAACAAAGAAATATAGAAGAAATTGAGTTAAGTCTTATTTTTTTTACCATTAAAGTCAACCATGATGATTTTATCTCATTATACATAAAGAAAATGTCATTTACACATTTATTAATGAATATCTTTATATAACTTTTTATTTTTTAGTTATTTGTAAAGTAAAACTATAAACAAAAAATAAATAAGCTACAGAAAGAACAAAAAATATAATTAGGAGCGGAATAATAATTTAAATAAGAAGGAGACCGAAATTAAAAAATTAAAATTTAAAGTGACTAAATTAATATAAATTTTACATAAATTTTGAGAATGAATATACAATAACTATATAATATTAAGATACAATTAACAACTTAGAGAAATCTGTGACCCTACAGTCCCTCTCCCTCTGCTGCTGCTGAGTGTAAAAAAGTGAATGGTACACATTTGTGAACGTAGCACTAATCTTATGTATATATACTGCCTCTATAAAACATGTGTTAGAGTAGAAGGGTATGACCTAAAATCATTGTGCGTAAAGCAGCAGAGCACTTATCTGCTGTTACACCAATCGTCACTGCTTACACCAACAGCAAATTATATATGGGTAGGTATACATCCTTTTCGCTGTTATTGCATAAGAAAAATGCATGTTCATGTGGTGCTTGAAAATTTCTATACTCATCTATGTACGTGGATAGCATTCATTTCACTCTGTGTACTATTAAAGTCATGGGGTTGATAATGTTTGATTGTTTTCATTTTAAATTAATGGAAGAATTTATATATAAATCAATTGAGTTTTGCAACAAGCGTGAGCTCTAACACTCTATTTCATTATTCATATGATCAGTACATGCTTAGAGGCTAACAGAAGTGTTTGCTTAATGAAAAGTTGACTCAATCCCAAAATATACGTTATCTGTCATAAAGATACAGGTTCGGACCTATCATAATTACTCAATATAGTAGTAGCTTCTTAACTGTTAAATGAGATTGCAATGCATTATAATAACTTAATCAAATAGCTAAAAAATTGTTACTGCGCAAATTCAAATTCGATATAGATTTAGATCCAAAGATACTTGATATATTAAAGACACCACGACTTAAAGCTTTTGTTTTGACGTAATAAATCCCGAGTGTATTTACTTAAAACCCTAACAAATTAACCCTAGAAAATAAAGGGACAAGGCTAGTACGTACTCAATTTAATTGGAGAGGCTCTTTTCTTTACTTGGGGAAATTGAAAATAAGGTGTGACCCATTGTAAGACCCCACTGCCATTGAATGGAAAATTTTCATATCTTAATCTCATTATTGTTTATGAAAATGATGTAAATAGAGAGTAAAGAGAACACAAAATCATAAAGAATGAGAGAGTTTTCTTCTCTCTTTTTTTTTTTCCTTATGTCATGTACAAATGAGTAACCCTTTTATGAGTACAAGAACTTGTAACTTCATACAACATTATTGTAAATGAAAATAATAAACCACAAATTCTATTACATAATTGTTTGAGATTATAGGAGATGAATAAAAGGTTTAAAAGTTATAACTTCCAAAGGATAACCTTCATAGGTAATGAAAGCCCTTAAATATGGATATCCACGCCAAAATAAATTCATAACAATTATTCATTTATTGGAGACATATCTTTGTTGGCTACTGGGACCTGAATGTGACATGAGATGCTTTAAATTTTCCTTCTCTATCAATAATAAAATATTAATTTATATTGAGAATCAACTAATCTAAATCATGTAAGTACTCTAAAAGCAAATTTTATTAGAGATTATCTTAGAGTTTACGCATGATTGTATATACACATCATTTAAATTGGAGCTAAATAACAATAGTTTAACAAATTGGTTGGCTCTAAGAGAGCTTGGCATTTACTAAAGGAAAATGTTGTGTGCAAAAGTAAATATGTTATGTTATTTTTTAATCTGTATGATGTCTCATTTATTATAATTAATTAAAATGTTATAAAATAATATTATTTAATAAATTATCTCACTTATTTAAGTTAATTATAGTGAGTGAAACATTATATAAAACAACATATTTACTCTCATTATGTGTATATATGTTTATGTACACCTCTTTGTATAATAGTTATTGTATTGTTCAAAACCATAAATTAAAAAATAAAACAGATGTAGGCAGAAAAAAATAGATGTAAGAAAGAGATGTACACGAAGAAATATATATATCACAACATGCATGTTTATCTAGACGCCTAGGGGGCTAAGAAAACTATAGAGTGGCAATTGAGTGAGACACATCCACGACATGCATTGAATGGTGTCATTCCAAAATTATTGTAACGTGTAGACATACAATGACTCATATTTAATGGTCCATAAGTACTGCTACTTCGTTGTCTTGTTTAATGCTTTTGTGCATATTTTAAGCGTTCCAACGGATAAATCTTTATTATTCTGCTACATTGTGGGGATATGTCTTGAATTCTTTCAAAATCTTCTAAAATTTAGAAGGAAGTCATTTAGATAAGAAGGATGGGGCATTTAGAGATAAAGCGTGAGCATGTCTTATCAAATGTAATAGTTAAATATGGTAATTGGCCTCTTCCTCCACTCTAAGTGCTATTTTTCTAAATTTTATATGATTGGGTAGCAAACATAATGAGTAACGTGGTAACTTCCTAGAATTAAATGTTGCATGGATCTGACTAGGATTTTCTTGTGCTTATCTTATTGTAACCTAACTCCTACCATATGAGTTTATCCTTGGGTTAACAAGGAGGTGAAACATACGTGAGGTTTGTCCAAGAGAATTCTTGGTTGCATTTCTTGCAAACTTCTTTCATACAGTGAGATTTATTGGTGCTCGTGAACGTGGTTCAATTACATGAATTACATTATATTTTTGTGTTATATTTATTCTAATTGTTTATTTTTGGTTTGAAAAAAATTGAGTGAGTTAAAATTTTGAAAACTCATAAGCATTTACAGAAATATTTACAAATTATGCACTAACAAAATTTTACATTGGTAGCTAGAGGGATTTGAACATTCATATTCCTTGGAAGATAGAGTTCCGATTCATACCAATTGATGCAACCTTGGTTTGCTTGTTTTTCTTGGTTGACGATTGTGTTCTAAAATAAATTATGGGTGCTTGTGAGGTTTTGATGCCAACGGAAATCTTCTAGCTACCTTTAACACCCCCAATGTCTCCAACAGCTATCACCCAGTTCAAACAAAATCAGACTTTTGAAGATAAGCTCAGCAAAGAATGTAAGGAGCTCTTCTCTTCCCACAGAGAGAGAGAGAGAGAGAGAGAGAGAGAGGTTGGCGAACCCCTTATATCTATCTCTATTCCAAGGTTTTTGATGACTGAAATCCAAGCCATAAGCTCTTTCCAAAAGCACTTCCAATTGCAAAAGAGGATGACATTGTAGCCAGCATACCAAAATCAGGCACCGCCTGGTTGAAAACCCTTACCTGCCATTGTGAATCGCCATTCTTTCACCTCCTCAAAGTACCACCCTGTGCTCACTTTGAATTCCCAGGATCTTGTGTTTTTCTTCATTTGGTGAAAATTATCCGATATCTAACACTATATTCAGTATTAACTAATTCAGACTTGAGATAAGCATAGCACAAAGGGCAGCAAAAATAGATATTGTGCCTTTCTTTGAGTACAAGGTTTATGAAAAAATCCAAGTTTCTGACCTTTCCAAGTTGCCTGAGCCAAGGCTTTTTTTGGCACTCACATTCCCTTTCCTTCATTGTCTAACTCAATCAAGAAGTCTAATTGCAAAATTATTTACATATGCAGGAACCCTTTTGCTACTGTTGTCTCTACCTGGAATTTCATGAATAAAATCAACCCAGAGTCAGCATCTGAATTGACATTATAGAGGAAGCCATTGAAATGTACTGCATGGGGCTAGACTGTTGGGTCCATTTTGGATCCATATTTTGGGTTATTATAAGAGAATTTAGAGGAGAGCTAACAATAGAAATGGCAATGAGGCAGCGCTCTTCATCCCTACAATAAAAAATTCTCTCCCATCTTCATACTCGACTGAGTAAAAACACGGTGCCCTATAAAGTTTGGGTCAAATTGCCATCCCTACCTAACAGTTCTGTTCTTGAAGTTTGAGGACTTGAAAGGAGATATCAATACTCAGTTGAAAAGAATGGAAGAGTTCTTGGATTGTCCTTTTACTTTGGAGGAGGAAAGAGAAGGTATACGTTATTGAAGACATAATCAAGCTGTGTAGCTTTGATGAGAAGATGAAGGAATTGGAGGTTAATTAACAAGTCTGGAAAATCCATCAATAACTTTGATAACAAGAATTTTAGGGAGTCATATAATAAGAATAATCACCACTAATTCATGTCTTTGTTTATAGTTTTCTTGAAAAAAATTTGACCAAAATACTGTAAGATACTAAGTGTGTATACCTCTCTTAACAAAGATTTAAAATTAAATTCACTATATTGTAATTGTAAAAGACTAATTGTTTTCATTAATGAAAACCTCAATTAATACATTTTAATGATTTATTTAATTAATGTGGAATTCAATTGAGTTTTATTTTTTTAATACTTTGAATACTATTAGACAGCCGCAATACAACAATATTGTGAGTTAGTCAAACTTGATTTGAAAAAATTTCTGTTTGTAAAAAACCAAAATGATTAATATATAAATTTTACATAATTTTTAGTGATGGCAAATATGCCATAAGTATGCAATATTAAAACATGAGATCATCTTTAAGTGAATGAAAAGTTTCACATGTGAGACATTTTCTTTTTCAAAGACAATGACAAGGAATTTTTTTTATTTACAATATAATACTTTTCATAGTAATTGGAGTGGATTATTTTAAAGAAAGAATTTAATATTTTTACCAACTATATATATTCAAAGCTTGAGATTATTGAATTTATTTTTTATTCTAAACAATAATTAGTTTTATAGTTAAAAGCGTGAAAATATTTATAGGTAAAAACTAAAATGTGAGAAAAAAATCAAATATATGTTTTTTTTTTATTTCTTATATTTTCCTTTCTTTTAATTTTTATACATCTCCACAGTGAAAAGTGATAGCACTTTCATCATGCGCTCCTTCTTTAAACCCATCCCATTTGAAGGAAAAAATTTGGCACTTTTCTACTTGAGCGCCCAAACAGTGCCCATACATTGCTGCTAATAACCCTTTAATCAAATCGGAGCGTCTACAGGAGCCGTTTTTCATCAAACGGCTCAGAGAGAGCTCGCTCTTGCAACGTCTAATTCCCCCTAACGGTCAAAATATCTCAAAATACAAAAAAATTCCCCCACCTACACCGATCAAACTCACTCCCTCATATCTGAATCTTCTTCTACCCTAGAATCGTACAAGAATCAAAGTGAAAAATCTAGTTATTCTGTAGAAATTCCCTTTATTCTGAAAAAAGAATGAATTTTTTGCAGTACCCAGATACCATGAACGCCCCAGAGCTTCAGGTGTGGCACAATGCTGTGTTTGACAGCGAAGAATCCGTGGGAATCTGTGTTCCAACGAAGAACTCTTGGTCTAGCCTTCAGCCTGTATCCGAGAACCATTCCGAGTCGTTTGATTCTGATTGTAGCAAGGAAAATCTGAGCCCTGCGATGGTGAAATCCCCTGTTTCAGTTAAATCTTCGATACCCAGCAAGCCGCTTAGCTTGAATGGTGTGATTGGGAACTCTCAGACTAAGCCCACGAAGCTTTTGGGGAAAAATGGTGGGTCTTTTGATCAATTATCGACGATTTCGAAGAAGGGTTTCGAGCAAGAAGAAGAGAAAAAGATCGATGCTGAGATTGAAGAGATTGAGAAGGAGATTAAGCGGTTGTCTTCAAGATTGGAAGCTCTTCGGCTCGAAAAATTCGAGCGGAGTATGAAGACGATAGAGAGGCGTGGAAGAGTCGTGCCTGCGAAATTTATGGAAGCGAAGGTAGTGAAAAAGATTGAAGAAACTCCATTGTCTAGTTCTAAACCGAAGCTTAATCGCCGGGGTGTGAGTTTGGGGCCGGCGGAGATCGTTGCCGGAACGAGATCCCGTGTGCCAGGGAAGCTGGAAATCACCCCTCTTCAGTCGATACAGAGTCGCCGGAAATCGTGCTTCTGGAAGCTGCAAGAGATTGATGAAGAAAAAGATGTGAGTGAAAGAAGGAAAAGTTTGAGTCTTAGCCCAAAATCAAGGCTCAAAACTGGTGGCAAAATTCAGGTTCAGAAGCAAGCTGCTACCACAGGTGGATCCAAGAAGCTTGCAAAGAAAGAAGATGGGATTCTTTCATTGATTCAGCCAAGGAAGCTCTTTAAAGAAGGGGAAAAATCTGTGCCTGCTAAGAAGCCATTGAAGCAGGGCCGAGTTGTGGCGAGCCGGTATAACCAGACTGCTAACCAGTCAACTGGAAATTCAGCAGCCATTGATGCCCGGAAGAGGTCATTGCCGGAGAATGATAAGGAAGACAGCAAGAGAGGTGACAAGAGGCTAGCTTCCTCTGTGGGAAAATTGCTGGCTAATCAGGGAACCGAGGGAAGGATAAAGAAGAAGTGGGAAATTCCAGCAGAGATTCTGATGTACAAAAGCCAGGAAGAGAACAAGTTTCTGTCTTCCAATGCCAATAAGATTGATGTGCTTCCAAAGATTAAGACTTTCCGTTGTGTTGATGAGAGTCCTAGAGATTCCGGCAGGGCAAAAAAGGCAGCTGAATTGGTAGGGAGGAGATCTTTTTTTTGCCCAGATGAGGATGTGGATCAATCTCTTTGCCAAACTGTGAGTTTTGCAGAAGAAGCTGCTTATGAAGAAAGTTAGCACCATAACATATAACTTTCCTATTTTTCACCTTAATTCTTATGCCCATAACTCTTGTTATGGGTTGAATCAAACAAGATTTCTCTCCTTTCAATAGGTGTAGTTTTGCTGGTTTTATATTCTTCATTCTGCTATAATAACAATGCTATCTGTTGCTTTCAAATGGTATATTAACTCTTGTGAATATGCATATAAGATTGTTTGATCCTCTGATTGATCTATCACATTCTTCTGCTGTCTGTTTCCTTCTTTCTTAGAAAAAAAAAATAATAATAATAATATAATTCCTTTGTTAGTTTGCTCTTTTTTGCTTTTGGGTTGTCCACTGATGCAATTGTGTGAATCTGTAAAGCTCATTCTCCGTAGTTAAAATAAGAACACTGAGTGGAACTAGTCATGGCATCATTTGGTAAAATCCAAATTGCCTACAATTGACATATAGTAAATGGATAGCCACATCTCCAACTTCTCCATCCAACAACGGCCAATAGATTATCATGTCAACTATTGCTTTCAAGTCGATTGCAAGCAAACATTCATCATGTGGGCTATTAAGAGATCAGCTAAATTCATATACTTTAACCATTTGATTCTCATAGAAAAAAGAACTTCCACTTAATTTGTTCATCTTGCAATGATCATGGTGGATTGGCTCACTAATTACTACTTTTATGAATGGAGTCATGGAGTGACTTTAAGAAGTTCCAGTGAGATAGGAAGATAATATATAAACATCCATAAGCCAAATAATAAGGATGTAACAGGTTCTCTGTAAAGCATATTTAAAAAAAAAAATAAGGGAAATGCATTATTATTGATTAGAGGAAGAAAGTTACATCCCACAAGATTGTGAAAAACCTTGTGTACATTACAAGATATTTCCTTCCTCAACCTCTCTTGGCCCATTTTCCATGAAGACATCCACTTGTTGATAAACACTAACATCAAATTGATACAAGAGTTATTCGAGACCTCTATAGTGGAATACCCAAACCTGACCATCCAGCTATCTCAACACTACTTTGCAAAGCAAGAGAATTTCCTATGGTCCTAAAGAAAAGGGCACAAATCCTTCTATCTTGTTAGTATAAACAAGCCAGTGATATTAATGAGACCCTGAATTTGAACTGTCCTTTTTCTTTTTTTCAAGACTGAAGAGGGCAGGAATCATAACGAGAGAACTAGACTGTGCAAACATAAGAGTAAAAGTCCTCTAAACACACCCTTCTATAAGTGTACCAAAAATTTCCTTACTTGGTTCTCTTTCTTATATAGTATATAGTAAAATTGCTTACCTCTTCCAACATAGCATGATTTGCAAACTGATGCGTTAAAGAACATCTGACACAAAAAGTGGTTCTCTTTTGAGCTTTGTGATCGACACTTTTCTAATCAACGCATCAACTTTTGCCAACTGCTCGTGAAAGGCTTTGTTTGGGAATACATTCTCTGCCTTCATTCTTTCTCTAAGCCCATATGCAGGAGTTTCAGCATTAAGGTATGCCCGGATCAGAATCTCAAATGGCCTGAGGCGGCCACTGTAGCCACACCACCTCATTCTAAGGAACCACTTCTCAGTGTTATATATATCTCCACGCTCTGCATATTGCTCCATGACAAACAAATAAGTGCTGAACAATGGTCTCACCTTTTGATTTTGAGATGCCCTACTCAAAATGGAATCTGCTTTTTCCATGTCCCCAGCTTGCACATAGAGCCTCACCAGTCCATCCCAAAGCAAGGGCCCAGTCCAAAATCCACTATTTTTCAAGCGCTTTATAAGTTCCTTCCCTTTGGACATCTGATTATTCTGAACATAAACACTGAGAAGTTCAGAATAGTATCTGGATGTAAGTTTTGTCCACTTTTGAGTTATCGTCTCAAAAACTTCTTCTGCCTCTTCAACTCTGCCCAACTTGCCCCATGCTGCTATGGCCTCAAGACACAGCTTCTTAGTAGGGTCCAATTTGTAACAATTCCAAATTCTACTGACCTCATCAACCATGTCTAGAGAAGCATAGAGGGAAAGCAATGCACATCGTGCCACAATGCTTTCCCTTAAATTTCCTCCCTCAATTTCTTTCAAAATAGCAATGGCTTTATCTTTCATTCCTCTAGATATATAGTGACTAGCTAAACTTTTAAGGACATAAATATCAGGATGCAGACCTCCAGACTTCATATCCTCAACCAAGTGTTCCATCCCCATTGTGTCATTCAACTCACCTTTGGTGGCTATTAGGATTCTGTATGTAAGACGAGATGGCTTCAAATTATTCTCCTCCATTAACAACAAGATATCGGCTATTTTTTTTCTGTCAAACCTCCTGTAAAGAATTATCATTTGGTTGCATGCATGTATAGTTATTGGAAGACCTAGATCCCTCATTTTATTGAAAACTCCCTCTGCTTTCTTCCTATTCACAATATAGACATAGTTTGTTAAAAGAGTTCTGTACAACAATTCACCTCTGGACGAATCTGGAATTTTCTCCATATACTTCTCTGCCTCGTCGACTTGTCGTACCTTGGCAATTAAATCAAGACGAAAAGCATAGTCATGGTCATTAAGTTCAAAATGTTTAGTAGTCTCCATCCAGTCTGAAAGCTGCATAACAAACAACACCGGAAGAAAGTTCAAAGATATGATTTTTGCAATAACTGAAGAGTTGACAGAGGGATTTGATTTATTTTTTTTAAAAAAAAAAAAAAATCTTGAAAGAAGGGCTTCATTTATCAATTTCAGAAATTTTGTGAACTAGCATGCATCATAGATATTCCTAGACTCATTCACAAAAAAAAAAAAAAAAAAAAAAGATGCAGCATAAAAGAAATCACCATTCTTTAGGCCTAAAACTACTTAACTAGGAATAGGAGACATTGGACACCCAATGGTAGAATGCATACATATTTTCCTGCAAAAATGGAATTAAAAGACTAACTGCATGATTCCTAGCAAATGAATTAAACAATTGTAACCAGACATAAATTCTGAAGAAAATTTTGATAAACAATCTATAAGTTTTTTAAGGAAAGAAACATCTAAAAAGCACCTTCAATGCCTTGCCATACATTCGACGATTCAGGAGATTATATATGATCCTAGAAACATCACCGTGGCTCAAATCTTTCCCATCTCTAATAAAATTATTAATGATGCTAGAAATGGAGTGGCTTGAACTATCCAAAATGCTTCTAAACAACTCTAAAGAATCCTTTTTCTTTAAAGGCTCACGGATGCTCTGACCCTCTTCAGAATCTGAGGAATCATCAAGAAATCTAGGTTCTAAAACCCATTCCTCCCACACTTCTTCCTCCACATCATTATCCTCAATCACAGGAGCTGGATGAGATTCTCTAAGTTCCAAAATTGCATCTTTCTTATCATTCTCATCATGACCTTCTTCACTTACCTGTGAAGAAAACCTACGATTACCCAGAAGGAATTTTCCAAAAATAAGAGTGTGATAATTGTCTCCCTTTGGGAAGAACTGAGCAGGATAGCACCCACTAGCCTTGTCTTCACTGAAATTACTTAGAGTATCACATTGGACACCAAATAGACTTGAAACCTTCAGAAAATGTCCTTGTTTCCTACCAGTGAGAGAAACAAAGTCACATTAAGTTGACTGTAAAGTTGAACTTACCCAAAAAAAATTAAAAATAAAAATAAAAACTGTGACTATTTTTACAGCAGAATTGAATAAGGAGTAAAGAGATTAACATGTAAATCACAATTCAGAAACACCCAAAAAAGAGATTATTTAATGAAACTAATGTATAATTGAGGGAATTCAAGAAAAAAAAATGGACAAAATAAATCTGGAGAAGGAAAGGGTGAAGAGACATACTTGAGTGTGAAAGCAGCTCGACGCAAGGACCACATGAAGAAGGAACCAGATAAACCCTCTACTCAGTTTTGTCAATATTCTCTACCAATTCGAATATTCAGGAAAAATCACGAACACAGCTTTTCTTTTTCCCCTCGCAAGCTGCGTTGCAGAAAGCCCCTCTCAATCATCCCTTGTGCAAAGTACAGACCCAGCAGCTCGCCAGAAAACATATCAGTTTCTGCTTAGCCTGTAGGCTGGAGAGCCTTCCCTCCAGGCGGCGCTGTGGCAATTTTTAGAACCTCCGAACGGGAGCCACAATTTTATTTTATTTTTAAAGTAAAACCCTTTTTTTAAGCCTGACACTAAAATTGTATAAAAATTCAATATGAAAAATTTAAAACACTTTATTTTTATTTTGACAAAAATATTACGAGGATAAAAGGAGTTTTATTCTTTTTTGGCCAAAGGGTAATAATAATAATTAATAAACCACGTGTTCTTTCCAGACAATAAAATTGGAATAATTAATAAATAAACTACTTAATTGATAATTTACCTTTTCCTTTTTAAAATAGGATTCACTTTTAAAATTTAAAACAAATGAGTAAATATAATTTTCTTAAAATTTAATAAAAAGAATTTTTTTTACAATTTTACTTCACTAAAATTCAATCAAATTAAGCATAGTGTTATGAATCAAATAATTTCTATGAAAATAAAAGAAAAATTCAAAACAAATGAGATTCATACGAGAGTTTCTCATACTTATTGAATTTGTAAGAGGCCAAAAAATGTAACTACATATATGTATTACCACCTTTAAATTACTTAACTTTTTCCTTTAAAGAATCAAACCCTAAATCTCATTAATATTTGCCTAAATCCTTTGTCACTAAACCTGATCCATTAAATACCTGCTGTTACAAAGTTCTATAATTTCCAGATTTCTTGGGAGAGGGAATAAAACCAATTTAGACTGATATTTCCATTTATTCAAGGATGAAACGAACAAGACCAGACATATTTTGGTTCAAAAGGGCCATAGATCGCCCCACATAGATCTTTTAGCCTGGTGATGTAATGTAGGATTCTTGCTCTTTGTAACAACAATACGCTCATATGAACCCTCTGAGCCATCACGCTTGGTGGATCTACAGACATTCATGGCAACCTGTCTACCCCTCCTGACAGGCATGAAGATAATCCTACCCCAACCACCTCCAAGATCAGCACCAGCTGGTTCTTCTTCTTCCTCTTCATGTTCATTATCATCAGCATCATTGTCAACTTCCATAATGTCAGAATCATAGCTAACTGGATCTGCTTCTTCACAAGCAGCATTTTCAGCTTCTTCTTCTTCTTCCTCCTCTTCATGTAACTCCAATGGATCCTCTGACAGTAGTAACGAGAAAGATAGAGAGAAAAAAGGTTGAAAATGGAAATGAAGAATCCAAAAGAAAATGCCTTCTAAAATACACTGAAAACGAAGATGGTTTAATATTAAACTATCCCAATAAGATTTTCTCGAAAAGCGTTTCACAGAAAACAGCTATGTATGGCTGTAAGGATTACCATTGTCACCTTCAAGATCTTCTGGATTTCTTTTGGCACGCTGCTCCTTTAGAGTATCAAATTTCATACCATCGAGGGGCCAAGTTTCACTGACTCAGTCAATAAGTTAAACAATCAGAATGACATGGATAACATTAAAACATATGCCTAGGAGATATAATATTCAAGTCATTTACTGGTCAGTAAAAAGAACATATCCAAATCGTTACCTTGAGAATCAGAAAGAGCAACACTAAGAAAAAAACTTGAATCAACAGAAAGGATTAAGAAACAACTTTGAGAACTGTAGACGTTAAAGTATTATATACTTCCCAAAGTTAGCAAGAAATGAGATATATGTCAACCATCCATAACTGCAGAAGTCCTTCTTTTTGTAAAACTTACCTTGGTCTTTGTCCTCGTCTAAAAGCAACAAAGGAAAACTTCTCATCTTCAAAACCACGCAAGGGCACACCCTTGGAACGCTGAAAAACAATCAAACAGAAAAAATCACCTATCATAATGTTTCCTCTTGATGATAAAGGAATGAGGGAAGTCAATGCAAATCTGGCACGTCACACATGACTCATTCTACAGTGAAAAAGTAAGATATAAATCAAAAAAAAACCTTGTATGCACGCTGTGATGATGTTCTCTCCAAGCGCTGAACAAAATGGCAGTATTTTCCAGTTTGTGCCAGAGGGCAAGGTCCATCATGAGGACACTGCGTCGGGAACGTTTTATAAACACGACGGGAGATGAGTGTATATGAAAAAGTGCAAAGTTGGCAAATCAAAACACCAAAAAGAAAATTGGGAGAAAACAAAATACTTACAGGAGCAACTATAAAAGCACCACTCTTTGGATCCACTAAGTCCTTACAAGCTCCATTGGTCCCGCCAGTAGATTTACGGTATTTCTAATAAGTTTCATTATTTGTCAGAATGTTTGAAAGAAGGGAAAACCATGAAAAGAAGAGAGAAAACATTTGAGACCTTTACAGCGAAATCACTTTTATCCAAAATTTTCATACAATAAAAAATATAAAAGCAGCACTTATTTACCCTTTTTTCCATCCATAATATGTAGGACCGCATCTGAGTTATAATATTAGATCCATGAGGTGTTCCTGGTTCAACCAAGACCTACCATATATATTTTACAAATGGGGAAAATCAGATAGAAGATTGAAAAAAAAAACCATAAAAGTAGTTAGATTGTAATATAGTGGTGCTTTCATAAACAAGCATTTTTCTTTCCTGGCTTTTTATTTCTTTATTTTGCTTTCTCTTACCATCCAAAATTATCCTAGGATGGTAGTTCATCACATGATTAACAAAGATCAGAAGGGACCTTCCTCCCCATGATCAAACAAAAGCATGTATAAGCTTAAAATCTTACCAGAACATCATCTGTCAGATCCCAAAGCTGGCGAACTATGGTAAACCGATCCTTTAGTGATGGTATCTCTCCAAGAACATAAGACTTCAGTTCAGCCATGCAGAAAACCAAAAAGAAAAAATAAAACAGATTCTTCTTAATTTTCCATAGAAGTAATTTGATTGATCTAGTTTTTACCTACAAACTGCAATTTCTACATTGAAGCACAAACAACTCATAGCTAAATATTGTATACAATTCAAAAGAATAGAACTTACAGCAATTACAAGGTCATGCTTTCTCTCTGATTTGCCAATACTTTTGGAGAGTTCTTGAAGGCTACCATACCCATGAATAAGTGGCAAATTCTTGAGGCCTAAATAATTTGTAGCAAAAAGTAGTAATTTTGTCATCATTGACCCCTTCTTCTCATGAATTCAGGTTGGAAAAGTTTCAACTCATGTAATTCTTATTTTGATTGATGCATAAAATGAAACAGCGCAAACACCTCTAGCCAGCATACAAATAATCTTCCAGCACTCAGTCCACCCATAAAATACTAGTTTCACTATATAATGAGAAATTTAGTAATTCACAATCTTAAAACTAAAAGCACCAATTTTTCAAATGCAAAGTTGGCAAGATTTCCAATTTTAAGAAAAAGTCACTGTGCACCCTATACCATTGCTTGACATATACTTCCCGTTGGCCTATTGCTTATCTAGCGTTCTCTCAGAGTTCATTTCCCTTATCCACCTCACCATCATTTGAAAGAGCCAAGAAACCAATAAATAATTACCTTGTATGAGGCTCCGGCCAGCACGCTGCATTGACTGTGATGGTTCTATTAAATTAACTCTCTCTAAAGACTTTGGCCAGATTTCTCGGAGTGCCCTTCATCATTATATTTGAAAATTCATAAACTAAGACAAGAAGCAGCAAAATACTAAGCTAACTACCCATGGAAACAATGCTACAATCTTTACCAGAAAGCTGATCCTGTTCCAGCACCAAAATCTAATACCTTTGCTGGGGAGAAACCAGGAAGCCTTCTATGAACCTGAACCATAAAAATATACCAAATTCCATAAATTTAGTTCCAGGGGCACTAGAGCTAAAGGTTTTTCTGAATTATTAAAACAACATAAAGTAAACACAGATCTAGATAGAAATTGTACAATTAATACCCGAAGGAAGTTCAATCATCTGGTAACATATCTACCCCTATGACCTGGGGAACAAAAGCAATGGCAAGATTCTCTAAACCCACCATACTGTGAATTTCATTTCAGTTTAGTTATGTTTAGAACTAAAATCTGCCACCACAATGTTTCCTTCCAAATCCTAATCACTTCCTCCCATCTCATTCACAATCTCCCTATTTTCTTCTTTGACTTTAGCTTTCTTCTGGCTCTTTCTTACAAGAGTATTTGCATGTCTTTGTGCAGCCTTAGTTTCTTTTCACCTCAAATAAGCTGTATCCCTTTCAGGAAATATCCACATAGATCCCCAAAACTACCTTGCCTAATCATGCATATATTTAAATACCTGTAATACATGTGTTCTTTTTTCAATTTGCCTAGCCTTTGCAGCAAATGAATGAAAAGATTAACAAAATTGATGTCTCAATACATTTCTTCTTGTCATTGCATTATCGCAATATTGGTAACATCAATAATTTCAAAGATGAACCCTTCCTTCTTTCTTTTATTTTTAGTACCTCCTTCAGTACTCTGTAACAAGCAGAGTAAACAGCAGGCATGCGAGAAGCAACATAAGCAGTTGTCTCATTATCTCTGTACATGAGGCCTATGTCACCATAAGAGCTCTTGATCTTCCAACGTTTTGACTGGTCAACAGACTTCAAAGGGTTTTCGACCAGCTCTCTTGAGATGGCTGTGGTCAGCTGTTGATTGACATACTTGACTTCATTGAATGATTGAGACAATTGTAAAACTTTCTTCTTCATGTGTGGTGCTTCCTGCTCTATAATCCAAAACCCACCATCAAAGTCTGTATCCACTTACATCACTTGCAAAAATGTTATAAAGACGTGTTATCTGTAAAGGGAAACTGCCAGGGACAGACCTTTAATGTACTTTTTGATGGCACGGCGGAGACGCACAGGAACCGTGAGGCAGCCCTTGGATTGTTTTGCTGCATAACGTAAGGTTTCTGGAGTGACAATTTTCTGGGCAGCTTCGGTGATTGTCTGGGTAGCCATTCTTGATTAGGGTTCTATATACTTCTCTAGGCGGTCCAAGCAATCCACTTCTTGTGTGACTAACATTAGGATATCAGGAAGTTAGTTACAGATTAAGGGATAATCCAAGCAACAAGCACATAACATTTGAAATTCAAAAATCCAAGCCAAATTGCAAAATGGATTTTTCCTTCTCGTTTCCATATCTTCTAATGAAGAATAAAGTTATAAGAGTCAAGAATGTATTCCATAAGCCAAGCCTATTATCTGACAAAGTTAACCAAAACCATTATGCACCAACCATTAGGTAAAATCAACAATTTTTCTCAGACTATCTCTTTAGATTTATCAGGTTTACTGGTCTCCAGATTATATAACTTCAGATAAACTTTCAATTCCCCATCCATTTCAGTCCAGGATTAGTCCTTAGTTATTAGATGGTGATCCAAATTGAATAAGAAACAAAAATAAAGAAATAAATAAATCCAACAGCTGTATTCCCTGACTTAACAACTCGTGCCCCAAAATAAACAGCCATCTAGTTTGTTAACAAATAACTTCATGCAAGATTGAAACAGGAAATAATTTTGCATATTGAGCACTCAATACAATATCACAATCTAACTCAATTTAAAAATCCCCAATTTCATAATTTCTTCTCCCTGCAAAAGTGAAAATCAGCTTCTCTCCTAGCAGCCACTCAGAAAAAAGAAAAATATATGAATAATAGAGATATCGAAACAGTGGCGGATTTATGCTGACGGAAAATGCTTACCTGCTTCCGAGGCAGAAGCCGGACCTTCTACCGCCGGCGGAGAGTGGCTTTTACTTCCCCTCGTCCCTGCTGGGAAGCTCGTCGAAGGCAAGCCTAGCAAGGTGAGTATACATTCGGAAAGAATATGTTCAACTGTGGAAGTCACAAACCCCTCCTAAACCCTTACGTGTTTTCAGACCTTACTTACGTCGGCGATTTTTTTTTTTTAAATAAAAATAAAAAATAAACACTTCAACCTTTTATCTTATTTTTTGTCTAACTCTTTTATATTTTAAAAATTTTAGGTACCTCTTCTATATTATATCCAATTTTTAATAGCTAAAATAAATACTAAAAATGTAAACAGATAAATAAATACTGAAATATAACTTATTATAGCATAAAGACATAAAATTATTTTATATTAACCAAAAATATAATGTTTTAACATCAGAGATTAATTATGTTAAAGTTTGATAAAAAATTTATAATTAGAAGAGTAATTCTACATTATTGGTGAAAAAATAAAAAAGAAAAAGGCTAAATAATGATCAAATTGAAGAAAGAATTGTTTTTTCTTTCTTTCTTTCTTTCTTTTAATTAATTCTCTATTATAAACAATAAAAATAAACAATTATAAATCCACAAAAATTAAAAATATGAATTTTGAACTTACTCGAGCTGAGTATATATTTAAGTCAATCTTGGCCAATTTTATTTTATTTTTAGTTGTATTTTTTGAACCCAATCCAAATTTGAGTTAATTAAATTGTCCATGATGCCAAATTGACTCTTAATTTTGCAGAAATAGAGTCTTAAACTCAGAATTATAACTAAAATATCAAATAAAAATTTAATTTAAAATCTTTAAAAAAAAAAAAAAAAAAAAGAGAGAGAAGGAAGGGTGATTCTTATTTACATTTACTATTTCTCTCGTAAAGAACCAAAGAAAATTCTCAATCACAATTTTTTAGCCCCATTTAACACAATTTATTAAGCCTGATAGTATGGTGCTGTCCCCAATCATCATTGAAATTTTTTTTTCCATCCCCATAGGGAATTTTTTAAAATTGTTTTTACTATATAATATTTTAACTAAATAAATTTAATTTAATATAAAATAACAAAGATACACTTATTCAATATATTTTTTATTTTAAAATTAAAATATTTTAATATCTTTATTAATTCAAGGATCCGCAGGACAGTCCATTTTTGCAGAGAAAAATTTTCTGCCGATTCTTGCCCAACAGAGAAAATTGCCATAGCTATCTTAAAAATCACTTAGAACCAATTAGATACCAAAATTGTTGAGCAATTAAAACAAGAAAAGAAAAGAAAAATTACATATGAGCATTATGAATCAATGCCTAAAGTGCCTGACATTAGTGAAAAGCAGTGAAACAGCATACTTGTTACAACAGTCTATTGCATCCTTATCTCTAATGCTTCCCCCTGGTTCTGCAATCACACCAATTCCACTTTCACATGCTTCTTCCACTGCATCTTTCCAAGCTGTTCACAAATCAACAACCATTCTTCAGAAGCATGCAATAATAGATAGAATGCATTTTCCTATCTCTTGTCTATATCCAATTCAAAGTAATAGTTCGTTGCCGCAGCAATACCACCTCTCAATGTGGTAATGCTAATTTCCACTTATATAGAATCACGCTGGAAATGGAATGACAATTCCATGTCTTTTTTCCTACCAAACATAAGAATGCTGATTCCATAGAATAGAGCATAGAATGGACTTTACCAAACGGGAAGAAGGCATCGCTAGCCAAAGCTGCTCCTTTGACATCATTTCCAGCTTTCCTCAGAGCTATTCTTAAACTCTCTACCCGATTAGGTTGCCCACTCCCCATGCCTAACATGCAATTATCCTGCCAAAAATTAAGAACAAGAAGGAAAACCAGATGGTTAAATCAGATGCATTAAAGCATAAATGTTCTTTTCTTAAGAAAAGAAAGATAACAACCTTTGCTATCACGATAGCGTTGCTTTTGACATGCTTCACACACAACCACGCAAACTCGGCATCGTGAAGCTCATGTTCCTGTGGAGCCCTTTCGGAGACTACGTTGAATTGGATGTCCTGTGGGGTTAAGTCATCTGATTCTTGAGCTAACCAACCTCCACCAACTTGTCTGAGTGAAAGCTTTCCTGTCTCATTTTTCTTTGCTTCCAGAATTCTTAAAGTCTTCGACTTTCCACAAAGGACCTCGAGTCCCTTCTCGGTATATTTTGGAGCAACCACAATTTCATAGAACATTCTTGTCTCCCCATCTGTTGGGCTTCTGAATTCTCGAATTTCCTTAGCAAGAGCCTAAAATATGAAAACCCAGATTCAATATGGAAACAATCCGTGTATGCATACCCATCAGATGATAGATCCATCATTGTTAATAGAATGCATAGATTTCTTGTCACCTAAGAATCAGATTTCGGCACTTACCTCGTCAACTTCCACATTGAAAGCTACAATTCCACCAAATGCACTCACTGGATCAGCTTTCACAGCTAGCCGATAGGCTTCGAGAATATCATCACGCGAAGCAACCCCGCATGGATTTGTATGCTTCACTACAACACATGTGGGGTTCCTGAACTCGCACACGCAGTTCCAGGCACCATCAGCATCTAAATAGTTATTATATGACATCTCCTGCATGAGAATACTTAAATTGTGAGCCCATGTGTCAGATAAAGAGGGTGAAAATAGCCAAACACAGAAATGTCTGCTGATATTACTCCACAAACAGCAGCCTCTGCTATGGCTGCAGAGCTACAGAAAATATAAGCACAGCACTAGCCAAAGGAAAACACCACAGTGCTACGCCCCCAACAAAGAGAAAGAACCTCTCAATCACCAACTCCTTACAAAAATGTCCAAATGCCTATTCCACGCTAACAATCTCCTATATAACTTTCCCCCCACCAAGACTCCCTTGTAATGTGGTACTATATCTAAGAGCAGCCCATTTGGATTGGCTTTTGCCAACCTGCTTCTACTTTTAATTTGAAAAAGAAGCACTTTACACAAAATAAACTGTTTGGATTGGCTTTTTGTAGAAGGAGAAGCACCTATAAAAGTAGAAGCAGGTGGGGGAATGCTTCTCCTTTTAACTTTTGCTTGTACTTCTCCTTTTTTTAGAAGCCAATCTAAAATTGCTCTAACTCTCCCTTGTTTCCTGTTGCTCACTTTCCTACTTCTAGAATAATACTTTCAAGGCTCTAGGCCCATTAGGATTAAGAGGCCTCTCACTTGGCCCTTCCTGCAATTGCCTAACATTATGTGAGACTTTAAATCATATCATACATTCATATCACTTGTGATTCAACTACTCTCATCCCCAACCATCATTTCATACCTTTTGCGATATACAAAATGATATTTACTAGTAAATATTATAATGGAAAGTAAGTAGTTGATTCTCACCTTTCCATGATGTTGTATGGCGGTTGCAATACCACCAGCATTAACCTCAGAAAGGCTCTTGTCAACATAAAATGCAGCTTTTTGATGAGGATTTTCACCATATCGAAGAGAACTTTTAAGTGACAAAGGCACGGTCAAGCTAGGAGGAAATTTATCTTTCAACCCAAAAGAAAAATCGTCATCAATCTAAACAGCACATCACTAATCAGCCCTCAAAATATTAAAATTTGTTGATTACTTGTCTCTCTCACACACAGAAACATATATAAACAAATTTTACCCTGCTGCTAGTTAGGCTTTCAGATCAGAATCAAACATGTTATTTCAAAGTAGTACATTCATGTCATAAACATCAAAGCAGGAGATAACTGAAAATTTCAGTCCACCAATATTTATTAGTTGGTTGTATATTAAACTTATCAAATTCCGCACGTTAATTTGGCTTCCCAAGGATCATTAAATAATGTTATTTTCATGTAATTTACAAAAATATTCAGAAGAAATTCTTGTGCATGGATCATTATTTCCAATAAGAATCTAGCAGTCCTAGAAAATACCTCCTACACTCTGCTTCCACAGCCACTCAGATACAGCAGCATCATAGGAAGCAACATGTTGAAAAGCCTTCCAAGCAAGCTTTAACCTGAACTTTGGATCATCCTGGTTTCCTTTAAGAAATTCAAGAACAGCAGGGTAATCTTCTGAATCAACCACAATCAAAACATCATTGTGATTCTGCTTCAAGAAGAACTTGTTAGCTTATTCTTAAGATATTATTCCAATAGAAAAACTGAGACATTAAACCAATGATAGCCTGCAATGAATAAGGATACTGTTGTTGTTTTCTTCAAAGAGGTTTATTGGTGTTAGGCCAGAAGAATACATCTTCTGAGTCATTGTAATTACTTAAAAGGTTTAGGGCTGACAAAGAAGCAAAATATATATATTGTCCCACAGACCACAAGCTTTGAAAGAATGTTGAATTTCATTAACCATCATATCATGATCATGATAATCCCAAAACAACTAATAAAGCAAAAAAAAAAATTATATATATATATATATATATATATATATGAAAGTGGCACTAAACATAGATAACCTCAAAATGCTTTATCTCCAGCATGCGGCATGAGACACACTAGAGACTATTAATCTAGTCACATTTCTAAATTCTAACTAATGGCCTTTCTTCTAAAATCAATTTTGGTTGTAGATACGGTCATTTTGGCTTCGCATATTATGAACAAACCATTTTGTAAAGGCCAAGCACAGAGTATAAAAAAAAAAATTAAGAATTATGCAAACAATTCAAACTCACTTCACATTTTTAACTAGTTAGCATTTTCAGAAAAATAAACCACCTTTGCGGCAGCTCTAATCATGGCTGGACCACCAATGTCAATATTTTCAATGCCATCTTCAAACTCAATGCCTCCTGCTGAGGTTACTTTATCATAAAATGGATACAAGTTCACCACTACAACATCAAAAGTACCTGAAGGGGAGCTATTTTAGTAAAATATGTACTAAATCCAATCAAGCTAACTATAAAGGAACTTCAAATTTTAATAATAATAAAATTACTAGCATCATGTATTTGTAGTCATTAAAAGAACAAAACTCACCAATTCCATGGGTATCAAGAGCTTCAATATGATGCTTCTTGTCTCTTCGAGCAAGAATGCCCCCATGTATGCTAGGATGCAAAGTTTTTACTCGACCATCGAGCTGTGATGAAAAATCAAACAATTTATGTTACAAATATAACAGATTATTCTATCTTTGCCAAAAATAATTGTAACATAATATTAAACCTTAACCAATAACCAAGAAAATTCACTCTTCCATGTGAAGGCACACACATAGATACTCACACTACATAGTCAAGCCATATTTCTCATTCCATCTTTCTCTGTTATCGCTACTTGTCCATGTTACACCCATCTCTAATTTCCCTTTTTATCTTGACATGTCTCTTAGAAATGAAAGATTTGAAAAGCCAGAATTGGAAAAGCAACAGGAATGGACGCTCACCATTTCAGGGAATTGAGTAAGCTGCTCAACCTTAGTAACAGAAATCCCAGCACCCTCCAGTGTAGCAGCTGTTCCTCCAGTTGACACAATTTTGTATCTACAATAAAATAGACCATGGTATGAGTATCCTAAAATGTTACAGAAATAATTGAAAGCCGAATATATATATATATATATATATACATATATATATATATATATATATACACACCCCAATTCCTGAAGTCCATTCCCTAGAAGAGCAAGATCTTTCTTGTCTGACAGTGATATTAATGCTTGCTTGTTGCCTGAATAACATTTTAATGTGTAGAAAATGTCACCAAAGAAAAGAGTGTTAAAAGTATCAATGAAAACTGTGTATGTCGTCATACAGCAAAATCATAACTCACAAAAAGCTCAGCTATAGAAAGAAAACCAACATTAACAACCCTACAAAAAAGAGCCTGAAAAACGATGAAAGGATTTTAAAGGATACCAGAAGCAGGGGAACAAGAATCAGTTTCTGGAATTGAAGTTACTCCAGTATCGGCCATGGCTTTAATCGGAACACAGCCCGAGCACAGTGAACTAGAGCGAACCTGAACGTACCCATTTGAAGACCAAGGCCATTGACGAAGAGTAAAGTAAGAAAATAAGTTAAGATAGAGAAAATTGCAGGAAAGTGTCAAATTTACAGCAAACCAGAGCAAAATACCGCAGTTCTGGGAAGCAAGTATGAATAGCAGTGATGGATACTTGTGAAATAAGTAGAGGAGTAAAGGGAAGCACAGAGTATGCGAGTGTTGGCAGTGTTGGCGGCAACGGTGGTTGAGGGAGCGCCAAACCCGAACATCCTCAGCTTGTAAGAAACCAAGCAGTGACAAAGAGAAAGAGAGCCCCTGTTTGATACTTCACAAACTCGTAGGTTGCCTCTTCCTTCAGCTTAGGACTCTTCAACATTCGATGCCCAAAGTTCTTTTGGTAAATCCAAGTGGGAAAGGCCTAATCTTTTGGTAAACCCATAGAAAGAAGGAATCAGCAAAAAGGGATCCCAATGGATTCTGGTCCACTATTTGTGACAATGCATTGATTGGAGCTGCTTTCTATGGAAAGGTTCTCTATTTTGGCGCAAATTTGCTTTCTCATTTCTAATTCCGTGGAAATCTACTGTGGATGAGTTGGATCCACACTCAAACTCTGGCTTTGGATAAAGACTTGAGGCATTTCTTTTCAAACACCCCTCAATTTCTATTCATACACTGTCTTCTATTTTTATTTTTTGGTCATCGAAATGATGAAATATCCCTTCACCTAAAAAACAACACACTCCATATCCCCTTCATACTTTCAGATTTTCATGTCCTTCCCATTTAAAAATATAGGGGAAAACATCTTTTGGCCATAACAACTGTAATCATTATTAAATATATCTTTAATACTTTAAATTTATTAAAATAATTTTTAATACTTATAATTATTATCAAACACACCCTTAACACTTTAAATTTATCAAAATAATCCCTAATACATGATTATTATCAAATACACTCTTAATACTTTAAACTTATCAAAATAATCTCTAATAATTAAAAATTATTACTAAATGCACTTATATTTTGATAAATTAGAAGTATCATCTAATAATGATCATAAGTATTAAAGACTAAAATGATTTTTTTTTTTAAATCTATAAGCAAAAATAACTTCTAATCTCCCACTACTAAAAAAATCATTAAATACTTCTGAATTTTTTATTTTTTTTTTTTGCAAATTTTGTTATGAATTTTAAATTCGTTGGTAACTTTTTTACTATTCTATATCCGCAAGTAAATTTTTACAAATATGAAATCTATAAGTAAGTTTCCTACAAAATTTGTCAGTAAATTTCATATGAATTTGAAATCTAGAAATATTTCATCAAAATCTAAAAGACATTAAAATCCATAAATATGATTTACAAAATCTAAGAAGGGATATATATTTTTCTCTACAAACATATTTGGAATCCATAATAGATTTTTTTTTTTTTTTACTTACCAATTTTGAAATCCATATCTATTTTATCTCTATTTACAGATTTTTGAAATCCATAAATGATTCTTTTTGCACTTATGGATACTAAGCCTATAATGTTAGTTGATAAAGATCTAGAATTAAATCTTGTAACCAGTGTAATCCCTTGAACTAATTCATATATCATTTTTCCATTTAGGTAAATATATATCACTAAGAGAAATTGCCATCCCTAAATTCAACATTTATACTATTCTACATTTATCATATATTTAAAAAGTGTAAAGATGCTTTAAGTATAAACTAAAATTTTAGAATCTTTATTT